>CM060953.1:37420284-37917784 GCA_030765055.1 Mantis religiosa
GGGTAGGATGGTAGGTTGGTTTCACTGCAGTTCTACTGTTTGTGAAAGAGATCCTGGCAGTAAACTTTCCAGAAACTAAACTTAGTGTAAGGACTTTATATCCTCTTTTCTAATCGTTAGGTCCTTTTTGGAAAATTTTTAGATCTTTTTAATAATTCCTTTTTAGAAATTTTATAAGTGTTAAACTTCCCAGTCCTACTTATAAGCAATTGCTTCAAGATAAAAACGACATAGAAGTTAAAGCCAGCATATAAAAAGGGGGAAGTTTATGATGTGTTACACTGAATTGACTTTCTTTACTTTGTTATTAACATACACATATACATACTACATACAATTTTAGGTAAATAATATAAAATATAATGAATGTATGTAAATTTGTGTTCGCAGAGGTAATGTAATGTATGCGAGTATGGCGAGAATGCTTTCTGTGGTCCAGTACATTTGTTTCAAAATAAAAGTACGAATTGCAATGCTGGTTATACTTTGATATGGGAGAAAGACATTGAAGATGACATACCTATTGATCTGAAATTTGCTCGCCGTTATTTTAGCATGTCTCTGTTAGGACAAACAAAAGCCACACCTGGGTACAACAGCAAGCGAGCTAACCACGGCGCCGAGGTAACATTATTACAGCAGTCTGCATTGTAATAATATGAAGCAGCATCTGAACGACCAGGCCTGAGGTTAACAAATCGTTTGCCACAGACGGACTGTGGGCTCTCTGGCCGGATAATAGGATTATTATTGTCGAAATTTGGCTGTGTTGTTCGCAAACGGCCATGTTCCCGCTGGTGGTTGGCCTTCAGGATTAGAAAAACAAATTAATAATACTGCAGCTTTGTAAAAGGGAACAGTTGCATCCAGAGTTAAAATAGAGTAGTTAACTTTTTTTCCTTTTGATCCCAAAATCCTGATGTAACAAAATAGAGGAGCTGATTCATAAAATTTCGTTCCTAAAGCGTATTATTAGCAGCATTATATTGTGAAGTAGTTTGACTACAGTATAAAATAATGTATTTGTAAATTTGATATGTTGCATTCACATGGGTCTCTCTCCTCACCCTTCTGCGAATTATTCTTTCATCTACTTAGATAATCCATTTAAAGTTTTATTTAGCATTTATATATTTCATTGCAAGTATAAGAGGCTTTGAAATTCCAAGTTCAAGTCGTTTTTTCTCTTGAGAAAATTATAAATATTTTAAAATAGATTTCAATACTAAACAATATCCCGAAATTGTTGTCTCAATAAATTTTAATTGTCAAAAGTAGTGTAACTCACGATGTCTACATCGTTTTCTTCATAAAATTTTATCATCTCATAAGGCTTACCAATTATAAAAAGTTCATCGAGAATGAAGAAAACTTAATCAGGCTATTTCCAGAAAATTCAAGATATGCGTTTTATTTTCATGTCTGAAACATAATTAGTTAAAAATGTTGGCCATTTTTGAAAAAAAAAAAAAGAAAAACATTTTCATGCAAGGGGTAGTTATATTGGGAGCATTTAAAACATTTAAATAAAACTGCATTGGACTGTTATATACTTTTGTAGAGCAGAAGTCGTAGCCAAGCAGTATAATTTGCATCTAAGTTTTCCGCAGTCAAATGGTGTGATTTATGCAAGTCTGTACCTAAGTGTGTATGACAACCGAAGGAATTACTTTATCCTGGATTAAAACCAGAAGGTGATGCTAAACATTTCTTTCTATTGATGTGCATCTTGATTTAAATAGTAATACTTAAACTATTTATATTCACTTTTAAGTGTGATATTGGTTAGAAGTTGTGGCAAACCCGCATACCAGTGTTAAATTGATTGGGTTCTAATTGGAGCTATGAGTTCTCTTATCCTCAGGTGAATGGTCTAGGAAATGGATTTAGGTGGTTGTTGGCTACTCAGTCTTATTAATAACACTTTGTTTGTTGCAGAATTATTTGGTTTAATTCCTACTAAGTTTGCTTATCGACTTGGATCAGTGACCACCTGTTGGTAAAACTCCTAACATAAATTAAATTTTACTTGAAAACCTGGATTACTTGTTTAAAGTTACTTCCACGTGGTTTCTATTTCTTCTTTACACTTTGCTCTAATAAACTTCTAATGCTGCTTCCACTTACGCTGGTTGCGCTATTCTTGGAACCTTCCCTACATTTCAGACTTATAAATCTTCGCTTCTCTTCTTAACGCGCATGAACACGTCCTTCCTGTCGTAGTATCACCTTTTAAGTAGATTGTTCTTACTTCACGATTCAGTTCGAACCTTATTCTGACCCCCTCTCTAACTTTATCACATGACCAAACTAGCTCACCCTTCTCAAATGTTACATTATTATTGCTATCTCATTTATTTCGAATTGGTTTGCAAAACTCATCTAACTCATGACGTTCAGCCCACCCTGAGTTGTTTGTAATATTGTAACATCGTTATCAAATCAGTGAAGTAAATCTCTTATCGTTCATGCTCAACTGCATTTTGAAAACCCTTTTGTCCAACACATTCCTGGCTGGAAGTATACTATAGTTCCCAGACATTGAACTTTTACTAGTACAAAGAAGATAACGGTCCTCCCTCCCTGTCTCTCCGAAAGGTACAGATTTTTACAAGAATTTTTTCTCTTCCATGCCTGGATGCTAGTATATATGTTATATTAAATTATATTCTTCCCTTCTTATCATTTAAGTCAACTGCTATTTTAAATCATTACTCTATCCATTCTAACTTCATATTATTATGATTTTTGATATTAATTTAGCGAAGCATTTTTATTGATTTATCTTCTTTTTAATTATCTAATTTCGATTAATTTGCCACCTCCTAATCGCTGCCTGATTCTGGCGGTTACAAGGTCTTGCAGAATGATCATTGTTTCTTATAACGAGAGTGTCAGCTGCAAATTCCATAACCGTCAAACTGACAACTTTATTGAGTACCCAAATTCTGACGTATTTTTGTCTGATGATAATTTTTAAGGCTATAATGTGCAGCCAGGTTGTATAAACCTGGGGAAAGTGGCGATCCCTGCATTGCTCCTGCTTCAAAGACAACGGGCTTTGCTTTTTTATGATTATCTTCAACATGGGTAGTACCGTTTTGCTGTAGTTCCTAATTTAAGATGCACAGCCGATTAATAGAAGACGCCAATTATGGATATCAGAAAGAAGACAGAAACCATAGACAGAAAGAGAATACCAGGAGAGAGAAGATATATATGGAGAGTATCAGAGCGGATAGATGCAACTGATTATACAGAAGCGGAGAGATGACTACCTGGATGATGAACCAGCTCCATCTATCTACTGATGCCAGTCCTTTTAGGAGATGGATACCAGTAGGAGGAAGCTTTGGATAACAGTTGCAGAAGAGAACATTTTTAAATTTTAGGAAACCGTTTTCGTAGCTTGTTATAAAAATTAAAGCTGTAGTAGAAATGTAGATTTGATTTATATTGTTGGTGCAGAAGTAAAGTAGGTAAAAGACTGTTTTAGATAGATTAGATGAGTAGATTTGTAAGGTTACTGGAATCCAGTAATCTGTAGGTTTAGTTAGTTCGTTAAGGTAGAAAATAGATTATATCTGTAAAATTCGTAAATTGTTTTGAGTAATCTGATTTAGAAGTTAATAAAGTTAAAAATGATGTTTGCATATTAAGGCCTGGTATAGATTCCAGAAACCGGGCTATTAGATATGCCGATTTTTTTTAAATTCTGTGATATGATTCATTTTCTTAAGTGGCAGTGAAAGTGACGTAATTTTTTTCAAGATGGCTGCACCTCACGTTGTCAAAGGCTTTACTAATGCCGAAGAACTAATGTAGCATCAAGTAATGTGAAATGATTAGTGTTTAATGCCCGCTTTTACTACATGCAGCATCGCAGGCGGTGACACTGATGATACATGAGATGAAGATGGAGCACCAGTGGAATGAGATGGCGAGGGAAACCAGAGATCCCCAGTGCCATGTTGTCTACCACAAGTCTTAGTTTGCGGTAACTGGGATCAAACCCAGGTGAGAGTCGAGCGGCTTAACCACTCAGCCACCTAACATCAGCGAGCTTTAGCAGATGTGAGATAGATACGATTTAAAATGTTAGTATAGATCCGAGGACTTGCTGATTCATGAAACCTTTCCGATTTTCGCTCACACCAATTAACACTCATAAGACATTTTTATCGTCTATTAATCACCAGACACATGTTTATCGGTCGCTAACTTGTCGGATTGGGAAGCTCCATACTTCAATTACTACGCTTAGCAAAAGATCCCGCCAGAAAAGTGTATTTCCCGTCTCTGTGCAAGAACGATTAAAACAGACAATTGCACTCCATGGACAAATTTCAACCATCCTAAGTGGGGTTGGGAAGACAAGGAAATAATTCAACAGGTTCAAAATAGTGGAAAATGCAAAGTGCAGGTGTGAAAAACTAAACCAAAAAGTGAATAATTTAATATTGAATGTACTCCCTTGAACATTGAAAAACATTATACTAATGCCCGATTTCACCAACAGATGTTAAAATCGACGTTAACAAATGTAACGTAACAATTGTCACAGCGCTAAAACTAAGGTTAAATTTCTCGCATTTCACCAACCTGTTTTCTTAAAATGTTAACAAACCTGTGTTAACGCCAAGAAACTTGTAAATATCACAGCTATAGAAGGCTATGGATGATTTTCTGAACGTACTCCGATGCATTTTTGTTTTCATTTTCGTCTGCACAAATGGCGGATGAACAAAATCATAAATAAAGTCGTGAGACAAATTTCTCATCGACGGAGAAAGGATTGTTAATTGAAATGGTGACGAAGTGTAAGGTTATCGTGGAAAATAAGAGGACGGATGCAGTGAATGTAAAATAGAAAGATGTCGCGGGGAAAATATTGGAAACGAATTTAATTCAAATGTATGTGTCATTACTAGAAACACCAAAAAACTTGTCAGTATTACGTAAATTTAAAACGAGGTGCGAAGAACAAGTGCCTTAAGTTTTAAGACAGGAGGTGAACAATGTATTATCCACATAATTCAGTGAATTATAAAATCTGAAAGTTGTTAATACTTGAAGTAAAGGCGAGATCGGCGTATTCCTTTCGATGCATGTTCTAACTCAGTATTACGTACATTTAAAACGAGGTGCGAAGAAGGACACGTGCCTTGAACGTTTCAAGACGGCAGGTGGACAGTTATTATCCAATTAATTCAGTGAATTATAAAATCGCAAGGTTACTAATACTTGAAGCTAAGGCGAGTTAGTTATATCCCTTTCGATGTATGTTCTAACTCAGTATTACGTAAATTTAAAACGAGGAGCGAAGGAGGGCAAGTGCCTTAAACGTTTCAAGATGGGAGGTGGACAATGTATTATCCACATAATTCAGTGAATTATAAAATCGCAAGGCTATTAATACTTGAAGCAAAGGCGAGATCGCCATATTCCTTTCGATGCATGTTTTAATCTCTCTTGTACTTCCACAGTAACCTTCATAGCAACATGTTTCGACAGTCTATACCTCCGTAAAACAAATTTCTTCGGATAGTTCCTCAAAATCATTTCTCCTCATAGGCCGTACTCTATTATGAATGCCATTTAGACTGTCTTAAATATTGCAAATCAACATCAACAGCTGAGTTCATGCTCGCCATCTTGACTATTTGCAATTGTTAAGGACTTAACATTAGACATTCGGTTTGTTAGTTTAACATGAGATTTAACACGAGTGTTACGCTAACACTTGTTGGTGAAATGCAATTTTTGTTTTAACTATTGCTAAACTCGTGTTAAGTTTTAACATTTGTTGGTGAAATCGGGCATAAGAGGTGGACAGTGACCAGCATCAAATCATGATTTAGTGAAACTTTTCTTGCCAGAATTTGTAAAATTTGGTAACAAAATATGTTTAAAAAGCTTTGAAAGTTAAAATATAGTATGAATTGATATATTGTAAATAGTTAAAGAATTCTATGTGGTGTTACGAAGTAACAAAGCACGCACTGTTAATATATAACAGTTCTAGTTTTTTTTAAGCAGGCTGGAGCAACAGTTAGTGCTAACGTGCAGTTAGAGCTAGTATGTCATAATATACGTCGTCTTTAAGAGCTTCTACTATAGCACATGGTCAGACCCAGGTGCAGTGCCAACCACAATGTTATTTATTGGAGCAGATATTTCTTCTCTGGCTATTGTAATATTTTCTGTGGATTCAACATACAGTTGCTCTCTCCCCAGCACGTCCACCAGATATTCGTGAGGTACATAAATTGTTTAAATTGACATTTCACATGGCACCCTTATGTAATTAACAACTGAGGGTATAATTTTGGGTTTATTTTAGTATGGAACCTGTTTCTTCTATCATGACTAGTTTTTGCGGCAATTTGTCTTTATTCCTGCTTGTTTGCTTTCTTAGGGTTACTGTCCCCTAGCTGATTTGAATGTTATAATCTCTCTTATATTTTCATACCTCAAAAAATCTAACAGTAGAATGCTTAATGCTAGGGAAAAGATGCTCAGCTTTCAGTATGGAAATAAAGTCCCTGACTTTATCCTCCATCATGACCCAATAAAACTCAGATAACCATTTTAACATATGTATTTGATTTTTAAGTGTACAAATCAGTATTTTCTACTTTGTCACTAATGTTGTTAGCAAATGAGCTGCTATTAATTTGTTTGTCAGTATTTTCTAAGAGCATAGGTTACCTTTTCGCCCCGAAATAGTTGACCTACCTTGAAGCAGTTGTGGATCTATGGCGTTTGGAATGAGTTTTAGTATTCTGAATAACACCTGGGTTACAGTCCGGCCGCTCTATCTCCAGCTCTGACAGTTCTCGAGAGGGGGAAACGCGCTGTTGCCAGTTCTTTAGCGGGAATTTCAAGAGGAACATGTGTATTTTAAATATTTCACGCATTTGTAGATAGCACTTTGATCTGAATAAGAGCATTGCTCCTAGAATAAAACCACGTCCCAAATGACCTTGTTGCCGACGGGCCTTAAAACACCACCTAAAACCACGTACACCACCATAATGGAGCAAAACCAGTCTGCTTCCTTTTCCAACTGGCACTTTCATTGTTGCTGCAATAGTGTCATCTGTCCATGCCTTTGTCTTAGTGTGTCCTGCATTTACCCACGTTTCATCAAGCCATTCCACCTTTTCGGGATATATTTTTAGAATTTCCCGCAAAAATCTGCCTCTTCGTGCAACAATGTCACTTCTTTCTATTAAAACTTTCCTCCCAGAACATTTTTTAAACCGAAAACCTAGTTCTTTTAGTACTTTACTTAGGCTGGTTTTTCCGCCGTCGAATAAGCCAGCTTCCCTTAAAGAACACAGCAACATCGCACGAGTGGGAAATTCCTTTCTCATATAATATATACATGTCGCCTTATAGCATCCTTTTGAAAAGCATCAAGTGAAGCTCTAAGGCTGCCTCGTTGCCTTTGCTTTCCCGGTGTACGCAGAACTGCAGACGGCGAACTTAAATCAGCTGGGCACTTTTCCTTGGTCACATTCTTCACGGTGGGTTTTCCCACCTTCAAGTTGTCACAAACTCTGTCCAGCACCTTGGTAAGAGGTAGTAGAGGCCCACCATTGTCCCACTCCTTCTCGAAGTACTCACGTAGCCTGAATATAAATACATGGCTTTGGCTCTTATAAGAGCCGATTTTTTTTTCTTGAATTCTGACGAACCAGTAGCCATATTACTATAATAGCGATAATAATGAGACTTACAGACGCTACAAATCGGAATTCACGCACACACAACAAATTAAACAAACCACCAGCGCGGGATCCAAAAGCAACTAAAAGCCACGTGGTCCACACAAAATTGCAGCGCCAACACGGTGCCGGATTTGCAAGCCACGCCTAGCAGCGACAACGGTGATTGGCGCAAGCAGACAGTTTTAACTTCCTGACTACGACACCGGATGTACAGACTCCCAGTACCGCCAACAGAAGCAGTTAGTGTGCTTGAAAGATGTGAACGAATTATTCGAATAGAGTGATGTTGCATGATAATGAAATTACAAGTTGGATTTCAATGTTTTGAAGCTAATATAGTCCTATACTCTCATTATAAAGATAATCCTGAAGACATGTTTTCAATTACTCATTATATGTTGGTACTATTAACCTTCCCCCTCCACCTCTTGCAGCCACTAAACGTCAGAGCCGGAGATAGAGCGGCCGTACTGTAGTTTAGTAGAATTTTTCACAATAAGTGTATGGTTTATTATGACCAGGGAGACGGGTTTTAGTAAGTAAACGGAAGAATGGTATTAACAGCATGGAGTACGGAGGTCAGGCAATGCCCACCGCTACACAACAGTCAGTTTGGGTCAACGGTCGTATTTATTCTGTTCGCTGCATATCGATAGGCAAGAGCAAGAGGGCCAAGACAATATGCCGAAAGCCAGAACATTCGAATTCTTTTCTACAATAAAACCTGAACCGAAGTGCCTTCTACTACCTACATGCTACCAATGGTTCAACATTAGTCTTTGCTACCCTTGAATCCTTTGCTTCTACATTTGTAACAGGGTGTGCTGTGTACTATCCGGGGTACTGTCAAGGTCGCCACGCTTCCGCGGTCTCTGGTCGGTGTACTGTTAACTTGACGCATTTCGTACTAAAAGCCCGCTCCCTGATTATGACTATTATTAATCCCAGATATCTTATTTAGAACTGGAGAATTTTGTTTGTTATCCATATTTTTTTTTAAAATTTTACATCCTCCAACGTTAAGTCATATCGGACGATGAATGGAATGGGTGAAATGATGCTCAAATGAGCCCAGGGTCCATGGAGCTTAGAGTTACCCGACATTCGTTTTTCAGGATAAGGAAAAACCCTGGAAAAACCTTATCCAGGTAACACCCTGACCGAGATTCGAACTCGGGACCGCTTGAACGTGAGGCAGACACGCTACCATCTACGATACGGAGGCAGGCGCAACCAATTATTGCATAGTCATAATCACCATATATATTATACTAGGTGGCCCATCTGCCCCGTCTTTCACGTAAACAGATATCTCTACGTGCTTTAAAAGAGTTACAGAACGAAACAGGATAATTCCGGTTAAAAGCACGGCAGTGGCGTGAGCGGATCTGGTTCTGAACCGAATGACAAGAGGCTGTTTTCAGTGTAATTTGCTCACGTCACAATCGTGCATTTAACTGGAAATTTCCCGTTGCATTCCGCAACTGTTTTAACGCAAGAAGGGATATCTGCTTACATGAAAGACGAGCAGTTGGACCGCCTGATATATGATGTAATTAGTAGATGAAAAGATTACCTTTATCTATATAGCTTTCTGCTGGAGGAGATTGAAGCAGAAACCGCAGGTTTCCGAGAGAATAATGTAAGAAAGGGATGATAAAACCATATAAATTATTAATAAGCAATTGGGAATAAATGATATAAGAAATAAAGTAAAAAAGAAATATTGTAATGGAAATAACGTGCAAATGAAATAAATATAGGGAAAAGGTTGCCTTAAGCTAAATGTGTAGAGGCAGGATGCAGTACCGTTATGACGCCAAGGGTCATACAACTTTAGGGGGTTGGCCCGTGACTGCTGCACAGTTGACGGTGAATGGAAATAGACAATAAGGTAAAATCGTAGAAATAAATTCCCCCAGTAAATGTAGCGTAAAGCACGTGATAGGCGTGAAATAGAGAACAAATAGAAAATGGGTGAAGATAGACAAACAAATCTAGGAGAAAGCGAGAGCAGGGCGAAGTGAGAAGCGTCACTCGTTGGTTACAACGAAAGGGAGAAGATGTGTCAGTTTAACATCTGATGGCGAGGTAATAGTGGAGTTAGACTTCAAACGTAGTGGGATTAAATATTCTGAAACAGATGAGGTGACACAACGAGAATGAGAGCAAGTGACAAAAGCCGAGCAATCAGACAAGTAAGATCTGTGGGAATAAACAATCCACAGGAAACTGAAGACTGCTGGACCCTGAGAGGGTCCGACACGTAATCCTTAACCATCCTGCCATACCACAGCAAAAGGCCTCCTCAAGAGAAATCCCAAACCAAGATGCAAGGATTCTAATGTATATTGTCGAAATATGGTGCTAAAACTTTAATACTCATATGAAAGCCGATGAAATGTAATATAAGTTCATAGCATCTTCTAGTATCTTTAGTAAAAATGAGTAGAAATATTATTAAAGAAATAAAAACATCAGAAAACGTTCATGCAGTATATTATGAAGAACCTAAACTTAAATTACAAGTTAGTATTTAAAAGACCTTCGATTTTGAGTCATGGAGTTCTCAGTCACACATACACACTTTTTCTAAAACGTTTCTTTCAGATTCAAATAGTCTCACAATATATATTGTGGGTAAGTGAGTGAGTGTGTGGTGTTTTAGGGCCCGTCGACAACAAGGTCATTTGGGCCTATATAGTGGGTAAAATATAGGTTTTTAACTGTCGACTAGAATTGAATACCTTTTCTTATTACCACATAGGTTGGTATAGAAATTAATAACTTCGTATACGATAAATTAGTAGATGGACAAAAATTCTGGTTGAACTGGTGGTAAATAAAACAGTACCAAGATGATGCATGTTTGTCTTTTAAACTCGCAATGAAAATATGCTTTTATCCTTTTATTAACGTCTTCCAGTGTCATATCGGACGATGAAATGGGTGAAATGATACATAAGCCCAGCGTCTATACAGATTCGACTTACCCAGCAATAAAAGAAAACCCTGGAAAAAACGTATCCAAATAACTCATTCAGGATTGAAGTCGGGACATCTTGAACTCGAGGCAAACATGCTATCATCTACCCTACATTGCAGATCAGTAGTGAAGTGTATGTACTTTATGCACAGCATCTAATATTTTTAGCCAAAGAAAATATGAACTGTGATCACTGGAGCCCGGATTTCTAAGCAAAATGCTTATAAATGCCTATGAATGCATCATCATCTCGCAGAAAGAGTCAGGAGTCGATATAAAAACATGGATCTTCTTGCCTCTAGCCTAAAGAAAGTGTACTGTCGCCGATTAGAGTTACAAATTTTCATTAAATCCTTCCAAATTTGTCTTTACCCCCTCAGCCAGTTTTAAATCGATCGGGTTCTTGGTTAAAGGCTGTGTCATACTACACAGAACATTTCAGGGAAATAAAACAGTGTTGTACTCCTTAGATGCAGAACATACAAGCAACATCTCCACAGCACAAGAATGTTTTGCTAATATTGGCATTCAAGATAAGATAAAGTACATCCATAATGGCTTCTCCAAAATACCTGCTATTAATAACACAGTTGGAAACTCTAAATAATACCTTGGAGCATTCACTTTCTTTGATATATGAAATTTCAGTAACGTTGTCTTCAGAGATTCACAGTATTACTAAAACTGCCTTTCAGAAACTGAGTAAGGTATCAATGAAAAACCCTAGTTACGAAACAAGTTAGTTATACAAAATTTTCTGGTTCAGAAACGTATATCTAAGGGAAATTCATTCAAAAAAACTGTGGTGCTTTTCGCATGTTCCAGTAACGTCATGCGATGTTGAGAGATCCTTCTCACAGTATAAAATTGTTTTCACTGAAAAACGCAGGAGCTTCCCACAAGAAAATCTCAAAGGGATCACGGGTTCGATTCCCGGCTGTGGGAGTGGTGATTTTTCTCCGACCAAGATAATTCATCTTCAACAGAGTCTGGAAGTATGATTGAGAGTGAGTAAGTGTGCGTGATCTAATGATTAAAACCCAACGAATACGAATTAACACCTTCGATATGGTCCAAAGAAGAACGGCCACCGATATGACCATTAGAGTTAAAGATGTGGTATAAATGGAACAAGGTAACTCTCTCGTGTACTGTAACAAGCATGAGTAAGGTAAAAGTGCTACCAAACAATACGTTTATGATTAAATTTTTATTT
Source organism: Mantis religiosa (assembly GCA_030765055.1). Classification (NCBI taxonomy): domain Eukaryota; kingdom Metazoa; phylum Arthropoda; class Insecta; order Mantodea; family Mantidae; genus Mantis; species Mantis religiosa. Next base: position 37,432,223 of record CM060953.1, read on the forward strand.
TTATTTGCTTATTTTTGATGCTTATTTGTTTCATTTTTGGTGCTTATTTGCTTACTTATTTCATCATTTGATTGTGCTTAGAAATCCGGGCTCTAGTAATCACACATAGTTTTAACCGACGTACTAGAATATTCAGGCATAGAGATCACAGGATGTTATATTCAGTAAAAGCAACACACAATAATTAAGTGTTTATAACCGAGAGTGTTGATGGAGAAGGCTATAATATATACATACATTATCTCGTGTGAAGGGAAGGTAATAACAGCCACTGGCATTTCAGTTAATATTCTCCTTGTCCGTACACAGAACTTGTATCTAATTGCATGCTCTTCACTTCTAATTCTTTAGGCCGAAGGAAACAAGAGAAGAAAGAGTGGGTGATGTGTTGTATTCATATGACTTTCTCTATCCACCATCATTTATTGTTATGACTCTTCTAAAGATGTTATCACCAGCTACTTCATGTCTTCTTTCGCTCCATAAAGCTACGTATGAGCCACATTCGCTTGTTTTGTCAACTGCAACTTGAGCTGAATGAGCTGGTGCATTGTCAGACAGAAGACGAACAACTTTGGAGAGCATACCGCATCGTTTCTTAATCAGAGCTGCTCGTAACTTCTCCAAAAGATTGCAGTAGTATCTGCCAGTGATGGTTTGACCCCTAGCAAGATAATCTGTAAGGATGACTCGAGGACAATCCCAGAAAACTGAAAGCATGACTTTCCCAGCTGACTTTTGCACTTTTGCCATTTGGGGGAGGGGAGGGGAGCAGCATGTTTCCACTCCATGCTCATGATTTTTGTCTCTGGATATACTGACAGATCCAGGATTCTTCCATGGTTATCAGATGATCTAAACAATCATCTTCATCCCCCGAAGGGCAGGGGATCCGTCCCCTTCAGCTGCCCTGGTGTGGACGCTGCGGACCCCTAGCACTCGTGATACCTCAGACGTTACTAAAGGAACCTTGGGCTGAACATTCGAGCCCCTCCCTCATGTGAGTTGTTTGAATTGGATTGGACTCGAGCGGGCAGTGGTTCCTGATACCCGTGGGAGGTCGAGTACGTCTCTGGACGGGGTTGAGGAAAGCCATAATATTCCCGCATACTAGCCAGCATAACTAGTAAAATCTGATTAGTTAACTCGTGTGCACTTCGGCCGCTGCCTTTGACGAACCCTTATAATCGTTTTACAATACTGACCCTCCTTCTCCCAGTCCTTTCTGCAAGGTTGCCACCTTTCTCAATACGTCATGGGTATCGTACGAGGTTTCGTCTAAATAAATTATCTTATGTCCCTTACTACGAAACTTCCTTAGTTTTGACAAATATATATCGCCAAGCTACAATTCTGCTGGATTCCATAATAACACTTAACTTATTCAAAGTGCAGTATTTGAAACCCAGCTCCTTTAGAAGACCGCGCAAAGTGAGGTGCCCATAAGGAAAATCACAAATCTCTTGCAAATGTGCAACCAATTCGTCTAAGGCGGGCGTTCTCCCTTTTGCATAGAATCTATAAATTTCTCGACGAATTAAATCGCATGTGAAATTATCTACTTTAGAGAAACGTTTCCTTTTGTTTTCACACTTGATCGGCGTCTTTCGTATTCCTTTCGTCACAATATTTTTTACTGTATTTCTCTAAATACCCACAATTTATCACCAGGTTCATTGCACGATCCCTAACCAAGATTATTTATCAGCACATATTTATATATGTTCAAAACAAGCGCTTCAATTTGCTTAGAAACAGTTCCCGTTATAATTTTACTTTTGAGGCTTTTCCAGTAATATAACTCGGCCCAGTTATTCACACTATTGTCATCACTTTGATTATTTTCACTTGACTGAAAGTTATCTACTACTTCATTTGCATTTACCACTGCATTTCCCTCCCACGGTCTCCACATCCTGACGCACAACGAATTTCTGCACGTAATGAAACAGATCAACTGGAAGTTGGAACTTTGGCAACTGAGACTCCACGTGGAGTAGACATGCGACTGTCACTTCGAGAAAATCAGGGTTGCTATTGGTCCTCAACGACAGTGTTTCAATTCTGAAGTGTGGAGATAGATTTATGACGGTCATTAGTGGGCGGGATGGTAGTTTCCTTTGAAGGGTAAACTGCACTCCCGTTCACTAGACAGACTTTGGAAGGTGTGCTAGATCACCAGGCGACCCCACGGAGGTCATATGGGTAGCCTTCCCATTTCGGAGTTAGCGCGCGTCCCCCTTCCATCCCGTCTTTAGTCCACAGGACCAGATGGAGGGGCTTGTTGGTCTCTAGGTCTTGCACTGTGGAAAGCCTCATGGAGGCGCCGGGCGCCCTTTTGGGACAGCTCGGTAACTCCCTGGTCATTAGAGGGGGGGCAGTCTTCACTCTGTTCCAACAGCATCAACATCTGTTTTGAAAGGTCACGCCGTGTTTGCTTTTGGAAAGGTGTTAGCATACGTGGAACCTTCCGTGCAGACACCTTAGACATGTGCAGTTCGTCATGAATAATTTTCCACACACTACCATAACTAAGATGTGTCTCACTCATGATGATTTGAATGGCTGCTCGTCTGTCACTCCACTTTCTTCACTGTGACAGCATTGTCTGTCATTGACGGTCTACCCGCTCTTGGCTCATCTGTAAGGGACATGTTACCAGTTTGAAAATTCCTTTTCGACCTCACAATAGTGTCATACGATGGGCAATCATTTCCATAAACAGCTGTCATCTTATCATGGATTTCCGGGGCAGATTTGTCCATCAAATGCAGGAACTTAATCACACAATTTTCTCCATCTTACACCTCAGTCACTTCTGGCACTCAATGTGAATAAACAAAAGGACTCAAATCACTGGAACTACAACATTTTGCCCCGAGGGATCAGTGATGACACTGAAACATTTTCATTGCTCTAGCATAAAAACTACCGGGTGGTAATTAAAACTGTATGACACCCCCTCGTGTTCTTTTTGTTTAGATTTCCACTTGAAGAGTTTCCTTGGAAATCTCTCCTTCCCCATTCTTATATGACCAAGCCAGTGCAAATGTTTAGTTGGTATATTATAGCGCATTTCACTACCATTTGCTCCAGAATTGCTTAGCTTCTAATTATTTCCTTCCTAGAAGTTCTGTTTGATCTATTCCAGAAACGTGTTTCAGTTACTAGTAATTACCTTTATTCTCCTTTTTGTACTGTCAACATCTTTAATCATATTGTGTTAGTTTTTCAACTGTTTAATAATAAATATTCTGCTTTTTCCTTGCTCTGTTCTGTTTGTCACACAATATTTTATCGCTTATCTACATTGAGTATATCAGTTTTGAATTTATTTTTTCCATTCCATCATCTTTATAAATGGTAATGATTAAATAATTATACTTCTCTGTGATATCAATAATCAAATTATTATGTAATATTAAATATTTTTGAACTCCCACATTGGAGATAAAAGGTAGCAGAGACACAGTTGTCAGCACAGGTTAAGGGCAGAACTACATGGAGGACACTGGAAGAAGTAGCTTTACGGGTGCTATAAACTAAAGGGGTGTGCATATTATAGCTAAATGTGTACAATGTGCACACGAAAGTAGAGAGTTAGTTTACTTCCGTAAAAACCCTGGCATAATGCATTGCTTACCTTAGGAGCGACTCTCACCACCGATGGCCGTGGCTTAAGCGTGAGGTGATTGGGGAAGTTCCTCGATGCCGTCCAGCATGTCGTCTGCACATCCCTCGAAAACGCACCTCTTGGCTCTGCTGCTGCACTCATATTCAGACGTTGCTGTGTAATCACTTTCCGAATCACTGCTGCTACTGTCGTCATTAACAATGATCGTTAGTTTTCCACCTCTGTTTCTAGGAGACCCTCAATTTTTATATATTTCTCTTCCACTTAGTGAACATGCCAGCAAACTGGACCCCATTCTGCTTCTCCTATTTCACCAAATCGCTGTTCGCACAAACGCCACACGTCTGCCATGTTGAAGCTCACATTGCAAAGCGTAACCCATTCTTTTACATTTGCCCAAACTTTTTCTATGGCATTCAGGTCGGGATGGTACGGTGATAAGCGGAGAACTACGTGCCCATCTTCTTCTAAAATTGCATCCACAATATTTTTCTTATGTTTTGGCTTATGCAACTTTATAAGATCATATAGTTCCGCTTTCAGCATATGGCTTCCGAACGGAATCCTATGCTTAACCAACCAGTCTTGCATATCTTGCTTTTTTGTGTTCGCTGTGGGACATTTTTCTCTGGTCACATTGTGATATGAAGCGTAGTCTATCACAAGAACAGACTTTTCTGGAAGATTGGGCTTTAGTTTTTCTTTAACTGCATTCTAGCTGATAAGTTTCACAGATTTAGTGTTCCCAACAAAGCACGTGATAACCAAGTTCACTCGTCTAGATGAGGATACACACTGACCTTTGCGTATACGGGTTGACGCATACGGCTGGGTGGGAGGGAGAGAGGGAGGAACTGGCATACATGAGGCGCCAAGCGGATATTGAAAACAGGCTCGCCAGCTAAACACCCAGGGCTTTTATGGGAATACAGCTACTCTACGCCGTTATTGGAGCACAGCAACTGCACAAGGCTCATAGGAGTTACAGCCCTAATGAGCTTCTGCGCAGCAGAAGGCCTTTGCCCTCAAGGGATTTATAGGCTTTTCATTTCATTGCAGATGTATTTTGTTTTCCCCTTGCTGATTGTTTAAGCACTCTTCTCACTCGTATTCTGAGCTTAATTTCCTTGTCATGAATTCATTAACGTCATAACTTGTGCTGCTAACAGTAAGCCATTCGCACAGTGTAATGCGTATATGATGTCATCTCTTACTGGTACTCCCAAGGATATACAACCCCATTTTAAGTCTTCTTCTTCTTCTTCTTCTTCTTCTTCTTCTTCTTCTTCTTCTTCTTCTTCTTCTTCTTCTTCTTCTTCTTCTTCTTCTTCTTCTTCTTCTTCTTCTTCTTCTTCTTCTTCTTCTTCTTCTTCTTCTTCTTCTTCTTCTTCTTCTTCTTCTTCTTCTTCTTCTTCTTCTTCTTCTTCTTCTTCTTCTTCTTCTTCTTCTTCTTCTTCTTCTTCTTCTTCTTCTTCTTCTTCTTCTTCTTCTTCTTCTTCTTCTTCTTCTTCTTCTTCTTCTTCTTCTTCTTCTTCTTCTTCTTCTTCTTCTTCTTCTTCTTCTTCTTCTTCTTCATGGCATAGGCAATCAAGTGCCTGCTCCGCCTTCGAGGTCCTCCAGCCATCGTTTTCTGGGTCTGCCCACCGATCTCCTACCTTTAGGATGATACTGTAATATTTGTTTTGTAAGTCTATTACCTGGCATTCTTTCAACACGTTCCTTCCATTTTTGTTTGAGATCTTTTAGCCTATCATTCATTCTAAAAATGTCCAGCTCTTCTCTTATATTTTCATTTCTTATTAAGTCCCTCTTCGTGCATCCTTTCACACTTCTCAAGAATTTCATTTCTGAAGCCTGTATTTTACTCTGTTGCTTTTTAGTTAACGTCCAAGCCTCACTTCCTTATGTCAGTATAGGTACAGCCATAACTTTGTAGAACTTTAATTTTGTTTCTTTACGTATTTTGTTTCTAAATGTTCTATTTACTGTTCCACACACTCTTTGAAATTTGCATATTTTATTGTAAACATCATATTCCTTGTCATAACTAACATCAGTTCCCAAGAAGTTAAAATGGCTTACCTGTTCAACGCAACGATTATTTATAACTATTTTTATTCTAATTGGCTCTTTCCCAATGAATGCCATTACCTTTGATTTTATAAAAGAAATTTTCATATTATATTGCTTACAAAGTTCACTAAGTTTAAAAATAGATTTTTTCAGGACAGACTCGCTATTTTGTATAATAACTAAGTCGTCAGCAAACAATAAAATATTTAAAAAGTTTTTATTTGAAATTTTAAGACCTACATTCACAAGCTGCTTCCATTTGCACACTAGGTCGTCCTAATAAATACTAGAAAGTGTAGGTGATGACGTATACTCTTGTCTGACACCCTGAGTAGTAAGAATTTTTTTTTTTTTTTTTTTTTTTTTTTTTTTTTTTTTTTTTTTTTTTAGAAATTGTACCATTGTTCCTCACATTTATTTTTGTTTGGAAGTAGAAGCATTGTATCATTTTTACTAATTGACTACAAGTGTTTTAGTATACTATATAATTACGTTTTGAATACTATAGTAAAAAGGGGGAATAAGTGTCTGAAACCTCTGTTCACATAAACTTTTGCTGTTATTTACTTCATTTATTTATGCAGTTCTTTTATTTAGATAAACTGTAAAAAAACACCAAGCTCAACAAGAGCCACTAAAACTAATACACTGATATAATGCCTAAGGGACTTCGCACCACGTAAACAACTGAAAGGGCCTGGTGGGAATAAAGCCCCTAGGGCATAGCTAACAAATATAAATCAAATCTATGGCTTCCGAAAAGTAACGAAGTTTTAATGTCAAAGTATCTGCTTAGTAGAAATGACTACGCACAAACTCAGATGTAGTCGCGCTTTCCAATTTTAGACAGTTGGCTTGCTGTCATACTAGGGGGATAAGAACATGCCTCATACGTGGCTAATATAATTGGTAAGCAACAGTAACTACCGAAATTATTTGAAACTCATTAGCCCATATGCTCCAAAGTTGCGACTCAAATATTTTAAAGAAAACCTCCATTCCAAGCTATCCTCTGCTTGGAAAATTTTCATTTTCTGAAAAATGACTCTAAGAATTTGGATTAAATGATAACGATAATGATTTATATTTAAGGGCGTTCAACTCCATAGTCATCAGCACCCATTCAAAAACTGCATTTTACCTTGACTTCCCTTTGACTTTACCTTAGCTTTTCTTTGACTTTGCTTTGGCTTTGCTCTAAGTTGGTTCTGGCTCCGCTTTGGCTTTGCTTTGGCTTTGCTTTGGCTTTGCTTCAGCTTTACTCTAAGTTGGCTCTGGCTCCGCTTTCGTTTTGCTTTGGCTTTGCTCAGCCTTTGCTCCGGCTCCACTCTGACCACACTCTAAATTCACTCAAACTTGGCTTTGCCTTGGCTCTGGCTAGGCTCCGGTCACCACTCCGGTCTCGCTCTAGCTTGGTTCGGACTTCGCTCCGGCTTCACTCTGACCTCACTCTAAATTCACTCAAACTTGGCTCTGGCTAGGCTCCGGCTCACCTTCGGTCCTGCTCTGGCTTCGCTCTGGCCTAACTCTTACTTCATTCTTTAACTTAACTCTACCTTGGCTCTGGTTTGGCTCTGGGTAGGCTTCGGCACACCTTCGGTCCTGCTCTGGCTTCGCTCTGGCCTAACTCTTACTTCATTCTTTAACTTAACTCTACCTTGGCTCTGGCTTCGCTCTGGCTTTGCTCTGGCCTCACACTAACTTCATTCTGAAACAACTCTGGCTAGGCTCCGGCCACCACTCCGGTCCCACTCTGGCTCCACTCTGGCACCGCTCTGGCTCCACTTTAGCTTCGCTCTGGATTTGCTCTGGCTACGCTTTGCCCAGGCTATGCTCTAGCTTTACTTTGGCTTTGCTCTAGTTTTGCTTTGGCTTTGCTATGGCTGTGCTCCCGCTTTGCTCTAGCTTTACTTTGGCTTTGCTCTAGTTTAACTTTGTCTTTGCTTTGGCTTTGCTATGGCTGTGCTCCCGCTTTGCTCTGGCTTTACTCTAGCGTCGCCCTGGCTTTGCCCAGGCTTTGCTCTAGCTTTGCTTTGACTTTGCTGTGGCTTTGCTCTGGCTAAGCGTTGCCCAGGCTTTGCTCTAGCTTTGCTTTGACTTTGCTCTGGCTTTGCTCTGGCTACGCTTTGCCCAGTCTTTTCTCTAGCTTTACTTTGGCTTTGCTTTGGCTTTGCTCTGGCTTTGCTCTGGCTTTACTCTAACGTTGCTCTGGCTTTGCTCTGGCTTTGCCCAGGCTTTGCTCTAGCTTTACTTTGACTTTGCTCTGGCTACGCGTTGCCTAGGCTTTGCTCTAGCTTTACTTTGACTTTGCTTTGGCTTTGCTCTGGCTTTGCTCTGGCTTTACTCTAGCGTTGCTCTGGCTTTTCTCTGGATTTGCCCAGGCTTTGCTCTACCTTTGCTCTAGCTTTGCTTTGCCTTTGCTCCCGCTTTGCTCTGGCTTTAATCTAGCGTTGCTCTGGCTCTGCTCTGGCTCCGCTCTGCCCTTGCCTTGGCTTTGCTTTTACTTTGCTGTGGCTTTGCCCTGGCTACGCTTTGCCCAGGCTTTGCTCTAGCTTTGCTTTGACTTTGCTCTGGTTGTGCTCTGGCTAAGCGTTGTCCAGGCTTTGCTCTAGCTTTGATTTGACTTTTCTCTGGATTTGCTCTGGCTACGCTTTGCCCAGGCTTTGCTCTAGCTTTGCTTTGGCTTTGCTCTAGTTTTACTTTGGCTTTGCTCTGGCTTTGCTCCCGCTTTGCTCTGGCTTTACTCTGGCGTTGCTCTAGCTAGGCTCTGGCTCCGCTCTGGCTTTGCTTTGTCTTTGCTTTGGCTTTGCTCTGGCTTTGCTCCCGCTTTGCTCTGGCTTTACTCTGGCGTTGCTCTGGCTGGGCTCTGGCTCGGTTCTGGCTCGACTCTGGCTCTGCTCTGGCTTTGCCTTGGCTTTGCTTTGACTTTGCTCTGGCTTTACCCTGGCTCCACTCAGGCTCCACTTTAGCTCCACTCTGGCCTCACTCTGGCTTAGCTTTGGCTTCGCTTTGACTTTAATTTTACTTTACTTTAATTTACTTTATATAAGGGTTAAACACGGTTGTGTACCTTGTTTGGGCGTTTGACATTAGCTCTCTCACCACTCAGAGGCACCCAATCGAGAGATTTGGCTCGGAAGCTCGGGATTGCCAATTCCCGTACCTACCACAGTAGACCCCTGGGAGGATTTGGATTATAGTCTAAAGACATTTTTGGATTAAAGACATAGTTACAAGAAGAAATAATACTTATTGATGCCAGGCATTCTTTTGCTGATGCTGGCTGTACGTAGGCGAACGCCGAGAGAGAGACAGAAGCGGGGAAAGAAAGAGCCAGAAAGTGTCCCAAGCCACTCCCACGCGCGCGCTAGCGCTGAACGCTTGCCGAGGGGAAAGAGACGGAGCTAGTTTGGAATTTCTTGCTACGTCGTGAAAGGCTGAGAAGCTTCAGTAACTTTCGAGGAACAATGGATGGAGGTAAAAAAGAGCCGCGGCTAGTCAGTCGGGGCTAGTTGAGAATAATTTTCGTGTGGTTGCAGCTGTACAGTGATTTGAAAGTGAATACTTTTGCTTATTTACGTGTGGTGAAGCAATGAGAGACTGCGTTTATGTATGACACGTCATTTTTAGAGCCTGTAAGTGGTGTGCAAAATGTGTTTTTACTGAAGAAAGAGCATTTTAAATTTCTTCAAACAAGGCTTTTAATTCTAAGAGCCAACAAAGTCACATTATCTTGAATTTTCTGGGCATTGTCTCTGAACTACTAATGATTTCTGTATTACTGGTAAATGTATGACAGACATAATCTTTCTAAACAAAACTGTAACTTAAAATACACAATTTTATGGAGTTTTCAATAATTTCTGAGATATTCTTTGTTAATTACTGATATGAATTTTTAAATAATTATACTTTTCTCAGTTTGGAAGTCGTTTTCAGATATTTTCTCGTGATAACTTCAAACCAATCACTTAGCGATATTTTCTTTACTTATTTGTTATTTTATCTGTTCCATTTATACCTCGCCTTTAACTGTAGTGGTCATATCGATGTTGTTACTCGTATTCGTTGGGCTTTCAATAATTAGATGACGCACACATTTGCACTCTCATTCATACTTCTAAACTTTGGGGAAGATGAGGAATTATCTTGGTCGTATAAAAATCCCCACCCCCACTGCCGAGAATCGAAACCGGGATCCCCAGCACGGCAGGCAGGTACTCTGCCGAATGAACTATGGGGCCAGCCACTTTACTTATTCTATGTACAACTAATGTACAAATATGGACTGAAAGTTTATTTTTTATTTATTGTTATTATTTTTTTGTAATTTACGTCATCCAACGTTAAGTCATGTCGGATGGTGAATGAAATGGTGCTTCAATGATTCCAGGGTCCATGGAGCTTAGAGTTACCCGACATTCGTTTTGAAGGACAAGGGAAAACCCCGGAAAAACCTTATCCAGGTAACTCACCCTGATCGAGGTTCGAATTCGGGACCTCTTGAACGTGAAAGTTTATGTGCATTTACAAGAAGTAGACAGATTTGGCAAAGAATGGGTAAAGTAATGCCTGTGAAAGTAAAACAGATTTCTTTTGTTTCTAATTTACGTCCTCCAACATTAAGTCATATATACGGTGAATGAAATGCATGCAATGATGGCATTCAACTTTTAGGTTAAGGTACAACCAACCCCTGAAAAAGGTCTAACTCTGATCGAGATTCGAACTGGGGACCTGTGGAACGCTACGCTACAGAGGCGGGTGTTCACAGGTTGAATTGTTATGGGAATGTATAAAGATGCCACACGATTGTTGTTTTTCACTCATGAGTGCATTATCAACAAACACTGTACGCGGGAAGGGTGCTGTTTTACTTGGAGCAACCTGCCCAGCCTACTATGTTTAATTTTCTACCACTTACTTTAGAAGATTGGCTAATTTCTGAAGTTTGCCACTGGAGTGAGGAAAATTACTTAATTATATATTGCAAACAGCCCTCCCAAAAGTATTTATTATAATGGCGACGAAAAGATTTATGACTTGTCGTCTGAGTGTATATTTACACACGTTTGTTAATTTCGGTTACAAGTATAATGGCAGAGTAATGGCGAGACAATACATCAAGTCTGCTGGTGTTGAAACATGTTCCAAAGATCTGCAGCTCGATAAAACGGATTCTCTTGCACCTAGATGGAAATCTCAGTTCTACAGAAACCCACTATATTTTCTGAGATGACCTTAATTGTAGGAAACGAAGAATGTTTCGAGAATAACAATTAAGAAAGGCGCCTACAGCATAGACAGTCGCGGAAAGCTTGCTCTGGATTTAATTACAAGCTTGACGTAATTAATGCTCATAAATATGACAATACGTTCTTGTCATTATTAAGAGAGACAGTAATAAATATCTGGAACGTACTGTGTAATTACCCACTTAGCAAGTGAGGGCTTTATTCCGATGAGACGATAACCCTATAGCAAATATCAGCAATGTTACTGACATCTAAGTTTCTTCCTTACCTCTTCATTTATGAGAGTTATTTACAAAGCTGTAGCAATCATTACTTGGGTATAGGAAGGTTTAGATCGTAATGGAACGTTGAACTTCGTCCTCGGCGCCACTTTTCTACTGCCTCTTGCATAATTCTAAAATTTTGATTGATTAGTTGCTTGAGTCATTAAAATACAAGTGAAGGATAGTTACTAATGGGCTGTGTGGGTTCTTTCTAGTTCAGTAGAATTACGTTAATACTATTCATGATAATATGAGCATAACGATAGTGTAACATTTCTGACAAGAATCAGTGGATTGATTCTTCGAGGTACGCTGCTTAATTCAGCAGAGATCACGTGTTACATCTGTATTTTAGGGCAAATTCCATGTTAAGCTTCATTTCCAAATCTATTTCAGAAGAAAGGCTTGAGATACGAGGGGTGTCCCTTTAAAACATGTGATAGAGAGTTTGTGTTGATATGTACTTGTTAGTTCTTCTTTACGTAGTTACCCAGATTTACACATTTTTCACTTCCGAATACCTTGATTGTAGAAATCTGCAGAATTCGCTTTAAAGCACTCCTCCACTTCATTAATGACGTCATTTGGGTTGTCAAATCGGCGACCACGCAACTAATTCTTCATTTCCGTGAACAAGAAAAAGTCACTTGGTGCGAGATCGGGCGAATAAGGTGGATGCTGTGAGGTCTCCAAGCCACATTCGCTTGTTTTGTCAACTGCAACTTGAGATGAATGAGCTGGTGCATTGTCAGACAGAAGACGAACAACTCTGGAGAGCATACCGCGTCGTTACTTAATCAGAGCTCCTTGTAAGTTGTCCAGAAGATTACAGTAGTATCTGCCAGTGATGGTTTGACCCTGTAAGGATGACTCCACGACAGTACCAGAAAACTGAAAGCACGACCTTTCCACCTGACTTCTGCAGCTTTACCTTTTTGGGAGGGGGAAATCGGCATGTTCCATTCCATGCTCATGGCTTTTGTCTCTGGATCATACTGATAGATTCAGAATTCATCCATGATTACCAGACGATCCAAACAGTCCTCTTCATCCTGTTCCAACAGCATCAACATCTGTCTCGAAAGCTCACGCCGTGTTTGCTTTTGGAAAGAGGTTAGCAAACGGGGAGCCCACCGTGCAGACACCTTAGACATGTGTAGTTCGTCATGAATAATTTTCCACACACTACCATAACTAAGATGCATTCATGATCATTTGGATAGTTGCTCGTTTATCTTCCAGTATTAAACACTCCACTTTCTTCACTGTGACAGCATCGTCTGCCATTGACGGTCTACCAGCTCTTGGCTCATCTGTTTCATCTGTCAGGGACATGTGACCAGTTTGAAAATTTCTTTTCCACTTCACAGTAGTGTCATACGATGGGCAATCATTTCCATAAACTGCCGTCATATCATCATGGATATCCCGGGCGCTTTTCCCCTTTAAATGCAGGATCTTGATCACACTACGAGCCTCAGTTTTCTCCATCTTACACCTCAGTCACTTCTGACACAACTTGTAAAAAAAAAAAAAAAAAAAAAAAAAAAAAAAAAAAAAAAAAAAAAAAAAAACATAAGTACTAATTTTTCATCCACCCATCCACCGATTGTCCTTCTTTCGCTTCTTAATACGTCTTGACTCGCTACTTTTTCCAGAGTTTATATTGTGACAAAGATGAAAAAATATTTAAGTTCACCCCCAACTGCTTTATTGTCACCAGAATTGTTGGCGCAATGTTAACGTAGAATCACCTCCTCGTTTGCATAAGTACACAACTTCGACACGTCTCTACAGTGCTTCTCTGCACTGTTCTGTCGACTCACACAACTCAACTGAGGTGAATTTTTACACTGCGCCGAGTCCTCATCACAGAGCAACACACATTGTCACTAAACGCTCGAAAAACACAGAAACTCTAACCACGAAACACTACTGTTCTGTTAGGATTCACATCACTCTTATATACCCTGCAGGGCGGCAAGAAACTTCTAGCAATTGAAACCTCTTGAATTTTGGCCTCGAATGATCTTTGGCATAGTAACAAAAGGACTCGGCTGTAGCTTAGTTACATCTTCGTGAAGTCAGCTCATGGCCCCTGGAAGGTCGTTCTTGGTCTGTCCTTCCGGCCAGTAAACAACAAGGCTATTGCTCTACTCCCGCTCCTGCTACACAACAAACCTGCGATGGCGGCAGCGTGACAATATATTAAGGGATTGAAGAAAGGTTCAATCATATTTTAAATTTGTTTGAAACCTGTACAGAATTAAGAAAAGTCTACATGGAGAAGTTTATAAAATGTGAGAGTTTTAGGGTGTTTTACAAAATGTCTAATCTAAAATTTTAATAATGTTTCTTTATGTCATTTATATTTCCTTAATATTTCCTTACCACAGGAATACCTCTGAACTTTAACACTGTACTCGTTTAGGATACTTTCAAAGTTTTTCTACTAAAGGTAACGAAGTTATTGAAACGTGTATGAGCTATTTAATTGGAAATACTACATTAATGTTCTTCAGTTTAAAGCCGGAAAGTATTTTGCATGACTATACTTCCGCCAAGAGAGTGCCAAGCATATTGATTCGGAAACTAAAATATGCAAAAACGCTTAACTCTTAAGACGCTCTAGCCTGTTGAGACCCAGGAAGTTTTCTTGTCCAATTTTGTGGTAGTAGATGAAACATGAGTGCAACTCCTTGTTCTGGAGTTTAAAATTCAGAGCATGGAGCGGCGACATTGAAGTTCCCCTCGACTGCGTAAGTTTCGTGCACATTCAGGGAAATGGTGCTCTGGGATGCTCAAGGAATTCTAATGGCAAGCCACTTGAATACAGGTCAGATAAAATACTATCAATCACTCACCTTAACTTTGTATAAAAGAAACAAGCTAACAGAAAATGTCTCGTATGGACAAAACGCAATCAATTGAAATAATTTCTAACGTTAGTATTGTAGTAAATGTTATGTAATAAACATCTGTTGCATTGTTGTTATGTAATCTGTTGCATTCGCATTAGTTCCATTATTCGTGTACAAATTATTCTTACAAATGCATATTATTCTATCTACTTAATGATAATTAAAACCAATATTATGTTATTGCTAATTTTGTTGTAGGTGCAATTTAAGCTACAGTCAAATACAAAGTATATATGACTGAATATTGGGGTTTTAGCTCTTTATAAAATTTATTACATTCAACTTACACTTATAAATGATAAGGCAACTCAGACAGTTTTATCAAGACCCTTATAAATGTTCAATGTGACTACCCTTTGTCACATGGCACACATCAAGTCAATAGCCTAGGTCTTCCCAAACGTTGATAAGTGTGTATTCAGTAATTGTAGCAAGAGTTGCTTCAATCCGGTTTCTTAATTCACGGAGGTCAGATGGTAGCGGAGGCACGTACACACGATCCTTGATGAAGCCCCAAAGGTAAAAATCGCATGGCGTTTGGTCAGGAGAACGTGGAGGCCATGTATAGCAAGCCCTGTCATTGGGGCCCTTGCAGCCTATCCAGCGCTCGGGTACACTGACGTTCAACCAATCGCGTTCTTCGTTATGCCAGTGAGATCTTGATGAAAAATGAAGTTCTCTGACTCATTTTCTCCCAACTGAGGGAAGAGAAGAAGTGCCAGTTACATTAGGTTTAAAAAAAAAAAAAAAAAAAAAAAAAAAAAAAAAAAAAAAAAAAAAAACTTTTCGCCGGGATACGACACAAAAACATTCACTTTAGGGACGATGCGCACATTATGAGTGTTAACATGTGCATTAAGGTGAAAGGTGGATTCATCACTGAGGACAACACGATCCATAAAATCGTCATCGTCATGAAACATGTCGTTTGCGAAGTTGGCACGTAATCCGTGGTCTGTCGGCTTTAGAGCCTGTAATAACTGTAAACGGTAAGGACGTAGCCGTAAGCGCTTTCTTACAACTTTTCAAACAGTCGACACAGGAACTTGTAATTCACGACTAGCCTTCCGGACTGATTTCCTTGGGCTACGAGTGAACGACACTCTCACTCGCTCAACAGTCTCTTCACTTACTCTTGGTCGTCCCGTGCTCTTCCCTTTACAAAGGCAACCGGTATCTTCAAACTGATGACACCATCTGCGAATGATATTATCACTAGGAGGATCACAACTGAACTTAATGCGGAACGCACGTTGCACAGTAACTACAGATTCGGTCTGTTTACTAGTCGCCATCTTTGCTACTACCACTCTCTAGCGGATTGAGGCAGAAACATTGCGCGCACATGCGCACTGGTGCCAACAACCAAAACTGAGTTGCTTTTTTATTTAACGTATCATTTGTAACTGTAAGTTTAATGTAATACATATTATAAAGAGTTAAAACCCTGATATTCGTTTATATACACTCTGTATTTTAATGATATTTGCTATGTGATAGCTTTGAAATTCCACTATCTCTGCACGACAAGAGATAAAACAGGAATAACCACTGCCCACTCAAGAAAACTTTAAGCACTGGAAAATTCTCAGAAACAACAAATGAATATCTGGAAGTGGTGCAACTAGATTTTGTATATCTCTTACAGTTTAATTATTATAAATAATTCTCCCAGAATAAAAACGTTTTTGAGTATATTTCCATAATATTCCGGCTATACTTTACATTTGTAATAAAATGTGTAGTATTTTAATCCAAACCGGTTGTAATTTTTTAGAAATCAAAATATTTGAAAATGTTCCATATAAAGAGTAGTGTAGGAAGGAAGGATTATCTTGTAAATTTCTTTTTGCATCCATGGAATGTAGTGAACTTAAATGCCAAATTTGATGTTATCAACTGTTTGTTTCTGAGTTATGCTGTTCACGTCACATGGACACACACACTCACACACACAAACACAAACAAAATACACAGCATTTTTCTAAAAATTCTTTCTTTATAAGTAGATTCAGGAGCCTCAACAGGCGTTATTTCCACTGAAATACTTTTTCCCTTCTCTTGGACGCAGGGAACAAAAGCTCACTACACAATGGCGCAGGACTAAATTAATCATGGCAGGTAATTATTTAGAATTGACTTATTTTTGTAGATTATGTTAGATTAGCAAACCGAACAAATTATGTGAAATTGAATTATACACATCTAAATTATGAACTGTAGGCATTCACAAATGAGCTGCGACTTTATACTAGGGTGACAGTAAATTTATTGTCTTGTTTCAAATTAATTGTTCTTTCACACTAGCCGTGTGTAGGACGCACTATGAAAGTGCAGAACCAGTCTGAAAAATTCAATGTCATAGCCGGGATTTGAACCACGGATCTTCTAGTCTGCGTCCAGCCGCTCTAAACCATTGAGTTACTATAGCCAACGTGCCAACATGACATCAAATTCTCCAAATGAGTCATGTTTTTCCCGGTAAACCACTGGGAGTTTTCATAAACACATGAGACAACTACCTCAATGGCGACTTACTATGCTGTAAGTACTTTAAGGCCCGGGCTTTATAGTTCAGACCACTATTAGGCACAATGAATGGAAATTAATTGTTTTTTTCACACTAGCCGTGTGTAGGACGCACTATGAAAGGGTAGAGCCAATCTGAAGAATTCAATGCCATAGCCAGGATTTGAACCACAGATCTTCTAGTCTGCGTCCAGCCGCTCTAAACCATTGAGTTACTATAGCCAACGTGCCAACATGACATTAAATTCTCCAACTGACTCGTGTTTTTCCCGGTAAAGCACTAGGAGTTCTCATAAACAATGAGACAACTACCTTAATGGCGACTTACTATTCTGTAAGTACTTTAAGGACCGGGCTTTATAGTTCGGACCACTATTAGGTACAATTAATGGAAATTGTTTTTTCACACTAGCCGTGTGTAGGACGCACAATAAAAGTGCAGAACCAGTCTGAAAAATTCAATGCCATAGCCGGGGTTTGAACCACGGATCTTCTGGTCTCCGTCCAGCCTCTCTAAACCATTGAACTACTATGGCCAACGTGCCAGCATGACATTAAATTCTCCGTGGTTCAAATCCCGGCCATTGCATTGAATTTTTCAGTCTGGCTCTACCCTTTCATTGTTTCAAATTGTTTGTAAATCTGTACAAATTTGAGAGTAGTTTATATGGAGATGTGCTTCTTGGAATACATTCCAAAACGTTTACTAAGTAGTAGAATAATAAGATCAGTATTTTCGCACCTGAAATGTTAAGCAATTCTTTGTTATTATTAAGGTAATTACAACAAATATAGTGCAGATCTCCAGAACACTGATAACCGTTGCAGCGATTGTATTCCTTCATATATTCTGATTAATTTTGAATGAAACGGTTTTGTTGTTGTTGTTGTAGAACAAATGTTTTGCTGCGGTAGTTGTAAGAACACTGTATAATTTATTTTGTGATTCATACTCAAAAATTCAAGATGTTCTCTATATTGTAACAATTCATTTCTATCTGGTTCGTTCCAAACAAAATATTGAACAAAATGTTAAACCTATCATATTTTATATATCTCGGCAAAATATTTATGTTATTGGTTATGGAAACATAACCGAGCGGGATTGCACAGGCGGTTTTATCTGTGGCCCGCATTCGGAAGGCCCGGTTTCGATTCCCGTGGCCCCCATGGTTTTTTCGCGGGCTTTCCCGGATTACTAGGCGAATGCTGGGTAGGTTAATTACACCCCCCGAATTTCCTGTACCTCCATTTCATCTCCATTATCATTTCATATCATCTCTCATCTGGTGGTCTCTTTCAGGGTGGAAGTGTCGGCGGGAGTCTTGGCGGTGCATGGCTGGATTATATGCTCTAAGAAAGACTACTTCCTCCTCCAATAGGTCAGTTGCCAATCTCCGCTCCTGTTCTGGGACAATTTCGGGACCACCAGCCAGGGATCCTATGGGGCTCGGATCGCCTGCCGGGAGCTTTAGAGCTCGGCTGCTGGACTCGTTGCCGTCCCGCTGTAGGGGAGCGAGTTCGTTGTCCTGGCCTGTCGGGGGAAGTCTCTATCCAAGTAAACTGTAGGAACCCTGACCTTGCCCGCCTCGCTAGCGTGGTGGTAGCATGTCTGCATCAAGTTCAAGAGATCCCGAGTTCGAATTTCAGTCTGAGTGAGTTACCTGGATAAGGCTTTTTCCGGGGTTTACCCTTATCCTGAAAGACGAATGTCGGGTAACTATAAGCTGTATGGACCCTGGCCTCATTTGAGCATCATTTCACCTATGCCATTCATCGTCAGATATGACTTAACGTTGGAAGACGTAAAATACAAAAAACCCTGCCCTCTGTACTGTCGTGGGTCCTTGGGTCGGGGCCGCCTCTGTCTCCTTCGCTTCATCCTTCATACCAGGGGTGCCCCACTTGGGGACATAGAAACAATGGGCCCAGCATGGTGGCCTACGTACCGAATCCCCTTCCCGTAGAGGAGGGGATCCGTCCCCTTCAGCTGCCGTGGTGCGAGCGCTGCGGACCCTCAGCACTTGTGGTACCTCTGACGTTACTAGAGGAACCTCGGGCCGAACATACGAGCCCCCCCCTCTGGGAACTTTTCGGATTAGGTTGGACTCGAGGTAGCAGTATGTTCCCGACACACACGTGGAATTGGTTGCCTCCGGCCAGGCTACCTCCGCCCGAAGGGGGTAGAGGGTTGCCTAAGAAGTCTCGGGTACTAGCCTGCAGAGCTAATAGAAGGTGTGCTAGATCACCAGGCGGCCCTACCGAGGTTTTCGGTAGTCTTCCCTGTGGGGTTGACGCGCCTAAGTGGCGTATCCACTACCACCCGTCTTGACCTTTTAGTCGATGCGGGGGCGGGCGTTTTAGAAGAGTCCCGGAGTCTCTGCTCCCGGTTGAAGGAGTCTAGGGTCTTTGGACCTAAGGATCCTGGACTGATTGGAGTAGAACCTCTGCAGTTAAGGAATTAACGTACTGAATTACCTCCGTAATGAAATCGCAATCCCAATATGGAAACATAAAATGAATACATGCATTCTATAGAGAGAAAATGAGAGAGAAAGAGCTTTTGTGTATCAGATATAGTAACAGAAGTCATTAAATGCATTTTCCTACTTTTGAGTCGTTGCTTGTGTTGCCGTGCATTTGTATGCTGCACACAATTTCTTCTTGCACTGAGGACAAAACTTGTAATATCCGACCTTCTAGCAAATCATTATTTGAAGCCCATTCAAACTTGATTCGTGTAAAAGTCTTATTCCATTTCATTTTAAGGTACAAACAATTTGGGTAGCCATAAATTTTCTATAAAATTTGCTATACGATATTTGTTGTATTGCTCCACATCATGTTAGCTGTCTATTTTTGCATTTCATTTGTTTTCCTACCTCTATGGTGTGGAGTAATGTGTCTGCCTCACGTTCAGGAGATCCCGAGCTCAAATTTGAATGAGAATGACTTTTTTTCGGACTTACTCTTTATTTTGAAAAGAGAATTTCGAATAAGTTTAAGTTGTATGGACCCCGGGCTGATTCGCGCATAATTTCTCACACTTCACTCATTTATCGTCGAGTATGACCTACCCAAAGCAGAACAAAGAAGTGAAGAATGAAAGACGTGGAATTACTGAGATGATATCTACCACAAAGGAAACCGAAAGAATTATGGAAGTCTACTATACAATGGTAGGACCATTAATTGGCTTTCTCACGTCGGAGTCTTTGATTTTAGCGCTGGACACCTTGATACGTGTATGATATTTGTTAGGTGTCAGCCAATCAGCCAAACATAAAACAGTATTTTTGCCAGGCTTGTCCACATGTTTCTTAATAATCAAACATGTTATGTTTTCTTCGCAGAGGGGCACCTTTTTGATTAAAAGGAAAGCCGATACTTGCCATAACTATATATTGTGGCTGTGCATGTATTCAGGTGCCTAGAGGGCATATCTCCCGTAACATACTAGAATGGTTAGGGCAGAGCTGTCAACTGTAGGCGTATATTTATTTAATAGTGCCGGATTTCATTAGTAAACATAGCACTTTTCAAAGAATGAGAGAAAATTGTTGTTAATGGTGGTCAGGACCGACATTGCTTCACTTCTGACCTGTTCCACTAAACAATCAGGTGCCTGCCTATGTAATTAAAGACCCTAGTCAATAACAAGAACTGACACTACATTGCAATTTATTTTTTAAACATTCTTGAATACGGTGCAAAGTGAGAACTGCTAATTTATGACCAAAATTCATTCTGTGACTGTTAACAGTAAGTTTAATTGAACATAAAAAATGAGTTGTGAAAGAGCTGCTGCAAAAAAATCAAAAGTGCTTAGCTACACTGAGTTATAGCGTTTTTCTTTCAACACTTAAATTGCTTGCTAGAAAATTGAAATTCACACTTCCTGCACTATACATTGATTTTAATGCCTGCTTACAAATTATTTATTGCGTTATTTACCCATTCATCATTATTTCTGTATATTATTATTAATTCTACCAGTAGGTTTCTGGTGTCAATTGGCACATATTTGGTTTTATATTACGTGAACTTTGTCAGAACTGAAATATGCTATATGAAGAGGATAAAACCTAGGGATTATAAAGAAATTTGATTTTACTATACTACTACTGGGGTTTAAGGGCTTATTTCGCCTATGGGTTTATTTCATCTATGGCTGTTTCAGGGGTGTGCCCTCTTTAGCCTTGACTTTATTCTGGGGTTGAGGGAGGCCGGCTTTTTTTGCTTTATTTATTTACATTTGCATATGTTAATAATTTATCATGTGAAATTGTTAATGGCTGATTGTAATAATGTTATTATTTTTTGTCATATATTCTTTTTTATTTATGTATATTTTATTATTTTTATATATATTTTTGTAGTGTTTTTTGTTTTTTGTACCATTTCATTTTCATTTATTTTTAAAATTATATTTTTTTATAATTGTTTTGTTTTTGTAGTAGGTTTTTTTCATACAATTGTGGTGTATATACAATTATTTTGGTATGTGTTGAATCACAATGGTCAGTTGTTAAGGTAAAAGTATTCGGAGATGTTCTTGAATTTCGTTGTCCTCGGCTACCTTGATCATAGCATGGTGTCGTATCAGGGTGACGATTGGTGGAGCTGTGGTCTCCGTCTTCTTATAGCTCCCTGCTGCTTCAATCAGCTGCCTCCTGTTTGGCCTCTCGGATGCGTTCGCGATGTATCTGTGCATTCAGTTGTGAATGTGTTGCTCAAGTGGGGTTGCCTTGCAGATGTCATACACTTCTTCGTTTTTATGCCAGAGTACCAGTTTGTTGGCTATTCTTAAGAATTTTCGTTCCATCTGTTGCAGCCTGGTTTTGATGTATGGTGTCGTTATCAATTTGACTGCTTTTGAAACTTACTATGTTGCAAATAAACTGAAAATTATAATTGTGATTGGTAAGTAACAATTATAGAACCTTATGTAAAATATGCTCATGCATTAATATCTATTCAGAGTGTAAATATATGGCGAATTTATACAGCAAGTGATAATGACCCTACATCTTGAAATAATGCTGATAAATATAGAATTTTGATAATTATTTAAACATGATTAAAGGAACTTGAATACATTTTAACATTTGGAGCCATTTCAGAGTTGTGGTTACCTAGCAAGAACATTGGCTACATTTAAGATGGACAAAATATAACTTTAATTCAAAACAAACTCTATAAAATGTATACACTTCTAAATGTTGCACAAACGGCTTTTCTGAAGTACTCAGTAGTTATAGGCATGACAGGAAATACCCTAGAATTCAATTACACAAACAAAACGTAGAAAGGTTTGGGGATACACCATAACATCTTACCATTAGTAGGTATATTAATAAAGTAGATATCTAAAGATAACTTTTCTACAGTCTTTTCATAAATGTCTATCTTTGATGAGCACAGATAAAGATAGAGGGAAGGATGGGGGAGGATCAGCGGATGACCGCCCTAATCTGTCTTCAGAGGGCTGCTTTTATGGGTGAGGTTGTAAAGCGATTACAGCCATCTCACTGTAGAATGGCAAGTCTTTCTTTCCTTTTGTTTCCCTAACGATTCTGTAGCAAAGATTCTGCTCCGCAGACCAGAATGATCTGTGTGGCTATGGGAATCAAGGTTTAAAATAATTTGTGAATGTATGTGAAATGCTTCGTTTTATAACCCATGGTGTCAAAAAATATACAAAAGAGCAAGGAGTTCACATTATACAACAAATTTCTAGCATTTAATTGACAGATGTGGTCTCAATAGATAGCACTGAGGGGAAGAATGAATAATATTGCCATCCATGATCCATTTTGGTAAACCTGGAGTAAGTTTGCCTTTCTTTGAGCAAAATATTTCTCAATTTCTTCTGTTGTATATAAGTATAAAACTTGGCTTTCTGTTTTTCTCTTTTTGATTTTTCATAACTGCAATTATTTGATTAATATTGGCAGAACATTTTATAAGCATTTACAGTTTTTTTTTGTAATTTACGTCCTGCAATGTTAAGTCATATCAGGTGATGAGTAGAATGCATAAAATGATGCTCAATTGAGTCCAGGGTCCATAGAACTTAGAGCTACCCGACATTCGTCTTTCAGGATAAGGGAAAACCCCGGAATAAACATTATCCAGGTAACTCACCCTGACGATTTCGAGCTCGGGACCTCTTGAACGTGAGATACCGAGGCGGGCGCATTTACAGTGTAGATGCCTTAATCTCTCTAAGCTAATAAATAACCAAAACGTTTATTTCACATTTCTGCAGTAATTACTAAATGCTAAAAGTTATTTTTATTTGGATCTAAACTTTCAATGAAGTTTTTCAACTGATTAACAAGGTAGGAAGTACTCTCAAAGAATTAATATTTAATTGTTTATATACCAGTACTTCAATTAATGAAAAAAACGTTTTTCCAAGTATATAACGATGAGTAAAAGTACAAAACCGTTGAAATTCCCGATTAGATCAGGAATAAAAATGTGATAATGGTGAAGAGAAATACTAGAAGTGCTGTTATCACTTGTGGAACAGTAAGGCAAGCACCCTTCTTAAGACTTTTATTTTGTAGGAATATAATGGCATGATCCTGTCAAACGACGATATATTGTCATTATTGCGCATGCTCAGTGGGGAATATCAACCTAAATGAGAGGTAAAGTGCAGTGGCTTCGACGATTTTTCTCCGCGAGCCTGAGGCTTAACTTCACAGAACCTACGTAATGGAGGCTGCAACTGATTCAGTCCTCTTCCCCGGGCTACGCTTTACGACTTAGGAACCCTCAATCTCCTGTAGTCTTAGTACTTGTTTGTTACTCATAAGTTGGCAGATCTGCAGTCGCAAAACGCACAAGCAGCTAAAGAATGTAAGTGGGAAAATTCGAAAATCATTTTATGGTTCAATTATTAAAGATATATTTGCTTGATGGAATGTTAACATTGAACTTACATACAATTTAAGCTAAAAGTATTTAGTACTAGTTTATGAGTTATAATAATGGAAAGAAAATGAAATTTTGGTATTGTGTTTGGCCAAAGAAGAAGGGAAAATTATAAAATTATGCATGAGACAGAAAAACAGTTTAGAGAACTCAAATACTTGGTAGCAGAGATAGGAATTATGGAAAGAATAGGAATGAGAGATATATGGAGATTAGAGGAAAGGAATACAAGCGATGTGGGTAAATTAGTAAAATGCAAAGTAGAAGATATAGAAAGACAGGAAATACGGGGAAGTCTAGAAAATATGAAATCATTACAATTTTGGAAGCAAATATAAAGAAATTGGGGACGAGAAGCATATGTAGATTACTGCAATAGGCAAGAGAGAAAAGAGCTAGCTTGGATGAGAACAGGAACAATATTCCTAAGAGGGATAAGAGGTAGGGAAAATGGAATTTGTGAATGGTGTGGGGGAAAAGAATGCACAGAACATTATGTAACAGAGTGCGAGGAGGTTGCAATGTGGAGGAAAAGGATTTGGGAGGAAAAATGAGAGAAAGTAGAGAAGAGGATAGTAGCTATAAAATGTTAACAGGAAAGGAGGAAAAGAAGGTAAGAAGTATTGGTGAGTTCTTGCAGAAAGTAAAAGAAAAATGGACAAGAAATGTAAAGAGTATAAGAAAGGAGGTGGGGAGGAAAGGGGTTAATTAAGCAACAAGGAGACATGGAGGTTAAGAGCAGAAGACCAGGGTGTCATGTAAGACAAGGTAGCAACAAGGTAAATACAAATAAATATAGCCAAAGGTTGCAAATGTAAAATTTTGGAATATGCAAAATATATAATTCATCCAATTCAATATACCAGTACTTCACTGTATGGAAAAACGTTCCTAGTATATAACGACGAGAATAAGTGAAAAGTAAATAATCCGAATAGATCAGGAATAAAAATATGATACAACTGAAAGGAAATGATAAAATTAACTCAGAAGTGTTGTTATCACTTCTGGAACTGTAAACGAACCCATCCTTCTTAAGAGTAGGAATATAATGGTGTGATCCTGTCAAACGATGCTATATTGACACTACTGAGCATGCGCAGTGAAAGTATCTACCAAAATGAGAGGCAAAGTTCACTGAATGCCATGTTAGGATTCGCTTTTTCTCCGCCATTTTGAAATTTAGCGTCACAGAACCTACAACAGTATATCGCTTCGTAATGAAGGCTGTGACTGATTCAGTCCTCCTTTCCTGGCCCCTCTTTGCTATTTAGGACCTCTCAATGCCTTGGCTAGTCTGAGTACTTGTTTATTACTCAAGTTGGCAGCTCTGCAGTCGCCATACGCATAAGCAAGTTATATTCGTGTGGAAACTCGGGAATCACTTTTATGACTCGATTGTTAAAGGTAGGTTTGTTTGACGGAATGTAAAAATTGAAAGTTCATACAAGTTAAGGTAAAAGTGTTCAGTATTCCCTTGTGAGTTGAATCCTGATGCTGCGACTACTTAAAGTGGATCAAATAATTAACTACCAAACTATCCGTTGGGTGTAGGAGTGAATACATCAGCTTTAAGTTGATACGTTATTCCTTTGAAAGACATCCACTTTCACAGTCTCAATTCTGCATAGGAGTAGGGAAAAGTTCCAGTAAAAAAGAAAAATTGCTCCCGCAGCTAGAAATCTAACCTGGGAGTCACCATGCCGATCACGTTTTCACGAAATGGGTATCACATAGAAACTTGACGCTGAAGTAGATACAATTAACGATGGTGATTTTTCTTCAAATGCTACAAGGGCTTGTACTGTTGTACTTGTACTTTTATTAATACTGTTTATTGTGTCCCTAAATATGCAACAAAATGCGGAGTTGATTCAAAAAGCGAAAATTATACTGAAAGGTGATATAAATTCGAAATGTGTTGCAACTCACCTATTCTATATTTTAAAGAAAATGTAAAAAAGCAAAATGATGGTATAGTTATGAAAAAAAGAAGCAAAACATTTCTTTTCTCTCTCAGAAATTGGTAAACCTTTTATTCCTGTCATTATTCTCCAAGTATTGTCAATATATTTGAATGATACAGTGGAAGTAAAAGAAATACCGATCCTATTTTTGGAGTTGTAAATATAGTTTTCTATTCCTTATTTTTTGAGGGAGATGAACATTTTTATTCCCATCTGATATAAATTATGGATATAAATAAATATAAAGACTGCAAATGGTGTTCACTATTAAACTCTAATTTCGATGACTATTTAGGTATAAGGATGTGTAGCAGTGGAGAGTGATAGCTAAAGTGATAGCTAATGGCAGGGCGGCAATGACAGGGGTGAGAATATGTAAACATAAACTGGAGATGTAAGTTAGATGATTAGAAAGAATATATGAAGCGGTCGTTGAATCCAAAACAATGCACGCTGTGGATGTATGGGGCACATCAGAGATAGGTACAAAATTAGACCAGATGTATGGATTGTTTTGCAAAGATCTACTAGGGCTGCCAAAATAGGCACCAAGAGAAGTGGCATTACTACAGCTAGGTAATACAAAAAGGAGGGGAATAACAATAGAGAGAATACTGAAATTCTGGTGTAAGTGTATTAAAGGGTAGAAAGGGGAATTATTGAATCTGTGCATGAAGCAACAGAAAAGCATTAAGAACAAAGATAGTTGGTGGTCGGAATTGGAAAGAATGGTATCGAAGATAGGCTTGGGGGATTTATGGAGAGCAAAGGAGTCAAATCATAGCGGTTTTTGGGGGGGAAGTAAGAACCAGAGTATAAGACATAGATAGTCAGGAGATATAGGAAAGTATAGAAGAAAAGAAAACTTTGAAATGTTATGAGGAATTAAAGACAGAATGGGGTAGGGAAAAATATATAGATCAATGTGACAAAACTGGAAGAGAAGGCATAACATGGATGAGAGTAGCAATAACATATCTAGAAGGGTTGAGAAGTAATGAGGCAGGGATAAGTGAGATAAAGAGAGCACTGTTCATTATCTGATAGAATGTAAGGAGTTAACAAATTACAGGAGAAAAATATGGGATAAGAAATGTGATAGTGTGAGCAAAGAGGATTTGGCGTTAAGCATGTTAACGGGGACGGGAGAAAAGAAAAATAGATGTATAGGAGAACTCTTATGTAAGTTAAGAGAAAAGTGGATTAGGTTAAAAGAAGCGAAGGTTAAGCTGCTCAGGAAAACCAAAGGCTTATGTCAAGGGGACCAGAGTCAGCGAGTAGATCTTGGGTCAGCAATTTTATGTATTTTTACACGATGTAGGATGTTAAATTCATTGTATTTAAACTGTAATGGAAACTGTGTAAATAAATATTAAATATCAAAGTTCAAAATAAACTAACATCCATAGTTTGCCTAAGTATTTCTGGAAGGTATTTGGGATCCTAGCTTTAGAAAAAGTGCTGAGATACAATTTAATTTTAATAATGAAGAAGGAAATGACAGAAAAGAATGTCGAGGTATGTTCTACGATTTCATTCAATACACAGTGTTGTTTATTTATTTATGTACGATGCATGTTCTTTAAGTCAGTACCGTTTTGCGATTCCGCCGCCGTAGTGCTACGGTCGGCGTTCCGCGCATGCGCGCTGGTTACCTACATCTCTTGTCTACGCACTGACGCCATTACAATCTGATTCTTCATTGTATACGTTGATTACTGAGTGTTTAAGATGCCTCCGACAATCGTGAGTCCCGCCAATTGTGAAGTACGGGCTGTTATACGATTTCTCAGTGCTAAAGGCGTAAAACCGATCGATATTCATCGTGAGATCTGTGAAGTTTACGGACAAAACATTATGAGTGATGGAATGGTAAGGAAATGGGTGATAGCATTTAAAGATGGCCACACAAATGTGTATGATGAAGAACGGAGTGGGCGTCCTTCGGTCGTTACTGAAGATTTGGTGCAGAAAGTGGACGAAAAGGTGAGAGAAAACAGACGTTTTACAATTTCATCATTGTGCGACTATTTTCCTCAATATTCTCGTAGTGTTTTGTATCGCCTCGTAATGAGACAATCAATGCAGCGTCTTATTGTGAGAAATTGAATAATCTGCGCCGTGCAATCCAGAACAAAATATGTGGCAAGTTGAGTAAGGGTATCGTTTTGCTGCATGATAATGCCCGTCCACATGTGGCTAATCGTACCAAAGATCTCATCAAATCTTTTCAATGGGAAGCTCTAGATCATCCTCCATAGAGCCCTGATCTGGCGCCCAGCGACTACCATTTGTTCCTGCACTTGAAGAAACATCTGGGCGGTCAGCGTCTTCTAGACGTTAACGAAGTCAAAACAGTCGTGATACAGTGGTTAACACGTCAGGCGGCAGAATTTTATGAGGAGGTGTTCAAAAACTGGTGCCACGTTATGACAAGTGCCTCAATATTCAAGACAATTCTGTAGAAAAGTATATTAAGGTACAGGCTTTCGTGTAAAAATAAAATTATTGCGATATTTATGTACGTCTTTTTTAATTCCAAAACCGTACTGACTTTAAAAACATGCCTCGTATGTTAAACTTCTAATTTGAGAGTTTCAGAAATCACTGCCCTTCGGCATAATATATAAATCTTGCCACAAACTTCCTGGCATAATCTTACTGATAGGTAAAATGAAAGAGAAAATAACCAAAACTTCAGTAAGCAATCAATGTAGTTTCTTATTTCATTGAAAATTACATAATCATAAATAAATATAAGGTGTCTTTGTATATTATAAAAGTATATTTTTCTTCTAATTGTATAGTAGATCAAGTGGAAGAGTATTTTCACAGTTATGTTGTATTTTATCTTGGCCATTCTGCTGTCGGAGCAAAATTGGAGCGCTTTCTAAGTTAAGCAGTGCTACACGCTCCGAGCTAAAACACAATTGTTTTAAAACATGCTCGTAGCGCTGATGGTAGCGTGTCTGCTTCACGTTCAAGAGTCCCGACTTCGAATCTCGGTCAGGGTAAGATAAGGCTTTTCCTTACCCTAAAAGACGAATGCAGAGTAACTCTATACTCTATGGACTTCGGGCTCATTTGGCATTATTTCACCAATTCGTTCATCGTCCGATATGACTTAACGTTGGAGAAAGTAAATTAAAAAAACATACACACACTTTAAAACATAAATGGGAATTGATATGTTTTAAAGTGAACTATTTATAATATATACCTCTACATTTCGAGGTACATTTTATACTACAGTTATGCAGTTATTTTTTATTCTTCAAGAAATGTCCATGTATCTTATTAGAGATTTTATATCCTTAAGGTTTGAAATCCTTTGTCTATTCGGTGACTAGATATTCAATTCAGTTTCTTATAACCTTCTTGACGATATTATTGCAATTCTTGCTCCCCGTTAAGGGAAGCACCACTGAATAAATCATTATTTTAATTTTTGAGGTTGTTTAGCTTAAAATTTATTTTCAGTGTTGTCTTATATCAGATGTAATATCAAGTTTTGGTTTCCGAAATTATTAAATTTTAAACCTGTATTTTATCACATGCTAAATGCTATAATTGATACAGCTTTAAAAAGCACTACTTCTTTGAAATTCTATGTAGTTTATAGAGTGCACACTCATATATAAGCCCGCCTTGCCCTCCTCGGTAGCGTAGATGGCAGCATGTCTGTCTCACGTTCAAGAGGTCCCGAGTTCGTATCTCAGTCAGGGTGAGTTATCTGGATAAGGTTTTTTCCGGGGTTTCCGTTATCCTTCAAGACGAATGTTGGGTAACCCTAAGCTCCTTGGAACCTGGACTCATCTGAACATCATTTGACCCAATTCATTCACCGTCCGATATGACTTAACGTTGGGGGACGTAAAAAAAAGCCCGCCCCGGTAGTGTAGATATTAGCGTGTCTGCCTCACGTTCAAGAGGTCCGGAGTGCGAATTTCGGATATGGTGAGTTACCTGGATAAGGTTTACGGGGGGTTTCCCTTATCCTGATATAGAGGAATGTCAGGTAACTCTAAGTTTCATGGACCATGGACTCATTTGAGCACCATTTCACCCATTTCATTCATCGTCCGATATGACTTAACGCTGGAGGACGTGACTTACCCAAAAAAAACACAAATATAATATTTTATTATCCTTAGTTCGGACAACTTTAAAGTTTTTCATTTCAAATGTTTTTGAAAATTTTTATTCAACTTTAAAAAGTAATTACTCAAAATCCGTTGAAAAAACATTATTTGGCATATTTGATTACCGCTGTTTTTTAGATCAATATGAAAAATTTTAGAGGAAAGCTGCAACAGGCAGATTTGGTGAAAAATAATTTCTAAAAATCTGAACTGTCAAAATGAAAAGCTTTTTATTATGAATTTTTAAGGTACATTGTATAAATATAAGTACTTACAATAAAAAAGTAAAAACATCAGGTTTATGACTCCTAAGTATTTTTAAAGTCCTGTAATGCAAATACAAATTTTTTACAGAAATTTTCTTTCAGTTGAGCGGTACCTTAAGTAAATGTGCGCTCCCCCATGGGCAAATCTAAATGAGGTCTTTATAAGAATTATTATTCTCAAGTTCAACACGTATGATAATGAAGCATTTCTTAGAAATGCGAACCTAAACGGTTCATTATTTATTAATGCCAGTTATATAAGTGAATGCATTGCTTTTGGCAGCGACATTTTCTTTGAAGGTAGCGGAAATGCTTAAATCCTGTCTGAGTTAAACAGCCGTCAATTTACACCTATTTGAAACCGATAGGTGGAAAACAGCGGCGGTAATTTGATAACTGTAACACATTGGAATGTGAATACAAAGTGAGATTGGTAATAAACGTGTTGCTTCCGGGCAGGGAGGGCTGCTCGTAATTATGTTATCATCTTGTGATGTGAGCATCTTGCAGCTGCCGACAGGGGAAAGTTGTTTCAAAGTGTACTTTCTTATAATGGCAGCAGACGAAATCGTTTTGTAACTATTCACTTTGTTGAACGTCTATTTTTCGGCGTTAGTGTTTTTATTTTTATACATTTTGTCTATGTTGCCATGGTTAACACTGAATTTTTGGAGTTCAATGCTGGAAACTAGCCCACCTGCATGTTTGGTTATTTTATTGCAAGTGTGTGCCGCATCATCTAATATTTTATGTAATGTTCTAAAATTTATTTAGTATCACTTTAACTTAGTCATATCGCGACATGTTGGTAATGGTATTTACATAGTAGAACTATAACAAGTTTAACATCTAGTTATACAAATGTGTATCATATTTCATTGTATAAATCAATAAATTTTAGAAATTTAAATATTGCTGTACTGTGTGATGGATTACTGAGTACTTCTTAAATATCTGGAAGGTTACATTGTTCTCGTTGTTGCCTGCATTGCAGACATTCTGAAAGTATATGGCGTACAGAGATGGCCATATGACAAGTGCTGCATTCAGGTTGCGCTGTTTTGTTCATCAGTACAGATGTATTTTTTTATCTTGAAAAGTGCAGAGCGATGCGCAGTGGTATCTGGACGAGTTCACCTCAGAACGGTTGCAACTGGTGGGGAGGGCAGGTCAGTTGCGTACCAGTTGCGAGCAGCTAAACACGTGCAGAGCTACTCGGTAACACTACAGCTTGTTTCAAAATGTGCTTGTCTCCTGGTTTCAAGAGAGCATTTATAAATGACGCCTCCTAGCAGCACATTAGGAAATAAAGTGCTACATTTAAAAACACGAGAAGTAATAACCAATATTCATAGATTTATAAAAAAGGAACAATGGTCTGGGTCAGCTAAATCTGGAGAAGGGTATCTGAGACAACAGTTGTGTCTGAAAGCAGTTTAGGTGAGTTATTAAGGAAAGAAAAACCATTGGTGCTAGTGCAACAACGTTCTTCTCTATGCCCAGTAAACAAAGATTAAGAACATGCACAAAATCTAATTTGGATGTTTTAATTCAGAAGTAGTTAGGCGAACTATGAATAACTTTTAAAGCACAGAAAAACAAAGACCAACTTTGAAGAAAGTGCTTATGAAGCTAAAAATTCTACTGACTTCCAAGGTAGTGTCCGAACATTAAGAAGAGTTCTTTTGAAGCTAGGATTATTTGAAAAAATAAAATACTAACCGTGACAGACAAATTTTAATCGAACATCGCACCATACGTGGAGAAAGGCTCAAGTATTTACGAAATATTCGGAGATATCGAAGTGAAGTTTATATGGATGAAACTTATATAAATACAGCACATACTGGACCATATGCCTGGAGTGAAATACGTTACAGGGACTCTGCAGCGATATTGAAAGGCCGACAGTTGTTTATCATGCCTGCTGGAGGAGAACAGGGTTTTGTTCCAAATGCCTATGTACTATTTAAGATCCAACAAAAGCGTGGAGATTACTACCATAGTAAGAATTACAACTTAGTTTATAAGAGCTGCAAAACTGGCTTCAAGAATGAAATTTATTTTTAGACATTTTATGCAGCGCCCTCCCCTCTCGTAATCTTACGCGTATGAAGCATTGTGGCGATAGGTGCATCATCCCCACAACAGTTGCTACTCATCCCTACCGCACAGGATTCCTGTCAAGATAAAATAATACATCTGTAGACCATGCGACAGTTTGGTGTGTCCAATCCATAGTCTAGTGATGACAATTTGGTCTTTACGTTTAAGTTACGTTACAGATCTCTCTCACATCAAACGTGAAACTTCTAATATTACCTATAATCAATTTTTCATGAATTTCAAGAGCTTCATCGGAATGAGTTACATATATACACCGATGGTTCCATCATTAATGGAAAATGCGTATGTGCAATTGTTTACGCTGAACACACAGTATTACACAAACTACCTGATCATTTCTATATTTTCTCTTGTCAGTTATTTGCCACAAAAAAGTTTGCAATTCATTTTAGAAATCGAAAATCCTAACTTCGTTTTGATAATTACTGACTTGATGAGTGCAATTATAGCCATTAAGGATGAAAAAATGCATTGGTTAAAAAGTACAAACTTATCCAATGAAGCTATCAACTAAGGCAAATTAACATACTGTGGATACCATCACATAGACAAATGAATGGCAATGAACGAGCAGATGCAGCAGCCCGCGAAGCCACCAGTTTACCTCCAGATAAAACAATCACAAGCTCAACTTACCATGATTATATTGTCTATATTAAAAATTACATCAAAAGAAAATGGCAAAATCAGTGGCATAACAACTCAAACAGCAAACTGCATGAAATAATGACTAACGGAATATTAAGTCCTCTTAAACAACTGATACGTAAAGAACAAGTGACTTTAACTAGATTAAGAATTGGTCATTACAGAATTACGCATTGACACATCATATCCAAGGATCCAGCCCCCATATGTGAGATGTGTCAGACAGCTTTAACAACTGTACATATCATCACTAAATGTGCCGGATACACAAAGTGGCGGACGAAGAACAAGCTTCTCTTCTTCTTCTTCTTCTTCTTCTTCTTCTTCTTCTTCTTCTTCTTCTTCTTCTTCTTCTTCTTCGTCTTCTTCTTCTTCTTCTTCTTCTTCTTCTTCTTCTTCTTCTTCTTCTTCTTCTTCTTCTTCTTCTTCTTCTTCTTCTTCTTCGTCTTCTTCTTCTTCTTCTTCTTCTTCTTCTTCTTCTTCTTCTTTCTTCTTCTTCTTCTTCTTCTTCTTCTTCTTCTTCTTCTTCTTCTTCTTCTCTTCTTCTTCTTCTTCTTCTTCTTCTTCTTCTTCTTCTTCTTCTTCTTCTTCTTCTTCTTCTTCTTCTTCTTCTTCTTCTTCTTCTTCTTCTTCTTCTTCTTCTTCTTCTTCTTCTTCTTCTTCTTCTTCTTCTTCTTCTTCTTCTTCTTCTTCTTCTTCTTCTTCTTCTTCTTCTTCTTCTTCTTCTTCTTCTTCTTCTTCTTCTTCTTCTTCTTCTTCTTCTTCTTCTTCTTCTTCTTCTTCTTCTTCTTCTTCTTCTTCTTCTTCTTCTTCTTCTTCTTCTTCTTCTTCTTCTTCTTCTTCTTCTCTTCTTCTTCTTCTTCTTCTTCTCTTCTTCTTCTTCTTCTTCTTCTTCTTCTTCTTCTTCTTCTTCTTCTTCTTCTTCTTCTTCTTCTTCTTCTTCTTCTTCTTCTTCTTCTTCTTCTTCTTCTTCTTCTTCTTCTTCTTCTCTTCTTCTTCTTCTTCTTCTTCTTCTTCTTCTTCTTCTTCTTCTTCTTCTTCTTCTTCCTCTTCTTCTTCTTCTTCTTCTTCCTCTTCTTCTTCCTCTTCTTCTTCCTCTTCTTCTTCCTCTTCTTCTTCCTCTTCTTCTTCCTCTTCTTCTTCCTCTTCCTCTTCCTCTTCCTCTTCCTCTTCCTCTTCCTCTTCCTCTTCCTCTTCCTCTTCCTCTTCCTCTTCTCTTCCTCTTCCTCTTCCTCTTCCTCTTCCTCTTCCTCTTCCTCTTCCTCTTCCTCTTCCTCTTCCTCTTCCTCTTCCTCTTCCTCTTCCTCTTCCTCTTCCTCTTCTTCTTCTTCTTCTTCTTCTTCTTCTTCCTCTTCCTCTTCTTTTGTTTTATAATTTACGTCCTCCAACGTTAAGTCATATCGAACGATGAATGGAATGGGTGAAATGATGCTCAGTTGGGCCCAGAGTCCATGGAGCTTAGAGCTACCCGACATTCGTCTTTCAGGATAAGGGAAAACCCCGAAAAAACCTTATCCAGGTAACTCACCCTGACCGAGATTCGAACTCGCGACCTCTTGAACGAGGCAGACATGCTACCATCTACGCTACCGAGGCGGGCAGAACGAGCTTCCATTAGATGATTCTACTGTACTTAATGATCCTAAAATGATCAGTAACATTCTACACTTCATTATTTCAGTTGTAATATTAGTGCATCACTATTGTTCTTAAGATTGTACTGTATTTAATATTCGACTTTATTGTAAACCTATCAAACAATGTTATAAATTGTACCAATGTTAATATTAAGTGTTTTATATTAAGCCAATGTTATATTCATATAACTTTTTGCACATTGTATCAGGATGTATTATTGCGTAATATATTATGCAATTACTTTGTGTACAGGCGCAATATAACCATGTAGTTAGCGACTATAAACAAGGTTGAAATATAAAAAAAAGAAAATTTGCAGTGATTAATTTGCGATATTCAATTGTACAACTCGTGTTCACACATGAACCTCGAATGCAGGAGTAGCCCTTGAATGCCACTTGTGCCTTATGTATACCTTAAAAGCAAACACAGATCGCCAGACAACGAAACAGGGTTTGTCTTTAAAGCAAAGTAAGGTAATAATACTTATAATGTTCGCTGTTGTATATATTTCAGCGCAGTAAATTTACTTGCAACATCCACAGCGTGCGTTCATATTTCATATGCCATCTTTTAGAACACCTAGTTATTCGTGATAATATTTTACGTCGCAATTACCGACACCTTGACTATTTCATAACTATTTATTTATTAAAAAAAAATAAGAGTTCACCATACTTGCAATCCGCCATGGTGGACAAAATATAATATACCTACATTTGAAATGCATTTCTAAATAAATAATAAATGATAACCTGTTGTAAACGTATTAAAAATGTGTTTAAGGTATTTTTACATGACGTAAATGATTATTATTATAATACAAATAAAATTATTAGTTTTGATCGTTTTTTTTTTTGCTTTTTTATTTTTTTTTACTATGTGTTTTTTTTTTTTTTTTTTTTTTTTGCAAAACCAAATAAATGTATTTTGTTAACTTAAGCTATTTGCTTTTATTTTTGAAGAAAAAGAGGGAGGAAGGGAGGGAGAAGGAGAGGGAGGAAGGGAGGGGACCGATTTATATCTTTATTTTATTGTAGCTCACTGTTTTACATGTAGGGGAATGATGTCGGAAATTGATATTATATTGCCTATATCTCTTAAACGTGCAGTATCCACGGTTTGAAGGGTGCTATTTTCTTGAGCTGGATCATTGTCCATCTCTCTTCGCGTAAAAATCGTCTGAGCCGTGATATCGAACAATCACCCGGCGTTTCCAGTGTGTTTATCCAGGTAAATGTACCCGTTATCAGCCAGAGCAGTGCACGTTGTAATGAAGGGTTCACCTTAGGAAGATTCAAATGTAATATGTCTTCATGTGAAGCATCCCATCCAGCAGGTATCCAACTATTACATTTGTCTAGCACCCAGTTCCATATACCAGCTTTTCCGGAACATACCATTACTCGATGCGGGAGTGAATCTGCTTCCGAGCAAATAGGGCATCTCGGGCAGTTAGGCATTCTGTGGCGGTACAGTTTGTCTGCCGTTGGAAGAATTTCATTGACAATTTCGCATGTCACCGCTAACCATGTGGTGTTCAGTTGCTGACAGCCAAAACATTTCCATATGCGCTGCCAGGGCAGCTGCGGATATTTTATCTGTACCTGTGGGGTGATTCTAACTGCTTGACGAAGAGAAGCATAAATGTTCTTTACTGTGCACTTATCACCATCTATTGAGTGCTCCTGGGGTAACCGCTCCAACGCGTAATACGTGTCTCGTAAAATCTCGGGTACCTTGCCTCGTTGTCCTTGGCGCCAAAAATCCATGTGCGTGCGTTGTATCATGGTGTCCACGGGATCACTCTGATTATTTAGGGCAAGCAGAAGCATTTTGCTCATCAACGCTTGCGACTGGAGAGCCACCTCTATTAATCCCCAACCACCTTGCCCCTTCGGGAGACGTAGTTGAGCCCGCGCAACACGGTAGAGCTTCCCTGTCCAGATGGAATAGCCCAATATCTGTTCTATCCTCTGGGAATCCCGCTTTGTTGGTGGTAGCACGTGTGCAAGGTACCAAATCCTGCTGAGCGCGAAACTGTTGCAATATCGTATACGTTGTACCAAATTCAACATCCGGAGTTTCTGCTTGCACATCATCCCACGCAGTACATTAATCCGGGTCGTCCAGTTATATTCCCTCATGTCCGTCTCGCTATCACTAAAGTAAACTCCCAAAATCTTCGTACGCCGCACCATAGGTATTCCTAAGAAGGATGTGTCCGGCGGATCTGGTCCAATGGCTAAAATCTCGGACTTCTGCATATTAAATGTCATCCCTGTCGATCCCTCGTACTCTTGTAAACAATCTCTTAAGCGAGGACTGTCTTGGGGGGTGGTAACTATTACCGTAATATCATCTGCGTAGGCCGTCACAACCATTCGCTGCCCATATATCTCAAGTCCAAGTTTGAGGTGCTTTAGGATCATTTTATTCTGACTCGTTGTCCAGCACTTTGGACGAGGTATGACATCAGCGCTCACTGACTGTCCTTTAGTTCCTCTAATATTAATGAATGTGCACACCAGGTGGCAGCAATTACTACATTAATAGATAATAGGGTAGAAGGTAAGGCGGGAAAGAGTTCCAAACTAGGATTTGGTTACGTAATATTTTTAAATTTTCTGAAGCATTAATTTTCTTTAATTGTTGAGGTGCAAGAAGGGAAACTAAAATAAAATCCCTATATGTGTTTTGAATAGGAAATAATAGTTTTGTTTGAGAAACCTAAAATATCCTCAGAATCTGAAGCAATTTTCAGGAATTAATGTGCACAAATTTAAACGAATGATTCAACATATCGTACGCCTTGTGAAATAGGCAACTTCTTTGACACAAATCTACTCTGTTTTGCAATCTGAGTTGAGCTCAGTTTTAATCAAGGATATAGAATCCTGTTTTTTTTTTAAAGTTCGAATTAGTGTTTTATTTCAAAGATTTAATTGAGTAAAGATAAGGTAATACAGGATTTGAACCCTTTCGTTCTGATCGATTGATGTTAATGTTTACATACCTAATTGACTGATATTTTATTTTCTTCTATTTTCAATTTTTTATTACTTTTTTACGCTAGTATTGTTAAGGTTTTCTTAAGTCTATTCTGTTATTAAGTTACAGATTTTCAGTGCAAATTCAGGCATTAAGCATCCCAAAACTTGATGCGTGAATGTAAAGTCATGCTGTAAACATCACACCTGAAAACTTGAACATCGGACTTACTTCATGCCGCTTTAATATGATCCTATCGCAACGGATTACTGGAATATACCTCGTAGATTTGTGTAGTTTGCTTTCTAGATGTCATTCTTGGACTACACTTCGTCACGAGTGCACAGAGACGCAAGACAATTGTACCTCTGCTTCCACAAGTGACGTACAGATGGCATTATGCTGCAGTATGGTGTACTTGCTTTCATTATCTGTTAACAGCATTTGCTGTTAGTACCTATTTGGTGTTACTATTGTTTTTAGATTTAAAGTGGAATTTTGGATCCTCATATTAAATATTAAATCCAATTAGTTACTTTGATGACTGAAGGAAACTTAAAAAAATGAACATTAGTGGATCCAATTTGTGTAACCTCGGGATTTATGCGGTCCATAGACGTTTCTGGCTGACCTGTCCCATTCGGTATCAAATTATAAAGCCAATAAAGTCAAAACTTGGGAAAAGCCAGAACGCATAAATCGTTTTATAATTTTATTTATGAGTAATAATAAACCTCACCATTTTGTATCTTAATTTGCTTGCTAGGATCTGTTAACGCGGAGACAAACTTACAAAAACTGTACACCTACAAGAACTAAATAAAAAATAATAAACTTGTAATTATCATTAAGCAGTAGTTTTAATTGTGCTGTAAATCAGTACCGGAGAATTACAAACATAATTAAAGTCTATTATTAAGAAATTAGAATAATAATAGATACATTTAACAGGGCTGTGCTCAT
Organism: Mantis religiosa; assembly: GCA_030765055.1. Lineage (NCBI taxonomy): Eukaryota > Metazoa > Arthropoda > Insecta > Mantodea > Mantidae > Mantis > Mantis religiosa. The sequence continues at coordinate 37,470,585 of CM060953.1, forward strand.
CTCAAAAACAAAATTGTAGCCAATCAATTTGCTTAAAGATTAATCAGCCAGCAACAAACCATATAATACAATAAGTACGGAGGTATAATTTAGTAGAACTGTATAAATAAGCAGTTACAAGCTTCAGATGTTTGAGAGACATCAGGTGTGTAAAGTATCTGGGCATATAAAATGCAAATTGCATCTTCTCCGGAGGCTAAGAGAGTATTTTTGTCTTCATCCGCCCTCTAATAATAACAAACGGTGGAAAATAATGAGGTGTCTAGCGCCACAGAGATTTATAGTATTTAATTGTTCGATGGGAAGCGACGATAGCCACATTACCGTGCACGCGATGAGGTCAACAGTACGAGATTGTACACGTGGGCAAGATGTGCATCTTTGTGTCTTGCACTTGTGTCAATGCGAGGTCGTTAATACGCGAATGAGAACGGGACGTCTGCGGTTTAAACTTAGCAAGAACCGTCTTCATAACTTGCAAATGCCATGGAGATACCCTAAATTTAGGTCTACAATGTTGCCCTCCAAAATTTGCTTTCCAATTATCACGTTATTTGATGTATCATCAGTGTCACGGCTGTAGCGGCGTATGTCAATGAATGAGTGAATTTATTCTCTTCATTGTATACAATTTACATGTAACCATATACAAATACGAGGGGCGTTCAAGTTACAAAACCTATTTTTTCAGGACTGGGACCAAACAGGAACTTCTGGTTTTTTCTTTAAAAATACACGTGGGCTCTTTGTAAATGCGCGAGAGAGATGTCAGCACTGTACAGTGCATAGAACTTTAGTGGCAGCGATGAAAGTAAGGACTGTTTTTCATACTAAAAATGGCGACGTTTTCATGCAAGAACAGCGGGTTCTTCATTTTCGTGGTGTAACACCTATTGAAATTCATCGCCAGTTGAGTGAGGCATGTGGTGATTGTACCATGGATGTGTCTAATGTACGTTCCTGGGTGCGACAGTTCAATGAAGGCAGAACAACGTGTGACAACAAACTAACACAGCTGCAAACATCGCCTTCAAAATTGGCATTTCCGTGGGATCTGTGCACACACACCTGCATGAAGAACTGAAAATGCTCAATCGGCGATCCTCCAAAACAACGTTCTCTACTCGCTGGATCATATCGTCAGACCGGCTGATGCGAGGCCGTGAATGTCTTGGTTTGTTGTCACATGCTGTTCTGCCTTCATTCAACTGTCGCACCCAGGAACGCACCACGAAAAGTGGTGTAAATTTAAGAAGAGATGACCATTGATGTCTAATGCTATATACATAAATTGGGTAACTGAGATGCTGATCCAAGCATTTACTCCTCTTTAGAACCAAAACAGGAAACTCAGGTGGTTTTCAAAAAAATCTAGTTTTGGTTAATACTTTACTGAACATTCCAGCTCCAACTGTACAACCAGGCAGAGTATTTGCCAACTGAACTTTTTCTATAACGCTAACAGAAGACTTATTTCATTTGATAAGTCGAGGAAGCTGTAAATGTTTATTACTCACTTAAAATGAATGATAAAGCATGACTACTTTTCATTTGGTAAAACAAAGTAAAGTTTCCTATTATTATTTTTTTAAATCTACAATTATACAATACTCAAGTTTAGGAAGCACTTATAAAAAAAGTTGTTTTGAAACCAAAAAGCCCAAATGTTTGTGCTTTGTGTTAAGAATTCGTTGTAAGACACAAATTCCCCTCTCCAAATAAAATAAACACAATTTGCTACAACGAATGTAAGATATATTTAATTACAAATCAGTAATGCCATTATTAGTGTATAACAGGTTAAAGTAAATATTATGAATTTTACATAATTTCATTTACAACATTTTGTGGTAGATAATTAGGTAATCATCAGTTAGTTGGGATATAACTTAATAGATTTTTTGTATGCTATAACAGTAATTTACCTGTATCGAACAATTTATATTTAAATTCTGAAAAGTGTTAGATTTTTATTTCGTATATAAAATAATTTTCTGTGTTATATATTGTACCTGTAAAATATGCCTTAAATAGGGGTAGTATACTCTTTTAAATTGGTTGTAATAATAATGCAGTAAGATTATTAAAGATTAATAAGATACTAAGATTATTAAAATTTGGGTGATTATGTAAAGGTGTTGCAGCTCCATGACAACGGGAAAAAATGAATAGCGACTTATAAAAAAATTAATGATTCAAACCAATAGTAAAGAATGTATGGAAGTATTAATTCCGGAAGAATATTTGCTATAAATCCATACCTTTAATGAGATATGAATCGTTTGGTGTGATAAGGTTTTGTCTATCTCTTACAGTTTACCAATTATGTAAAATTCATTTTGATTGAACCGGTATTTGGAATTTATCTCGAGAAATTTGATAATATACATTTCATTTATCATGCAAATATCTTAAAGATGTTAGAGCTGCTTTGATATAAATGAAAACCAACGAACATATTTGCATATAAAATGAACTTTGCAATGGGAGACATTTTTATGGATTTGAAATCCTTTTTATGAAAAAGTCTGCTATATACTGGAATAAAAGTGTACAATAAATTACCCAGCAATATTAGAGAAACCATAGACCTCAAAAAGTTTTAACAAAACAGTAAAATATCTGTTAATTGACAAGGCCTACTATACTTCTTCTTCTTCTTTCTCTAACTCTTTTGTGCTGTTAAGCGTGGAGTACAAGCCTCTTCTACCCATTTCCTCCATTTTTCTCGGTCCATCATCATTCTCTTTATTTCTGTCATGGTTTTCCCTCTATCCTTCCCCAACTTCTCAATGTACTCCTGATACAACATGCGTGGCCTTCCCCAATTATTTTACCTTCTGGTATTGCTTCTAAATATTGTTTGGGTTTTCTTTCTTCTGACATGCGGAGTACATGTCCATACCATTTAAGTTGTCTTTTTTCCAATATTTATTTAACGGAGTGTGTACCCAACTCTTCCCTTATTGTTACATTTCTAATCATATCTCTTCTTGTCTTCCCCACAGCTCGTCTTAAATATCTCATTTCCATAGCTGTTATTTTGCTTTCTTTTTTCTGTAGGAGAGTCCAGCTCTCTGCTCCATATAATAGAATTGGTAGTATTATTGTTTTAAATACTATAATTTTTGTATCTTTTGTTATTTCCTTTTTCCCACAATAGTATTATTAATCTGATAGTAGACCGAATTGGCCTTTCTTATTCTGTTTAAAATTTCCTGCTCTATTTTTCCATCCTTATTTATAATTGTACCCAGGTATTCATAACTCTCTACCTGTTCTAAGATTTCATCATTACATTTAATTTTAACTTCTTCTTTCCTTCCTATATACATGGTTTTACTTTTGGGTATGTTTAATTCTAAACCTTTTCTAGTTAATTCTTCTTTCCATTCATTTAGCGCTAATTGTAAATTATTATTACTATTTGCTATTAATATGTCATCAGCATATAGCAACGATTGTGCCCAAACTGGTCTTAAATTTCTATATCCTATCATAGTTCTTGCTGTCCTTCTTTTGCAAATTTTCCATATTTCATCCATCACAATAATAAATAAGAGTGGGCTGAGGCTATCTCCTTGTTTAACTCCTCTATTCATCAGAAGTGGTTCTGATTCTTGTCCATCTAATATTATTATCCCTTTTGTTTCTTGATAAACTGATTGTATTGCTTCAATAAAATTAATAGGTACTTTTTTGTTCTTTAGAGCTCTCCAAATTTCTTCCCTAGGTAATGAATCAAATGATGCTTTCAAATCTAACAATCCTAAATAAATACCCTTTCCTCTATCTATAACTTTCTCTATTATCATTCTCAATGAGAAAATTTGGTCTTGGGTTTGGCTACCCATTCGGAAAGCAGCCTGTTCTTCTTCTAAATCTTGTTCTGCTATTTTCCTCAATTTCTGTTCCAGGATTCTGGGGTACACTTTATATACAACCGGGGAGAGACATATAGGTCTATTGTTTAAGCAATCACTTTGTTTGCCTTTCTTATGTATTGGAACAATTACATTAAATTCCCAATCTCTTGGTATTTTTTCCGTCCATATCTTCTGAAATAAACTTTTCAGTACTTTTATTAGTTCTTTACCTCCATATTTAATCAGTTCTGGTGCTATTCCATCCCTACCAGCTGCTTTACCTAGCTTGATTTCTTGTATTGCCATTTCAACTTCAATTCTATCAATTTCCGTTTCTTCTTCCTCTCTTTCTTCCCCATAATTATTAATTATTATTCTCCTTCTTATACCTGTATTCTCAGCATCTTCATTTATGTATGAATCTAGAGGGGTATTCATAAACTTTTCTTCATAATGTTCTCTCCATGTATTCAGAATTTCTTTGTGTTCGGTCACTAACTTTCCATGCTTATTTTTGACATTCCTCACCTGTTTTCCCCTTCTTCCACGTAGGGCCTTAAGAATTTGCCAAAATCTTCTGTTATTTTCTTTATAATTCTCTTGCATTGATTTTCCAAATTCTTCCCATGATTTGTTCTTTGCATCCTTTATATATCGTTTAGCTTGATTTCTGGAATTTACATATTCTTCCCAGTCTTTGGGGTCTTTAGTTCTAAGATATTTCAGCCTACTATACAATAGCGTAATATATGAATGATGAGCTTAAATTCACATAATATCCCTGTCATTTTGTAACTTACTAGTATCTTAGGAAAGTATACTAATTTTTATAAATTGTAAAGTATCTCAGAAGATGCTAATATAAATACAACTTTGGCATTAAACAGATTTTTGTTTTTTGAGTTACGTTATTCATATAACCCCAAATTATGTTATTCACACACATACCTCTTCTTAAAATGCTTTTTGTTTAAATGCGTAGTTTTAAGGCGATAGATGGAGGTACGTTTTCTCTTATAGTTATTATTTAAGTAAGCTACCTGATTAAAGATATAGATTTGTAGTAAATATTCTTCTGATATTAACATTTCCATACATTCTTTGCTATTGGTTTGAATTATCGAGTTTTTTTTCATTTAAAAGTCGTTATTCATTTTTCCCTTTGTCATGGAGTTTCGACATATTTACATAGCGATCACTTTTTAATAATCTTAGTATTGTTTTAGCCTACTGGATTATTATTACAACCAGGTTAAAAGAATATACTACCCTAACTTAATTAGCATATTATCTTAAGTTTTTCAAAGCAACAAATTCCTGTATAAATTATTATTTATATTACTTCCAAAACATTTATAGAAATTCCAGGAAATATTTTCAAAATTTATTTTTGTGATTAATGTAACGAGTTTAAAGGATCATTGTAATATATACAAAGGGATGCAAACACATGTGTCGTTTTTTCCATTACACTTTTTAGACATCTAAAGCCAGAGGACTCAGTCGCAATTTGCCTCGTCAGAGGGTTTCAATGAATGGAAAAGTTAAAACTCTAGAATGTAAAAAACAGAGACAGAATTTAACCAGTTTTACTGGGCTGTATAATGTAAAACTGTCGCACAGGTGAAGTTCAGACATGGCTTGAATGATTTATGATTTTTTCAGGAGTTTTTTTTACCCGCCTCCGCCTTATTCATGGAAGCTGTTGGTATTGTGAGAAACTTTTATGAATGTTTGTCGCCGGGTTGGTAAAATCAATACCCTCAGCGGAAAATAGAATATGAATGGAAGTACAATAAATCCGGACTAAAGCGGGACGTAATCTGTTTTTTACCCGAACCTGCCATTCAAAGGTTTTTATTTTAATACAACAAAGTAGAAAAAGTGTAATCGTAGATTATTACAATGAAGGGATAAATGCCTTTGAATAAGAAATAGGTTCAAACGTATGTTTTGCTGTATTTTAAACTTATATGTAATAATATGTTCCTCTGGCACTGTTGCGACTTGACCATAACGGAGTGTTTTGTGATCTTTGGTTCCTGCATCAATATACACCTTCAGTGCAAGTACACTAACATCCAAATTAAAATTGCATTTCTTTAAATATGCATTAGCATATAAAAATCTAGATCCATTAAAATTATTTCTTTTCTGGGTTAGACAGTACGCCGATATAGAGGAGAAGCACTGGTCAGGTGGTCCTTGTCCAGGGGATCACATCTGGGATTTATGATGAACGAAGCGGTATCTTGAGTGGGTTTTCTCCTGGTCTTACAGTTTACCCCCACCATTCATTACAGCTGCTCCATAATCATCTTTACTTCCATCAGTTACTTAAGCTTTTATGTCGCCCATCTCTTCATCCTTGTAGAGGGTTCGGGTTAATGCCCCATTTCGAATTTTTCTCTAATCTAGAATTGAGGCGTTGACATGGGAAAGGTAGCAAGTCATGAAAAAAAATTTCACAGAAGCAAAAACCATTCTAACAGTACGAAAGAAGAGGTTTTATTTAGAAAATGGTTACACAGCATCTATTTAGCTTAACAAAACAACTTAGTGTGATCCAAATAAACCTGAACCACTTCAATAGGCCATAACTTTTGAACCAACAATAGGACACACGTGCAACTTTGGGAGAATATAACACACTATTTATATATCAGATAAAATGTTGGAAGCGTCCTCCACCAGCATCTATACATGTGTGCGTACGTCTCTCTATATTCTCTGAAGTTTTACGTAGAGTATCCTCACCAATGTTACTTATTTCGTTTCGAATGGAATTCCTTGAGATCATCAATTGTCCGTCACCTATTTTTTAGATACCCCCACAAGAAAAAATCTGGTGAGGTTAGGTCAGGGGATTTGGGGCCCACAGACCTTTTGAGATTATTCCATTATCAAAGAAACTGGTTACAAGTTCCACGGTGTCATTTGATGTATGACATGTTGCTCCATCTTGCTGGAAATAACCTTCTCTCAATTCGATATCATCTCCGTAAAACTTTAGAGAATATGGTGAGATGAGTGCAAACATGTATAGATGCTGGTGGAGGACACTTCTAACACTTTCTCTGTGATGTAAATAGTGTAATGTAATCTCCCAATTGTGTATTATATTCTCCGAAAGTGGCAAGTGTGTCCTATCATTGGTTTTGGCCTATTGAAGTGGTTCAGGTTTATTTGGATCGCACTGTATTTAAAGAAATGTAACAAAATTGTGAAAGTAATATAATTATGGTGTACAAAGATGTCAGTAAAATGCATGATACATAGTTCCATAAAGTCCAACATCGATAGCAGACCTTTGCTGTTAGCATCACTAATGTTAGGTCTTCTTCCAAGTAGTGGTAGAGAATGAAGTGCACAGATATTCTTGAAATAAGTAACATTCTTCAAGATGTTGTACTCTCTCCAAGATTCGATTTCACTGGATGAATTTATTTCTATGATGGGCAGCTTTTTCTTCATAATTCTAATCCAAGAAGCAGAAATGATCTTTATTGGTGATATATTCAAACATATATTGCTTACAGATATCAAATCATAGAAATCTTCCTCTGTCATATTTACAACACTGAATGGTTGTACATTTTTGCTTCTGTAATTATTTCAGCTATTTATTCAGGATTCATTGGTTTTGAAACCTTTTTTTTTTCTTTTTTCTATTATGTCAAAATCTTTGTCATGTGACATGTATGATGTCCCAACACAGAAATTTGAAATTGACATCATCAATCACACTGTTTAGCACTGCGTATTGAAAAATATGACTTACCAATTTATTTGGAACTGGTTTCAGTCACATTTTGTTGTGATAAAAATTTATATTATTGTTAATAAAGAATAAACAATATAAATGTCAACACAATGGCGCACAGACTGAGAGCTGGCAAGTGAAGACTTGTTGAATTACTCCCTTGTCCACGCCACCTCAAGTGTTGTTACTACATGTGCCATCTTGTGTTCTCTCTAGGAACTCAACCACTCAAAATTTTGACTTATTCCTATTGCTATGCTACTGGCGACCTCTCTATTATCTTTCCAATGAAAAATCTGAAAGTCAATTTTTTTTGGCGTACTAACCTTCCCATGCCAATTTACCTGCTCGTCTGCTGGCGTCTTACGTCAGGCATCCTAGGGGTGTAAGTTCTCCATACAGGAAGAGTGGAAAAGAAGGAAAACGGAAGTAAAATCATTACATATTTATGGACCTATTTTGACTGCTACGGTTCACAACCCCCTTTGTATATTTGGCCTGAAATAGCACTTAATTTTTCTCAGATGTTTCTTTATTAAGCTTGAAATTCGTTTGCTGCCATAAATCTACGACGTTACTTCGCTTTTGATGGAATCTATGCTAAGAATATCTACGTCCGAAACTATCCATCACTCTCCGCAGGGTTTGAACCCGCGACCTCGAAAGCAAGATACTAGTATGTTACTCCTAGACCACGGAGGATATTAGAGAAGCTATCACACTTGTTCAAGGAGATGCAAAGGCTTTTGTGAATTAACTATCTTGAATATTTCAAGGAAGTGAAGTAACGTTTGCATCGGTTAGTACGAAGACTGGCATATAAGCGTTAAAATACCAAAGAATACAGGTGCCATTTTACATGATGATGAAGCTCTCAGTTCCAGGAAACCAGTCAAACAGTGATTGATCACATCGGTTTTTGTGCTCGATCTGTTTTGTCGATAAAAACTTCATAACGTCCTGTCGTACACCAAACAAGGCCGATCAACTTGCTGCACGGCTGATAACGATGACATATGGACCGCTGACACATCTGTCACTTCGATATACAAGAAGTGCAGTCCGATAAGAAGCGTTCCTCCTCTTCCAGTCAGATATATAGATCAGGTCGTCGCCAAGTCATGGGCACTTAACTGTGAAGTGCTGCTTTGTCTGTGTCAGATGAAAGTATTTTGTGTAACAGTTACATTCCTTTCTCTGAACCACAACATTTATTTTCACGCAGATTCATAAAATTAATTCATATACCTTATATGTAAATATACCAGCTGACCCGGCGAACTAAATACCGCCAATAAAAGTTGTCTGACCTTAATAGATAAATAAAATAAATTCCGATTAGTTAGTTATTCTGCAATTGGGGTGAAGTTTAAATACAACACAGTTACAATTAGTCCGCCTTGATAGCATAGATGGTAGCGTATCTGGCTCACGTTTTAAGAGGTCCCGAGTTCGAATCTCGGTCAGAGTGAGTTACCTGGTTAAGGTTCTTTCTGCGGTTTTCCCTCATCTTGAAAGACGATTGTCAGGTAACTCTATGCTCTAAGGATCCTGGGCTTATTTGAGCGTCATTTCACCCATTCTATTCATCGTCCGACATAACTTAACGTTGGACGACGTAAATAAAAAAAGCAAAAAAACATTACAATTAAGTTAATAAGGATGATGGTTTTCCTACGCGTGAACAGGACGTAAAATTATACATGAGAGAAACAGGGAAACTTCAAGTTTATTCCGCAAACTTCCAACGACTGCCCTTGGGATCTATTCATGATCATTGCAAAAGCCAAATGTACAGGAAATTGTAGACGCTTAAAATCAAAAGGTAAATCCGTTGGAATCATCGGAACACGCGGGATCAAGATATCTTTGTTAAGATTGTTGCCTCGAAGACGTTATTCATTAGTTTTTCCATTGTTAGTCTCGTTCCATTGCACAGTTGTGATTGGTTAGTGTTGCGCAGCATGATCACTACTGATGATGCTTTTAATTTTAAAATTGTGAGATGGGAACCCAGGCAATTATAATAAATTTAAATACTCTGTGAGATAGTTTACTACGTCATCCTGGTTTATAACTGTGTCAATTTATCTGTGCGAAAATAACTCTTACTGAAGAAACAGACACTCTAGAACGCAACTCTGACGTAACAATACGTATTATGCACGGCTTACTGCTCATCATTGCCATCAGCACGTGCCGTAGGTCTTTGCACATTTGACTGACTTCTACGAACTAAGCCAGGTCGTCTTCTACTTGGCATAGTAAACAAGTTTCAGCGAACTGCATGAAGTCACAAAGGAATTCAATTAATTTTGTGTCAATTCAATTCGCATTCACGAATTCACCAACACAAATTAAGAAGAAAGTATCCAAGGATTCACCAATATTAGACCATTGTCTGTGGTCAAGTATTTATAATGTTATAGTGCGTTCAGAAATTAGTTTTGTGGCTAATCTTTGTAAGGTATGTCATCATAATACTACATAAAGGTTTGTCTTGATAACAAACGCTGAACGTCATTTAATAAAATATGGTAAGTGAAATATCTTTGAAGTCTTTGGCAAGGAGTGGAATATCTTTGTACTTTCTTATGCTGTCCAAAATAAAAGAAGGTGTATGTGTTCCGTAAAAGTTTGCGTGTGTAATTTTACATTTACTTAATAACCCGGTCCATTATCACTGTTTTTTTTTCATTTTTAAAACTTCCTTGGACTTATATATCCTAACTTTTGTCTTGTCCTTACCGATACAGTTTTCCATCATTGCTATGGACGCATTTCAGCCTTGATATCTGTGCTACTTGTATTGTTTGAAAGCCAATAATTATTATGTATGTACTCTTTACCAGTAATTAAGTCTCATAGAAGTTACGGCATCGAAGTCTACAAAAGCGATATAGCTCTTGTAAGACAAGGCCTCACCGTGTAATGGTCTGTTACAATTAGCTACAACCCTGAAGTGCTCCAGTCATGTTAAGATGCTTTTTCAAGGAGAATATCCTGTGGGAATTGCAATAAATTGCCCTCAGCTGAATCATGTTACATTTAAGTAAGCTTTCAGCTGTTTTCTTACACGATCGTCTAATTAGTAGCTTACCATGTTTGCTTTCTTGAGCAAAATATTTCTGCAAACGTTTACCAGGATTAGCACGAATTATATAAAAGTAGATTAGATTGTTTTGGTTCAGTTAGTTCACTAGTAGCTACAAAGGTCTGTGGACGTTGAACTTGTCAAAGAGGTGTACAGTTTAATAGCATATATGCTTGAATATTGAACATAAAAGACACACACATATAGGCAGTTTAAAAATAAGACAGGGATAACTATTTATGATACAAAACAAAACTTCCCTGCAGTTGGAAAACCAGAAAATGTGTATACACAAATATAATTTGATTGTTTAATATTTTAAACTTTAACTTGGCTTTTATCAGTATGTATCATTATTTTATATTGGATTTGCAGTGGATGGAATTTATTGTCAGTTCTTCAATACACATACAGTAAAATAGTTTTGGCATCAAAGATAAATTGACAAGGATTTGTCTTTAAAACAGATAGATTCTACTTTCAAACTACATAGGAATTATCAGGATACTTTGTCATTCGGATAATCTTGTACAAAATAAAATTATTTTGGGAATAGGTACTCCCTGATAGAAATTTTAAAAGCACTGAAATTATAAATATTTCTTTAGGATCACTAGGAAGAACATTAAATATTTTGATGGTTTCATACACAACTTTATGAAAGAAAAACAGTTTACCACTGAAATGATAGATGTTATATTTTTGTATAGTGTTTATTCTATGAATTACATTGTTTGTTATAAATGAGGTCCGATTGCATACAAAGAATTTTAGGATGGAGAATTATGTTCACTCTACTAAAAATATCTTTGTAAGAGCGTCTGTTATGGGTTTTTAAATGATTCTTAAAACCTTCTTTTGCATATTGCATATTACTGAGTTGCCACAAAATATTACTCCATATTCCATGATAGAGCTTAAACATACACAATACATTAATTTAAGTGTATCAATAGAACTTACATTAGCCAGTGCTCCATAGCACTGATTAACCTTATGCAAGCAATTTTTGTTTTGAAGAATATGTAACAGAGAAACCTATGTGAATATCACCCTTTAGATATTTTCAATAACAATCTCTTCTTCTCTAATGGCTCTACAGCCCTTGGTGGGCTTTGGCCTCCTGCAATAACAATCTCATAGGTATATAATTACATGGAACGGAAATTCTCCTTTCTTAAATATTAGTATTGGATTACAAATGCCAACAAAGCTGTTTCGTAATTTGTAATGTTGTTTAAAGATACTTCACATTCCTGAATACTTGTTTAACTACTGTAATTCCCGATATTTAAACCAATCTTTTATTTAACACTCGTTTCAAACCATCACAGGCAGCTGGTAATCTTAGGCATCAAAATTTGGGTTGTCTGAACAGATTTCCTTCCGTAGTTAGTATTAACCTTAGACTTTGTGAGCAGCATGAAACAAATTGCTGCCTTTTGTCGACGTGTTAAATATGTAATGACGTGTTAGAGAGGTAGACGCCTACACGAAAAGTAAATTGTTCCACCCTGACAATTAATCAAGTGACAAGAAAGAAGAGCAAGAAAAAAACAGGGAGGGCGGAGGTTGTGGGATTCTTTTTGTCTTATATAGTCTTTTTGTTGTGTTGAGATTGTTTTCGGTCGGTCTGTCTAGACATGCCACCTCGGGCCGGGATTAACTGTGAAGGGTCTGGAGTTGATTGGCTGTGAACATTTCTTCGAGAAAGTAGTTGCGCAACTTCTGGATAATCGACAATTCCCCAAAATACTATGTATGATGATCTGGTCATTTTATTTTATGTCAAATCTATTTCCTTATTAATTGTCATTTAATATACTTACGTAAGAGTGAAGATCCATAGTAATGTGTGGTTCAGGTCCTATAGACTGCCAGCTCTGTCCTCATACTTTTTGTAGTTTTCCTGGGCGATAGGTCCTGTGTTTCTTCTTTTCCCTTAGTTCCTTCTATTCAGCTTCCTGGCGTGCTTCAGATGTTTTATTTTTTCATATTTCGTAGACAGTTCCGGGAAGGTGGCGGTAACAGACACCAGAGGGGGACCTGGATTGTATAGGCAGTGCTTTTCCCAGTCCTGGTCAGGTCTTTGAGCCAGAAAATATTAAGGACTTCAGCGAATCTCTACAGCCTGTCTTCTTGTTGCCTATAACCTCCTGTAATATCTTAACTTCATCCATTTCTTCAAAAGCTGGTGCCACAATATATCTGCGTAACCAATTACCACTGCACAAACTTTAAGTGCCCTTTAAGAAAGTGGCATGCCAATATGCGAATTGCAGCCTCGGTTCCTATTTTTTAACAATGTCTTCTTTGTGTAAATGTTTCTATATCTAGAAAACATTTAAATAAAAATAAAATAAAATATGATGCTTTTAGATGACTTCATCCACCAATTTTAAATCACATACAGCCTTAGAAGAAGAAGAAGAAGAAGAAGAAGAAGAAGAAGAAGAAGAAGAAGAAGAAGAAGAAGAAGAAGAAGAAGAAGAAGAAGAAAAAGAGCAGTTACTAAACACAAAGTAGGATTCGGAAAACATCGGAAGCATTTGATGAGACTACTCTTTAATACCACTCTGGTTTCATTTCAAAGCTATGCGATAGAGGGAAGTCTTGCTGCTTGGCCATATGCGTGGTAGCCGAGCGGTAAAACGTGCGTCTCGTAAGTAGACCAACATGAGTTCGAATCCTTGATGTGGATGTTTATTTTTATTATTGTTACTTTATGGTAATGCCTCATGTTTTTCTTGCAGAAGATAAATAATAATATTTTAAACATGTTCATTTATAAAGACGCAAATAACATAATCTTGTTGTTTTCAAAACAAATGCAATGTTACTAGAAGTTGCCTTAATATTGGTTGCGTAAGCATTCGGGCTCATTCATCTGTTATGATTGTTGGTGACGTATAATACAAAGTATCCTCTCGTGAAAATTTCACGCATTTGGTATCATCCATGCCCTGCAAAATGAGTGCAGTAATAGAAGAAGAGGGTTTACACACCCAATACTAATTTACACTTTTTTTGGCGTTACATATAGGAATAAAGCATTTATTTAAGTTAATTTAAAAACAGAGTAGAATGTTTAAGTTTTATTTGTCGGCATAAATGTCATAAAATCAAGTAAACCTTAGCAATTGGAAGCTATATTACAACGTGTGTAATACACATTTCGTATTTATGTAGTAAAAAATGAAGTTCCGGATTTCACTGAGCTCCTACATGCTTCGGCTATCAGTGCACGTTTAGTTACTGAGACTCAATTATGAGAGGATTCACTAGAACGATCTAAAGAGAAGTGTACCAACAATCCATAGAAAATCCACGTGGAAACGACGTGGACTTAGAAAAATATTCGCTTCCAGAATCCGATTTTTTGTCTAAGGGTGTATTTAGCATCTTATGGCACACTGTCCCCATATAACACGACATATTTCTGAATATGTTGAAGTTCTTCTCGGGAAGAAAGCCAGGTTAAGGAGTTAAGGAGGCTTTGGATATTTCCTCGGAGAGAAGCATGCTTAATCATGATGCTGGATTTCAGTTCAGCTTCTCTTGGAAACCGGCCTTAAAAATGGAAAACCTTCGACTTAAACACAGATCTATACAGCTTGATAATCAAGTTAAGTAGTTACGTTTCTTTGACTCATTTAATTTTCTACAATCACGCCATCTCTTGACCTGGCATTTAATTGACTGAAAACAGTCTTTTGTTCAGTAATGAGAATATTGATAGTGTTTTTTCTTTGTTTATATTGCTGTTATATCCATCCATTTAATAAATATCCTGATGATGGGAGGCATTTACAGTCCCAGAACGTCGATTTCTAATCGTCTTTCCACCTACCTTGCTTCCCGAGAACAACTTGAACATATTCTTCGTCAGGAAAGCTTCAGTTCTTAGTTTATATCTAAATAATTTCTAATCAAGCAATAAGAACTTAGTAAATCCTGCAGAAATACTACTCAAATCTTTATTCGTGCTAACAAGCTATTGCAAAATTTCAAACACTTTCGTGACACACTTAAAAAGCCCACTGTTAAACAAATTTGTGCTTTCACATTAATTTTTGTACTCATTTTTAGAACTCTTTATACCAGAGGTTATTCTTGTGTTTAGTTATAGTTACTCGAGATAAATTTCATTAAAAATTTACAAATTCGTTGAAGCTATCAGGAGAATAAAGTAGGCTAGAGCTATATCCAGATACGTTCTTTGCATGACCTCTAGAAAAAATAAATAGCGATTGACCACTTGAAACGATCAATACTTGAAGATTCAAAGGCAACAACGAAAGTATTTTGGAAATACATAAAACACACACAGACCTTTTTAAATGCTTTTTGTTGGTTTTACAGCTTTGAAACGTACATTTGTAGTGAAATGAAGTATTAAATTTTGAGTAAATTGGAATATTTTCTCTACTTACGTGGTAGAGAAAGTGGAACTTTGATTTAATTGTCCTGGGATGGCATGAGTGTATTGATTATGAATTAAGAAGCTTACTCAAGAGAACCTTAATTTCATTCATGATATAAACCAACTGTCAAAATTATTCGAAATAACATTCTTTTAATTGTTGAGATTATGAATAAGGATGGGTTATAAATTACATAATAAAGGTAATACTTAGGTTTATAACCTCCCTTAGAACACCACGTAAGACAGTCAATAAACAATACATAAGCAATGGAAAGAAACAAGAACCAAATTTATTGTTTTCAGGCTAATGAGTAGTTTTGTTTCCAAAACGCTAAACTGTGCTTTTATGGAATATAATTTGGAACGATAAACGAAACAAACAATAAATTTTGTAAGCCTGGGTTGTAACGCAGAAAGGTTGCCTTGTTTATGTGTGAAGTTATGACGCCATCTAGCGCCATGTATATCAGGTCCAGACCTGGTAACCTGTTATTTGTACTTGGCTACCCTTCAGCACAAACCGATGGTAATTTGTACCTTCCGACGTTTTGCATGCTGTGCATTAAAAGTTATGTTGATTTTTTTGTCTCTTTATTGAGCCATAAAATATGAAAGAGTGACGGGCTTGATTATGTGGATGGTCGCATTGCAACATGCTTCGCCATATTTGGCATTCAGTACAAGTAACGAGTTACGTGGCACAGTTAGTAGGGTTGCAGACATAATGAACCCTGCAAAGGAATGGCTTCTGACTTTTCCTGAAGCTTTAATTCTTACGCGAGATATAAATTATATGACAACCTTGTCACTGTGTTTCTCAAAGATTCACCTCGGGAGGAAGCGATGAATTGAAGGAAATATAGAAGGCTACAGGTCAAAGACAGAGAGGACATAAATATTGCAAATAGGTTCGAAAGGGAAACGAATAACCGCTCGACCGAACAGCCTTCAAGTGTACCGGAGAGAGCACTCTTTATTTGAGGAATCCTGGTGTCATCTGTTCGGCACTACTATACGCCACGAAACCTACAAAAGTACACCTGAAAGATGAGAAAGAAACGAGGGAAGGAGCGAATTCTGGTAGATAAGAAATCCACCTAAGTATTCGCACACAGACCAGGAAGCAAAGAATAAAACCCAAAGTGGGCGACTGTCGCTATCGAACCTAGGATCTTGAATGTGAGCCTCACGCTTCAATTTGAACCATCCTCTTCAGTTGTATCCGTTGTAAATGCTTTAAACTTTTCAATCAATTTTTAAAGTGCTATCATTGTTTCATGCAATGCCAATGAGAGTATAGAATTTCTAAGCCAGATATAGTGTCCCGGCGTTTAAACATCTGACTATTGATTAGGTTTCCTTGTACCTGCAACAAAATTTATAATTAACTATTTCAACAAATTATTAACGTCAAGCTGATAGAAAAATAACGTTTTATTAGCACAGTTTTAGGACGTTATATAACCTTAAACGATAGCAGGAAGAGAAGGTCGAGTGAATGTAAGGCATAAGGTGTAATATTCTAAAGGACATTCCTTTCTGACGGGCTGTTATCGCAGGAGAAGAAGAAATATTGGATGCCCTATGAGACAGCCCTTTTTCTCTGTCTTAACACGGTTTCCAAACTTCACTTCTTTATCAAGAGAAGTAATTACTCTTTCTGTACCAGCTTCTGTACAGATGTCAACGCTATTAGCCACTTGTTTCCAGAAACTGTCGATTGTTTTATCGACTTACTTACTATTCCCTCAGGTAGGCCGTACACAAATATAACTTATCCTATGGATTGTTTAGTGACACAGATATAGGTCTTTCTCCTTTAAACCTTTTTGTCTGCCGGGAAAGAGCCCTAAATCTTCTGAAAACATTTTCTCCGTCTACATTAATGACTTTGTTTTTACAGCCATATCTTCACGTTGCATCGTAACCAGGCCATTTTTCTTTCTTGTGTTACTCTTCCTGATATGTAACGTCTTTTTCTGTTTTAACCTGTGCTTTGTACGTATGTCCTTTTCTTTAAGTTATGAGTCGTCTTGGGTCCATAGCTTCATTCCTATAATATGATACTTGTTCGACTCTCTGTATAAGGTTTATCATATAATTTACTTGCAGATGCTTTGTGTTAACGTATCCATTACAGCAAAGTTATCACGGTGCTACTTTACACGTTAAGAGGTATGTGTGTTGTTCTTATATACCTGACTTATTTCAAAGCATATAATACTAAATTTCTTTAAAGTAATTTATAACTTCTATAGTTTATTTCTCATCTTTCCTTTTACATAAAATGGAAATACAAAATGAAGACTACAATTATAAAATCCATACTGGAAAATGCTATATATTCCTAAATCCTGAAAATCCTACCATCCTTGCCATTTTACCTATCCTAATTTACACTTTTATCTTATTTGTTCTTAGGCATTTCTCTTTAACTTTCCCTAAATAATTCCCTATATTCATCCTGTTCTTCTCCCCTTTTACTGACAAAATTTTTCTAATTACTACTTCGCCCCCAAATTATCCCATTTACGTAGCCAAGCCTGCTCTCTCCATATCTTTGTTTGACTACAATATAATATACAATGGAAATCTGCATTCTCCTCTCCACACAACGGACATTTATCTAGCTCCCTCTCTTGACCTATACCTTTCAAGTTTCTCACTCCTGTTCTCGCCCAAGCAAAACCTTCTCTCCCTAACTTATTACATATATCTATATATCCTTCCCTCCCCCAGGTTGTTTTTATTTCTCTATATAATTTAAGTGAGCTTTTGTCACTTGTACTGGAAAAAGTGTCTTGTCTGTCAATATCCTCCAATCTTCTTTCCAGAAGCCTCTATACTCTTACTCTGCATTTATCCAAGAATGACCCATACCTATCTGCTTCAACACGTCTTTCATTTTAAGTGCCCAAGAACCTTCCCAGTTACTTCTCCTTTGAATATGAAAACATTCTCTTTAAAGTAAAATCAGTAAGAGTATTATCAACAGAGGAACAGTTATTAAAGGAATAAGTCTTTTTATTTATAATGAAACTTGAACCACCAATCCGCAATGCATAAATGCTATCATCCAAAAATTATGTCATAATACAATTACGATAACTGTGTGTTACTGAAAACCGTAATTAATCGATGCACCAATCAAAAGAACAAAAAGTTTCCGGTATTCTGACGTATTTACTACTATAGAAATGTTTCAATTTCAATGTTGTAATTGTATAATTAATTACTAATTTTGGATACCATTTTAAATTTTACACGTGAAAATAAAATAATTAATGATAATGTAAGTAATGCATTGCTTATTATTATATTCAGTAGTTAAGGGTTCATCGGTGTGGGCAGCTCAGTTGATATGGCATTGGCCTACTGATGCCCAAGTCACGGCTTCAAATCTGGCCCAGAGCCATGTGTTTCAAAAGAACAGGTTTTTCTCTTTACGTATACTTGATACAAATTATAATGTACACTTTATTCGTATTATATTTAGCTGATGTATTTATTATGACTATACTAACAAAAGCCATCTATATTTAACCTAAGCCAAAAATTGGGGGGAGGAAAAATGAAAACAAAAAAGAAATACAGACATTTAATCACGCGTAATGGAGGGTAAAAGTGTGCTTAAAGGCAACAGTGCCATGTCAGTACGAGGGCTGTTCAATAAAGAATAATCACATTTTTTTTGCAACGTACCTTTACTCATCCTAATAATTTTGATGGTCCTTCTCAAAATAGTCTCCCCTGAATGCGATGCACTTTTCCCAGCGTTTCTGCCAGTCTTCAAAGATATGTTAGAAACCATTTTTGAAAGATCCTTCAAAATCACATCTGCAGCCTTCAGCACTGCTTCTGGTGATGGATAATGCCTTCCACGAAGCCGTTTCTTCAAGTTAGGGAATACAAAAAAGTCACATGGGGCTAAATCCGGACTATAGGGAGGGTGAGGGATGCACTTCACGTTGAGTTTTGCAAGATATTCAGCAACAACATTGGCAATATGCGGCCGCGCATTATCGTGGTGCAGCATCCAGCCTGCTTCACGGAAATGTGGTCTTTTGCGCCTGAACTGGACTTGCAATGTTTTCAGGACATAAAGTCTGTTTAGCCAACGTGTGTGCAGTTCCCAGTCAAAGGGACCTCAAAGAACCTGACCTTTCCGCCCACTAATGACCGTCATAAATC
Source organism: Mantis religiosa (assembly GCA_030765055.1). Lineage (NCBI taxonomy): Eukaryota > Metazoa > Arthropoda > Insecta > Mantodea > Mantidae > Mantis > Mantis religiosa. The sequence continues at coordinate 37,489,925 of CM060953.1, forward strand.
TATCTCCACACTTCAGAAATGGAACACTGACGTTGGGGACCAATAGCAACCCCGATTTTCTGAAAATGACAGTAGCATGTCTACTCCGCGTGGAGTCTCAGTTGCCAAAGTTCCAACTTCCAGTTGTTCTGTTTCATTAGGTGCAAGACGCTGATGTTAAAATGTTGCAACCTTGTAGAGCGGACCGTCAGGAGGAGGGTCCATGTTGTAAAACGATTAAGAGGGTTCCTCAAAGAAAGCGGCCGCCGTGCACTTGCGTTGAGTAGACAGACTTTACCTGTAGTATTGTCCAGTTATTGATGTGTGTGCAGGTAGAACATGCTGATAGATCATTCCATGAATATCAAAGAATGAGATGACCATAGCTTTCCCAGCAGAAGCAACCACTTTTGCTTCTTTGGAGGTTGGTGATGAAGGAGATTTCCACACTGAGCTTTGCTGTTTGCTCTCAGGATCAAAATGATGTAGCCAAGTTTCATCAGCAGTGATTACGTTTGAAAGAAACTCCGGATCTTCCTCTAACATCAACTTTAACTGCATGTTACCTCCATTGTAGTGGTAGGCGATACTGAACATGTCTGAACTTGCCTGGTTCTCACAGGCGGGAACCAGGAGTACCAACAATTAAACTACTACGGCGTGTTTGTTTCACATTAAGCGAACAGAACATAATAAGATTGAATTTTAGTACGAAAAATTATGACCGTAAAAAAAATTATGATCACTTTTTATTGAACAGCTCTCGTATATTAACTGGCACGTACAAGAACTTCTGCGGGACAAAATTTTGGCACACCGGCGACTAGACATGATCACGCAATTGACAGCGTTGTTAATATCTTTTAGTTAAGTTTTCGGGTCTATGGAGCACAATGTAGGTTATACAGGTTGTTTCGAAACGACACCGAACGAATACAGCCGTTTCGTAGTTTTTAACTTAACTAGTCCAAATTTCGATGCTGCAGCTTGGAAATTCTCTTAGGTATACTTTTATATAGCATTAAATATTACATTATTTTGTGATTAGGCAGCGCAGGAGCCAATGGTGTGCGAACCTCAAAAGTGTTATTGGGACACACCAGCCACGAAAACAAAAGCATTGCTCCTTGTGCTTTATAATTCTCCCTAGCCTACCTTTCAGATAATGGGGCAAAGGACAGTTACTTGTGAAAAAGTCAATAATGACTCAGACAGTTCCAAGGTGTTCGTTTTCTATGATTTTAATTATAGAGTACTTTCAAGCAGTTGCTGTAAAATCAACAGATTCTTTTACAGTTACAGATGCTTTATTTAGTATTGTTAAACACGGTGAAATAAAACGCTTGTCTCATTGCATAAGGCATTTAGTTTTGGTTAACATTATCTACAATTCTTTGATTTCATTCTCAGTTCTTTTTATCATTTAATGCTACCATACTCAACTACACTAACATTAACTTCCCTCTTAAAGGTTTAAGTTGCATGCGTCCACCAGCTTACTTGCCGTAATCGACTGATATAACGGATTGTGGAACACGTTAAACACCCCAAAAAAACAACAAAAAAACAAACAAACAAATAACTAAGGAATAGCGTGTTTATTGCTCTTTCATAAGCCAAAGAAATTCTTAATACTAGCAAGCTGCCGTGGAGTATGCCGGTGTGTTTACAAACAGCTATATCACGCGATACGGTGTGTCACCTACCTGCGCCTACCTCCGACAGCGTGAGGCACATGGCCTCTGTCACTGCCTAATCCATGCTCATTCTGCAGCGTTTTTATGTGGCTCTTTTGGCTGTAAAAATATCTATATGTGTCACATAGAAACTGAGCAACCACTTCTATGTATTCGTTTCGAAACACTGTATATTGTCTTCCAAAGGTTACTTTAGATCCTCAACAATTATATTTAAAATAACGAATTCTAAGTATTCCTATAATGAATCTCCAACATTTCGCGGTATAATTTTCTTTTAACTTCTATTATATTTAAAACAAGTCAAGAAATATGATAAATATAAGGCTTTATGTTTAGTTTTATTTCTACACACTCGAAACTATGTTCCACATAAAACCATTTTAGTTTTAATGACTCTATTTCTCTGTTGAAATAAAATTATTTAACTTAATGATATTTTGAATTGTTCAATATGAAGCAACTGCAGCTAGAGTACTATTTCTGCTGTTAGTGCAAAGAATATGCAACATTTAATGCAAAATCAGAAAAACCGACTTATAAATTTGGCCAAATTTAAGATTATGCAGAACCAATTACAAGCATATTATCTTTAGCGTTAACTTCGTGCTTTCTTGTTTAAGAAACATCTTCGTATTCAAATGAAAACGAAAATATAGAGTGAGAAGAATTTATTTCTTGCAAAATTTGATGTATAAGGCTACAAAGTCGTTGATTCTGTTGAAGTGAGAAAGACCTAAGTTTGTATTTTAGCAGAAATTTTGATTTGTTATAAAGGAAATCTTCAAACTGCTTAATCCGACTAGCTTAGAACAGTTTATATAATGACAACAATACAATTAGTTAAAAAGCAAACTTTTCGCATATTTCACTAGCGCACAAAGGAGAAACCCAAATGGTCATCTGGAAGCAGTTCTCTATTGTTCCAAAAGCTCCATTTTTATATAATTCACCATTGGGCTTAAATAAAATGTATTTGCTATTCTTTATTCAGGGATACATGATCCAAGAAGAGCCCAGGTGAAACATTTCAGTGTAGCTTGCTTTTTGATTTTCCCCAAAACAGCGCTTAGCAATTCGGTTTAAAATGCTGTGTATTAAAGATGTGTCCATGGAAAATTAAATCCATTCTGCTGAATATTTTGTAAAGACTTTATATATTGCTGGTAAATTATACATTTAGTTACAATATAATGCAACAGAATTAACAATTTTAAAGATTTTCTTTGTTATTTCTTTCAATTTTAAAATGCTTTATGCCTTTTGAAGCCTTAAGTCACCCTTTCTTAGTTTATTCTGTTTATTGAAAGAGTGGAATTTTAAAGCAAGGATACACCAAACCCCTTTATGAAGACTAGATTTATCGCTTCATCCTCTTGTACCTTGTAACACCAACTGGAATGCATTATCAAACAATTTTTGTATATGTTTGTCTTAACTTTTGAGTAAAGAAAATCATATAAATAGACACCAGAACTTTTATTTTCGGTTTGTATTAAATAAGGTCTAACAGGGAAGTAATGTTACTTTTCCAAAGTTTGTCATTATAGTATTTCCACAAAGCGCGTAAAAGTATTATAAATTTTCCACTTAATTCTTATATAACTCTGCGGTATGAGATTTTGGCAACATTTCCTATTTATTCACTTTGTAGTACTTGAATAGTTGCTATAGTAAGTACTTTTTGGCAGCACCAGCTTTTTTTAAACCTCTCTGTACACTACATAAACTTCATGTCGAGTATTTGCCGAAGGACGTCTGTTCATTGCTTCACTTGACAGATACATTTACGGTCTCTTGGCCTGTCTCTAGAAATTGCGGGGTGCGAACGTCTGTCAAATATTCCGGAGAGGAGTATGTCTCAGTACGGATGTTTATAAATATCAAACATTTTACGAGATAAATTAAATAAGTGTGACTTGGATGACAGACAACGTCGGGACTTCACTCTTTCTGACATCGGTATAAAATGGAGGTGGTGTAATTTGAAATTTTAAGGAGTGGGTGACGGCAGGCCAGAGTTTTTAAACCTCGTAATCAATATTTAAATTCAAGAGTTTTTTAAAATTAAATAAAAATGAATTATTTAATTAATTGTTCTGGAAAGGCCCTAGAATTTTGTTGTAAACACAACAATTTAGTTAATTTTATGGTGGTAATAGAAAATGGTTGTATTAATCTCTAAAGGAAAACGAATTAATATATTTCACATCTGTAACTGTGGTGCCTGGAAGGTCTAGAAGGCTTACATTTTAAGTTTACGTTTCGTAAATAAATATTGTTGACTTTCCAAAAAAAAGTCACTTATATTAACTTACTGTACTTTTATTAAAACTATTTTTCAGATAATTATTATTCTATCTACTTAAAGTTAATTGAAACAGCATATGCAGAAATGATTTAACAACTTTGAATGTAATGAAAGTGGGGGACTACATGACTTACATGAGTACAGCAGTATCTTTCAAGAGTGGGCGCAGAGTGCTGGCAGAAATTGGTCCCCAATTGCATGAAGGGAAGGAAAAAAAAAAAACGAATAGCTTTCCTTCCAAAAAACGTATAAGCATTGGAAACCAATGCCCGCCTTGGTAGCGTGGTGGTAGCGTGTCTGCCTCACGTTCAAGAGGTCCCGAGTTCGAATCTCGGTCAGGCTGAGTTACCTGGATAAGGGTTTTCCGGGGGCTTTCCCTCATACTTAAAGACAAATGTCAGGTAACTCTAAGCTCTATGAACCCTGGGCTCACTTGAACATCATTTCACCCATTACATTCATCATCCGATATGACTTAACGCTGGAGGACGTAAATTACCCCAAAAAAAAAAAAAAAAAAATCGGAAAACAATGAATGATAAGTAACGTCCTAAAAATGAATAACAAAAAGTATTAATGGATATTAATCGTACTTCCATCCTAGCCATGTGTAGGCTAAGATTTGAGTAGGTAGAGTCAGTCTGAAGAATTCCATGCCATAGCCGGGATTTGAACCATGGATCTCCCGATTTCATTCGAAATTTCCTGTAATGTTATTAATATTTTGCCATCTGTTATGGTTTATCAGCCTTTAAACATGTGTTCATTATGAAGATTATTTGAGAAAATATAAGATATGCGTTTCTTTTTTTATACATATGGTAATTTAATCGAAATTATTAGAGCGATTTATGAGAAAACTAAAATGGTAGAAACATCTTACCGTAAAGCGTAGTTTGGGATGGAGTATACTAGTATTTAGAAAATCTTCGTGTTGCATCCTTAAATTACAAGTTTGATATTTAACTCATTTTTCATATTTGTGTTAATGTGGTTCATAGACAGACCCGCGTAAAATATATCTTTCCAAAATTGCTTTTTTGGATTCACAGAGCCTCGAAATATGTATATTGGGTGAAATCTAGCTATGGGACTTCAGGGTGGAATACAATATTTTTTTCCTCTATTTACTGCAGATAAAGCAAACTTCTACTTTAAGGAACCGATCTAACAAAAAGCAGAACTATGAAGTAATATGCTTCTGCATATTAGTTGATATAATAGTATAATAAGATCATTGATAATAATGTTGGTTAGAATTTTAAGAGTATTCTTGTGCAATTATTTTTCAGATGCAGAAAAGTAGTAGCAACAGCAGCGAGGCATGTCGTCTGTCTTTTACCAGATTAGAGCTAGGCTCTCTATTGGTGGTGAGGCTTTTTTATTTGGGAGGGATAATGACGGTAGAGGTTATGTTTAGAGAAGGTGTCAGATTTGAGGGTGATTATGAGGAGGAATTGTACTTTTTAGGTGAAATTGGAGGGATGGTGGTTATTGACCTAGAACTAGCCTTGGGCGTTTGTACTTCTCACATGGGTCGAGGTAATATTCGTTTAAACCGCGAATTAGGGAACTGAAATTATGTGGGAGAAAGGTTTGGGAACGGATATGGATGTATTCCGTTAAGGAAGGGATGTTGAGGCCACCATGGATAACAAGGTTAGGTATAGACTAGTACGTACCAGGGTGAGTCCGTGGTAATACTTGAAGTACTTCCAGGCGGCGGAGGTGGGACTTCGGCGCTACTTCATTGCTGGACGCAGTACTTGCTTGTACAGGAGTAGCTTCGTCGACACTGACATAGCGCATTTACAGTTGTATAGTGGATAGAGCATTCCCATCTGCTTGCTGATCATGTTGGCTAGACGTACAATATGTTCCACTTCATTTTGACATCTAGTAGAACTCTTAGATAACAAACATGGAATTGCCAATTCAACGTCCTCACCAGCTAGACATATGTCGGTGGTGCATCTGAAAAGTAGTGGCAATAGTGCATGTTTTTATACCCAATTCCTGTGCAGAACTTTTATTGATTTATACACTCACTTATAATATTTGGATGGGTTAAACAGTGATAAAGAAGTAGTAATAGCGAAAGTAATCTCTGGATAAAATCGCAATATATCGGAGGATTTCACTGTGCAAATATGCTTCAGAATGATTAAATCTTAAGTGTTTTGGGCTCAACTATACTTGAAAGCCAATGAAAGTTATGATCTACCTTCTTATCATGAATTGTAATTGTCCATCTAGACTTGGTGTTGTACTTTCTGCCCAAAACAAAAACTTGTATCTTTCACACATACATGTACCTAACGAGATTAAATCTTTTCAACAATAAGCTTGTATTACTTTTTTAAAAAGTAAAACAGTTAATATAGTTCCAAAGCTTGTTTTTTCCTCTTTACCTGAAATGGGTAAATTATAGTTTCAATTTCCGCAGATAAGCACAAATTATTTTCTATTAATCCCAAAAATTTGGTTTACGGCATTCGATATTAATTATTCAATACCAATATTTCAGTTAGATTGCTTGTGTTTAATCAGCATATTTAACTATTCATTTTCAAATCAACATTCGGTGATTGTAAACAAATATTTGATGCTTTTATCCAATTGATTCAATGTTAACAATAAGCATTACCTACCTCATTTCACTATTTTACAGTTAGCTATTGCTAGTCTCTTCACTGAATGCACTGTGTTTTCTGATTTGTTATAAAACGTCTACAACAGCTAGTGTAAAATTGATAGATTATATTGAAAATGCACATATTTTTCGTTAGAATACGTTGATTTTTATTTTGCTTTAGTAAGTTTAACATTTTTGTCATCTTTTGAAAGTCGGAATTTGAAGAGAAAACGTAATGTCTGAAGTAATAACAATTATTAGCAAATTCGGGTTAAAGAAACTTATTTATTATCAAAACACATTTTAATAAACCTGAACAAACGATACTCCAATGTTTATGATTATTAGAAAATGGAGAACGACTTGGACACTTAAAATAAATGTAACATTTTTAAAATCCAGAATTTCAGATCATTTATTTCAAATGCCAACTAGCAATACGTACATCAAATTCAATGCAAATTTATAATTAAATGCTTAGATATAAATTTGTACTATAGTTCACTATTTTAAATTACTTTTCCACACAAGACAATTATTTTAGGAATATAATATTTTGTAATTGAGTTGTGTGGTCAATGATAATAAACTAATGATCTGTAGCAATCAAAAAATAATTTCGTTCTCATTACAGTGAAGTACAGACTTCACGCTGGGACTCCTTGGAATCTATAAGAGGCCAATGGGCGAGTAGTTTGGGAAAAGCAATTAGTTTACTTTGTTAACTTTAAACCGTTTTTTAACTTTTCATTTTGTTTTACCTTTTATTTTACTACTTTTGAGCCACAAGATAAGAAAAAGCTAGTGATGAGGATCTAACCCAAATATATGCTAGTGAGGAGTAGAAGTAAATACAAAAGGTATAGCTATTGTACGGAACAATGAAAAAATGATCGAAGAAACGAGTAACTAAGCTCAAGATAAACTGTTGAGAAACTGCTTGTCAATAGATTCGCGGCAGTTTCGGTTTAGCTTTCCCGGTAACAGGATACATGGGTCGCTGGTACGTGGACTATTCAATAAAGCATGATCATAACTTTTTTACGGTCATAATTTTTCGCACTAAAATTCAAACTTATTATGTTCTGTTAGCTTAATGTGAAACAAACACGCCGTAGTAGTTTCATTGTTTTTACTCCTGGTTCCCACCTGTGAGAACCAGGCAAGTTCAGACACGTTCAATATTGCCTACCGCTGCAATGGAGGTAACACACGAGGAACAATATGCGACTTTGAAATTCTGCTTTCGTCTCAACAAATTTTCAGCTGAGGCCTATACAATGTTACAGGAGGCCTATGGAGAGTCTGTTCTTCCCTACAGTACAGCTCGAAGGTGGTTTAAAATGTTTAAAGAGGAGAGACAATTAGTTTCAAAGGAAGGTGGACCCGGTGCTACAGTTACTGCTCTTACTGAAGAAAACATCAACATTGCTGCTGCCATTGTGAAAGAGGATCGACGAATTACCTTAAGATCACTTTCTGAAATACTGAACATTTCATTGAGTGCCACATTTCTGTGAAGCAGGCTGGATGCTGCACCAGGATAATGCGCGGCCGCATATTGCCAATGTTGTTGCTGAATATCTTGCAAAAATCAACGTGAAGTGCATCCCTTACCCTCCCTATAATCCGGATTTAGCCCCATGTGACTTTTCTCTATTCCTTGACTAGAAGAACCGCCTTCGTCGGAGGCATTAGCCATCATCAGAAGCAGTGGTGAAGGCTGAGGAGGCGATTTTGAAGGACCTCTCATAAATGGTTTCCAGCATGTCTTTGAAGACTGGCAGAAACGCTGGGACAAGTGCATCGCATTCAGGGGAGACTATTTTGAGAAGGACCATCAAAATTATGAGGATGAGTAAAGGTACGTTGTCAGAAACAAATTGTGATCATTCTTTATTAAATAGCCTTCGTATATGGTACCTACCTGTGAAAATTTCTCGGTTCTTAAATAATGCCTGTGGTATTATTTTGTTTTAGGCAACTCCTGAATAAAATGAATAAACTTCAGGTGAATAAATAGCTATCATGATAATCAATAGTTACCATGCCGTTTCTGTCTCAGTCCATTGGGATTGATCTTAAGGTCATAGGCCACACTATGTTAAATAAATATCCAGCATCCCTCTGGTTTATAGTCCTGATATCTTCTCACAATGGACACGGGTGTATTTCTTGTTCAAAGACGTCCTTGCCTTTCGTTGTCCTCCAAGCAGGCGTATAATATATTAATCATTATAATTTTCTTATTCTTGTTTATAACTTGTCTGTATATTTACAAATGGCAGGGCGTGACGCAGAAGTTAATTGGCAAAATGTGCCTCCCTTTAACGAATTGTTTGTTTGCTCACGTAGACACGCATTATACAGGCTATTAGGTGTATAAGTGGTGATACTTTTACTGGTAATTGAGGATAGTGTAATGGTAATACCACATCAATATTTGCTTCATTTGTGAACTTACACTTTTCCTTATAAAGAGAAGTATGATTTCAGAATTGTTAGTACCTTCAAGTAGGCGTGGTACATGCAGGTATACATGTTTATTCTCCTTCAAAAGGGGTAACCAGTTTAGGCAGGCCTGCACTAACGAATTTCCTATAAGAACAGAGAATACTTTCTCTATGTTCAATAACTTCACACTATCTAGACCAGTAGGAGATTTCATCACGTGAAAGAACAACGGATAGTCTTTACTGACAAGTGTTGTTCATTTCGCGGCGCAGTTATGATCATGCAAACACATCAGGTAGTAGATAATGTAATTACCAGGGCAGGAGCTTTGGACACCTAAAGATTGGAACGATGCGGCTGCAGGTTACGAGACACTGACCAATGGAACCTCGCGATTCACTGCCGTCCTGATGTACAGTCACGTTCCGAGGGAGGGTTTCAGGTGAGACTTCGAATATTGAAATGTGTGCTGCTTTAAGAGCAGTGGAAAAATCTCACTTTCTTCTCGGGCAGCAAGCCAGGTGAAAAGACGATTACATATTGACGTTTCGAGAGTGTTTTTTTTTAATTTACGTCCTCCAACATTTAGTCATATCGGACGATGAATGAAATGGGTGAAATGATGCTCAATGCGTCAAGAGTCCATGGAGCTTAGAGTTACCCGACATTCGTGTTTCAGGATAAGGGAAACCCCCGGGAAATACCTTATCTAGGTAACTCACCCTGACCAAGATTCGAACTTGCGACCTCTTGTACTTGAGGCAGACATGCTAACATCTACGCTAACGAGGCTGTCGTTTCGGAAGCGTGCGTCGCTTCCTACATCAGGATATTTATAAAATGTTATAACCACAAATGTAATACTGGATATAACACAACTATAAACAAAGACAAAACACTATCAAAATTCGCATTACTGAACAAAAGACTGTTTTCAGTAAATTAAATGCCATCTCAGGAGATGGCGTGAGTACAGAAAATGGTGTCAAAGAAACGCAACTCCTTAACTTGATTATCAAGCTGTATTGATATTTGCTTCTTAAATCGACGGATTTCCATTTTAGGGCTGGTTTCCAAGAGGAGCTGAACTGATATCCAGCATCACCATTAAGCGTGCTCGTTTCAGAGGAAATCGCCAGAGCCTCCTTAATTCTCCGCTCCCAGTCTGGGCTGGCAGAGCATTGTTTTGATAACGACCATAGAGCCAAATTTTGGGAGACGACTATCTTGGCAATATGCAACAGTTAAGGTTCAGATTATGCGATAATCATCGTATGAGGGTTGTTCAATAAAGAATGATCACATTTTTTTGACAACGTACCTTTATTCATCCTCATAATTTTGATGGTCCTTCTCAAAATAGTCTTCCCTGAATGCGATGTACTTGTCCCAGCGTTTCTGCCAGTCTTCAAAGATATGCTGGAAACAATTTATTGAGAGATCCTTCAAAATCGCCTCCGCAGCCTTCACCACTGCTTCTAGTGATGGATAATGCCTCCCACGAAGGCGTTTCTTCAAGTTAGGGAATAGAAAAAGGTCACATGGGGCTAAATCCGGACTATAGGGAAGGTGAGGAATGAACTTCACGTTGATATTTACAAGATATTCAGCAACAACATTGGCAATATGTGGCCGCGCATTATCGTGGTGCAGCATCCAGCCTACTTCATGGATACGTGGTCTTTTGCGCCTGATATGGACCTGCAATGTTTTCAGGACCTCCCTGTAGTATTCTTCAGTTACTGATGTGTGTGCAGGTACAACATGCTGATAAACCATTCCATGAATATCAAAGAATGAGATGACCACAACTTTCCCAGCAGAAGCAACCACTTTTGCTTTTTGGGGGGGTTTGGTGATGAAGGAAATTTCCACACTGAGCTTTGCTATTTGCTCTTAGGATCAAAATGATGTAGCCAAGTTTCATCAGCAGTGATTACGTTTGAAAGAAACTCCGGATCTTCCTCTAACATCAACTTTAACTGTATGTTACCTCCGTTGCAGCGTTAGGCGATAGTGAACATGTCTGAACTTGCCTGGTTCTCACAGGCGGGAACCAGGAGTACCAACAATGTAACTTCTACGGCGTGTTGGTTTTATATTAAACTAACAGAATATAATAACGTTGAATTTTAGTGCGAAAAATTATGGCCGTAAAATTATGATCATTCTTTATTGAACAGCCGTCGTATATCCACGTTAAACAACAAGAAGATCTACAGAGCCTGATGCATACAGCATTGTTGTTTTAGCCCAGCATCCAACAGAGACAAAAGGTTAGCCCAATGCACTATGAAAATACCTTTTCAAAAGGAAAAATTATTATTTAATATAGTAGTTTATTTATTCCTAATTTTAATTGTATAAAGTATTTAAAATATACGTTTATGGAATTAAGTTGTAATAAGCAATTACTGTAGGGTATTTTGGAACTGATAGCTCATGATCTCCCAATTAGGTTGGATAATTGCTAGGTTACTTGTATACCGAGTGGAAGAGAGGTTATTGTTTTAATTTGAGGCGGTTACACATTTTTATTTCGTACAATTTTTTACCTTCATTTATTTCTGTAGCCATTTCCTGCGGAGGTATTTGACGTTTATCGAGGAGATAAAACAGAGACGCATTTAATGTTGCAAGTAGAGGAAGTGTCACTTTTACTTTCAAATCTAGTTAGAGAACACCATGTAAACATGCTTTACTTTCGCTTTCACTGTGGCCTGTCCAATGAGCGTAATTAGAGTCAACTATTTGCCAATAAGTTTATCCGAAACTTCCAGTGATGCATTTTGTAAGCTACCTGATAGCTTATGGATATTTTAATCGGTACGTTAAATACGTTTTGCAAAATACGTTTTGCAATTGGTGTTCCAGGAATTTAACCAACAAAATCATATTTTTGCCATGTAAATACAAAACTGCGTCGTTAGTCATTGGATGGTGAAGACATTCATTCCGTTTCACATGTTGTAGTGCAGGACAATAGCTTGCCAGTTGTACTTGTTATTTTGCCAAACATTACATCACCCTTTCGTCGTGTTTATATTAAGGTACGTATGGGAAACAAACCCACTGGACTCGCATCAATATGGGAGAGGAGTGAGATAGGTTATGTTTGTGTATATCTAGCAGCCGGTTCAGAATACCTGACCAACTCGACCTTGTTGCCGGGGTGTACAAAAAGACCTGCAAAAGGTCTGCAGAAAGGTGCTTTGAGAGGTGTTCTGTCCTTTACAAGTTTTTGTTGTTGTAAATTACCTCCTCCAACGTTAAGTCATATTGGACGATGAATGGAATGTGTGAAATTACGCTCAAATAAGCCCAGGGTCCATAGAGCTTAGAGTTACCCAACATTCGTCTTTCAGGATAAGAGAAACCCCCGGAAAACCCTTATCCAGGTAACTCACCCTGACCGAGATTCGAACTCGGTACCTCTTGAACATTAGGCAGACATGCTACCACTACGCTACCGAGGCGGGCATCCTTTAAAACTAACAAAGTATATTTTCATACATTTGTCACTGAATTAAACATTTAATTTGGAACAAACTATTTTTAAAACAGCTGATCCAAGAACCAAAGTATATAATACTGTTATAATTCACATATTGGTGGAATGTATACTAAATGGCAAAGCGAGAAAGCGTATCGGGAAAAATACGCAACAAAAAGCTGTTTATCTGAGCTTATCGCACATACATGGCGAGTCAAGTGTATTGTAACTTTGTGGGTTCGTAGAATTAAAAGTCCAAGTCACAGAAATTCAAAATGTTCTTTATTTCCGTATAAATACACGTTGGTCAACTCTTACAGTAGCAGAATTACGTGCCACAAACAAAAGAGTTCACTTAACTTCCAGTTCAATTACAACTCTCTCATTACGACTCTGTTTACAACTGTCCGCTGCTTCCTTTTATACGACCATTGATAATTGTAGACTGTTCTGTAACAAACAAGAAAACACTAGAGTTTTCCATTTATCTAACGTTATTTGTTCCGGTAGGCCTTTTATCTCCGCGCTATATTTATCTGTTTCAGCATGTTCTTTATCTCCGCGTTACACTATCCATCCCTTATCTCTCCGCGCCAAACTGCCTCTTTGTGCGCGTTGCCGCCAGTCGCGACAGTATGTATTACTCGACGGAGCAATGAGGAGTATCGACCTTCAGGTCGATTAGAGCAGTGAAATATTCGCAAGTTGATGTGCAGTAAGTTGCGAAACACAAATAGAGAGATTGGAAGCTGCGTGTGGCTATATGATATGACGTCTCGTGCCCGCCGATGTATGACACATTGCTGTCCAGAACATATGATCATATCTGAACAGAGTTATACATACACTGGACTCGCCGTGTTGTGCGATAAGCTGAGGCAAACATTTCTGTATTGAGAGTATTTCCCGATACGCTTTCTCGCTTTACCATGTAACCTCTGTTTCATATAACCTTACCCCGCTGACATGTATCACTCCACGTGCAACTACCTTCCCCCTCACCCTAATTGGCTAAGGCTTTCGTGCCATAGGCCATAGGCGGTGCCTTTCCGTCACATTTAAACCTGCAGTAAACGTCATAATAATTGCCAGGAAGATAGATAAAATTATACAAATAAGAATATGAAGGATTTTTTAAACCAGCACACATACCTTGCAAAAATGCTTGTCTTTCAGTCTTAAAAGTCATGTCACGCCATACTTGTCGTGTGTCCTTTTCTCACCCAATTCTCCTCAAGGTAGTAAGTATATTTTGCGACTTGTATCTCGGTACAGTCTGATTGACCTTAAATAACGTCTTCGCCACACAACAATATCGCCCCTGGAGTGGTAAGTTTTCCTGTTGTCTCAATTTCATGTCGCGATGTTCCATCGCATCTAACACACCTGTAAGTTCAGAGCACAGCTGTTCGACTTCTCTCACTGACAAAGACGGATTCTTCTCTGTGAGTGCATTAAACACATGCACCGCAATTCTTTTTTCGCCGCTGTGTAAAGGTGTTCCCTTACGATACTTCAGCGAAAAACTGGCGGTAGACTCTGCCGTTATACATATAATAAGTACACGCGCAATAAACGATCAATAAAATAATTTAGCTCTCGCACTCGGCATTGCACACCGTCGAATGGCGATATATGACTAATCCAGTTCAAAACAAGGTCAGTGATAAAAGTCATATAAACAAATATGTCATCACTACCGCTAAATCACGTGCTATCGTGCCATGTGCTTGAGAACAAAGGAACCTCCTCTTTACTTCGTTTAAGAGTTAACATGCATTTCAGATAAATGAACTCTGTTGCGTAATATATTTCATTAAAACAGTTACGAAAATATAAATTTGACAACTCTCTTCCAACATATAAAGACATCACCATGTTAAATAACGAACTAATTTTTATTGCACAACAGTCTGCACCACAACAGCAGCCAATGAGATGTGATAAGGTCACGTGACCGTTAAGAGATACGGGGCAAGCTTATGTGAGAAAAGGTTTAGTACGCTCTGTTCAGATATAATCATGTCTTCTGGACAGCAATGTGTCATACATCGGCAGGCGTGAGAAAACATATCATATAGATACACGCAACTTCCAATCGCTCTATTTGTGTTTCGTAACTTACTGTACATCAATTTACTAATATTTCACTCTTCTAATTGACCAGATAAGACCCGATAAGAGATTATCACAGCGCTGGTTACCTGAAGATCGATACGCCTCATTGCTCTGTCGAGAAATAAGTTCCCTTCTACCTAGTTTATCTTATAGTGTGTTGTTTTCCTGTGTATCTTGTAATGACGTCATGTGTTTATAGCAAGCCGGGTTCGGAAAATGGAGCGATAATGGTGTAGAACTGTATTTGAAAGGGACGAGCCGTGATTTAACCTCATTTTTGAGGATGATGAGCCACGCCGGCGTTTCATTTTCTTCCCCTATGAACAGTATCCCATTGCTTGCTAAGCTGCACATTTGAGACTTCGTCAAAAACGAACGTGGGTGTTTTTGTGTGCTCTCATTTTCGTCGCCACAGTCAGTCATTCTGTCTGTCGTAAAAACGTTGCTATCAATGCGGTAAACCTCGAGGGTTGGCGCAGTAATACTCGTAAACCCAGTTTGATCTTTGTCAGCCAACACTTCGTCTGAGTCTGAAATAGCATTTGGTGCCTCTTCGAGTGACATGATCCTACGGTATCCGAGCTAGAGCTTGTCAGACATTCCGTTTAGTGACTCGGGTCTTCAAATTAGAGTAAATATAACTCTTGAGAAAATAATATTAGTGCATCAAAGTACTAAAAGAAAGTAAATTATTTTATGTGAATGTTCTCAGTGTAATGTGCTCTCTTGGCTGCAGAATCTACATTCCTTTTCTGTACTTAATTATCAAGTTCAGCAGTAACATCTAATGCTACTACTTTCTAATTCACAACTTTTATTTGCTTACTAACTAGTAGATACTGTAGATCTGCTGGATTTGTTGCGATTAACGGTATCTTACTGTCCGCCATCCCTAATTCTCTTCTTGAATCTCCCTTCCAACCCTATCCTTCTCTCCTTTAAGTCTTTCTCTATCCTAAACATATACTTAAAGGTATCATCATGTATGTTCTATACGTACATATGCACAAACTGCAGTTTATCGTGGTACTTGGCTTATGCTTATAAATTATAGTAAAGAAATGCTGTTTGAATTTCTTAAAAATTTATTCTATTGAGTTTCATATGTTACTTTTTTAATATTTAACTTATATACCTAACGCCTTGAACATCTAAGGTCACATCAGAAACTTTTTCTCTATGTAACAATTGCACATCAGCAACGATGTTTATTCGCTTATAAGTAATGTTATTATTTAGGTTGTTATTACTTTTAGTTATTACTTTTTACATAAAATTGACACACAAACTCCAGTTTTTATTCACACTTCCAGACTCTAGGGAAAATAGAGAATAATACCAACATCGAACCCAGGGCTTCTGGACTTGTAGGTCATCATGCTAAACCATCAGACACGGAGGCAGCTCTAAATGTCAGAAATATGTTCGTAAAAGTTTTCAAAATCTCAGTGATGAACGAGATATTTTCATTTTTCAGTTTCAAAACATAACATTTTGAATTGCAAAAAATTCTGACGTGGTACGTGAAAACCTATTTCGATTTTGCAGTCAGCGTGACGCCAATTCATTTCAAATAAACAAAATTCATGCAGAATGAAGTTATTTTTCTTTTTCTTTAACTTTCACCACGGAAGAATTTAACATCATAATGCAGTTTAATAGAAATAAGAAAGCTGCTGGATGTGATCAATTAAATTTGGAACTCATAAAATATTCACCGGTGTGTTTACATAGCAGATTGCTTGATTTTTTAATCCTTGTTGGAGGTATGGGCATATCCCTGTAGAATGGAATACATTGGTGATACAAATTTTTAAGAAAGGTGGTAGAGAAAAAGGTGACAACTACAGAGGAATTAGTCTGCTGTGCTCAGTGTATAAAGTATATGCTAAAATATCTGCAAGAAGAATAAGTACAATAGCGGAAACACGTCTTCATGAGGCCCAAAACGGATTTAAAAAAGGAAAATCATGCACGGAGAGTATATTTATAATTCAACAACTAATTGAAAAACACAAAAAATTTAATGTTGACACATTTATGCTTTTTGTTGACTATGTTAAAGCCTTCGATTCGGTTTTAATGGATAAACTTTGGATAGCGATGGAAAATTGTGGAATACCAGCAAATTTAATAGGGACTGTACAAGATATGTATAAAACACTACAATATCAATAAGAAAGAATGGAAGGAAAACAGAAGCAGTGGACATAAACAAAGGAGTACAACAAGGATGCCCTCTATCGCCTATACTCTTTAATATCTATATTGATAATATGGTACAAGAATGGCAGCAAAGTATAAAACAAAATGTACTGAATGGAAACATAATTTTAAATACAGTATTATTTGCTGATGATCAAGTGATAATATCCCACTCAAAAGATGACATGCAAAGAGCAGTATATAGTTTAAACAACATAGCGGAAACATATAACCTTTCAATCTGAGAACACAAAACTAAAGTAATGGCTTTTAGAGGAAAGAACAACATAAGAGCAAAAATAGTTATAAACAATAAAATAATAGAACAGGTTAATAGTTTTAGCTATCTAGGCTACACAGTAGCAGTAGCAAATAACAACAAGGATATGGAGGTGAAATTAAACAGATTCAATCAAATGTGTGGGACTATAATAAGAACGCTGAACAGGAAAACACGAAGGGAAACAGAGATGAAATAATAAGATAATGGCAGACCCAACGTTAACATACGGTTCCGAAATATGGACACTAGCAAAGAATCAACGCAAACCGCTAGAATCGGCAGAGATGAGATTTTTGAGAAGCGTGGCAGAAAAAATAAGAGAAGATCTTGGGATTTTTAATTTAAACAGTAAAATAATAAAGAACAAAAATTAATGGAAAAGTCATATTTTAAGAATGGTCACGGAACGACTTCCAAGAAGAGTTTTAGATTATATGTCGAAGGGAAAGAGAGACGTGGGACGCCCAGAGATACGCTGGAAGGATCAGTAGGCTCTTGAACAGAATGGAAAGGGTCACAGGGCCCAATCCTTGATGATGATGATTTAACTTTCCCTAGTTATACCACTTATCATGGTGTTAGGGGATTGTTGTTTTTTTTTAACCCCTATGCCCACAGGGGTAGGGCTGAGGAGCGGATAACTGGATCAAAGAGAGAAACCAGGATGGGTGATCAACGTGATGCCTGGTATGAGAGTGAAAGAATTGGATGGCAGTAGGCGAAATGCATGATAGGAACGTTGATGATGGAGCAATTGCTGGAGTGCTGGCGGGGGAAACCGGAGAAAACCATCTCCAGCGCCGTGTTGTCCACCACAAATCTCAGATGCGGTCGCCTGGGATCGGACTGGGTCCGCTTTGGTGGGAGCCAAGCGTTTAACCACTTGGCCATAGCGCATCCTTCGATTGTTTTTCTTTCTATCAAACACACTCTTACGTTGCTTACGACATAGTTTTCATGCTTCCCTGATTTGCTCAAGGGAATTCCAGTTATATCCTCAGCCTTATTATCAGATGCTGAAGAAAATTTTCTCTGCGGGGGAGGTTATTTTGAAAGAGGATTGTGAGATAGGACTCTTTTCTCGTTCATCCGTATGTACACTTGTAAACAGCTCCAGGCTGAGGTCGTTAAGTATCAATGGAAGCTTTCTGCTGCATTTCAGAGATCCTGAAACGACAAGGCTACAGCGTATCCAAACATGCTATCAAACAAAATATCTATAAACATCGTTAGAGAAATATACAGAATATAAACAGACTTGTGTTCTTGTCTTCATACCCTTGCATTCCTCCTCTGTGGATAAAACATCTGAAGCAAGGTCGGTTATTACTGCAAGAAATGCAAACGTTTACGACTTCATTAAAACTTTCCCGCCAAAACATTACTTATGCTTAAGATCGTAGGAGTGTGAATATGTTTTAAGACACATAACCAAAACATCCTTTCAGCATTTCTCACTTTCAAAAGGTTTAAAGCTTACCATAGGTAATTATTAATGGCTGTCTAAGCAAATAAAGTTATAAAAACACAGATGTTTTAACATCTTTCGTCAAAATTCCATTAAGACCCACGCGATTTATTGAAGTTTGGTACTAAAAATACCAGCTTTAGAAGAGTTGATGATGGTTGTATTCAGACGCCTTCCAGTGCTCCAACGAGAAGCTGTGGAAATATAGTCGATGTATCAGAGTGCCTAACGGTAATCAACCTTCCATTGTTTACCTCTCATATAACGTTAGCACCAAAGAATATTTCTCTATCTGCTAGAATTATTTAGCTTTCAGAAATAAGCCAGCATAACCTGTTAGTATTTAGGAGAGTGGTTGTCAGGAATTATTTTGTGTTGTGTTTGAAATAAAAACCCAAATTGTAACACGGAGAAGTATAGAAATACAAATTAATACATTAGTCGACCTCTTTATTGGAAGATGTTAACACTTTGTAAATAAAGAGATAAATATTTTGTTTGTTAACGACACACGTCAATTGGAAGTAATTGTTCTTTCACACTAGCCATGTGCAGGCTGACTAAAAAATTCAATACCGTAGCCGGGATTTGAACCACGGATCTGCTGGTCTTTGTCCGGCTGCTCTTAACCATTGAGTTTCAATGGCCATTTCTTTTAATTTGTTTTACGTGGAAGGGAAAAATGGATTTACCCACACTAGCACATCGGGCCGGTGACATAGGAGTCGCCGCTCCGGTGAGTTCACCGGAGCGGAATACCTACTAAAGAGACTTTCCACTGTCTAGGGTAGTAGCCCTGGTGAAGTTGGCTGATTCCGCTCGTGGCACCCAGATTCAGAAGTAGTGATGATGGCTGCGGCGAACCGCATGGAGTGTTGGGGGGGGATAGACGTCATGGCCACTAAGCCCTGACGCCCACCGTTCCTTTCAAGAGGTGGCGTTATTCCTATATTGCTCCGTGGTGATCAATGTAGGTCTCGTGAGGACCTGTATCTAACGGAGAGTATCGGGTAGTAGTTCCGGTGGTGGCGTCTCTCGGGTGCGGTTGTCTCTGCGAGGTGGAGGTGTCCCTTGTATGGGTGCTAGTGCCCTTGCGAGGTCTCTGATGTGAGTGATGGTGTTCTGATGCATCCCGAGAGCTCCCTCGAGCTTAGCTGACGTGAACAGGTGTGTATCGTTGATGTAGCCTACTATTTTCTCCAACTTGTCCTTGCAGTAGTCCAGGGCTTCTGCACGGCCGTTAGTCTTCCGGGTGCCGCGCTGCGAAGCCGGGGTGGTCTCTACCAAAGTGCGAAGGAGGATTGCCTCCCAAGTTGCTACCCGCGCAGTCAGCTACGTGATTGCTGTCTGCATGTCCTGGAGTGTGGAGCTGAAGTTCTGGAGTAGTTGTGTGGCTTCCTCTGTAGTGGCGTGGGATGTTTTAATATGTTGGAGTAGCTGTGAGTCTGTCTGATGTGTGAGGGCTTTGGCGTAGGTGAGATGCTGTTGTGTATAGCGGGTTTGGGTGTGACTGCGAGGGTATTGGCGTGGAGGGTGTGCTTGGTGAGGATGTTGATGTGTGAGGTATGGTTTGTGTGGCTGCTGCTGTGTGCGACTTCTCCTCGGGCTTCTCGGGCACGCCGCTTGTCTGGTGTAGTGCCCTGCCTGGTTGCAGGTGGCACAGTACAGCGGGCGACGCGTCAGATCATGTCCGGTGCAGGCGGCGGTGAGGCATACGGCGCCACATTAGTGGCAGCGCGGGTTGTTGTCGCAGGAGTCGACGGTGTGCCCATATTGGCAGCAGCGGCGACAGGGGACGGGGCGGCTACCCAGGCTGGCCTCAACCTGGAGCACCTGGCCGAAGGCTGGGAGTCCATCCTTCAGCGCAGCCTGGTAGTCGCTTTCTTCTGTTAACTCTAGCCGAACTGGAGGTGAGGGTCCCCTGTAGGTGTTGATGCGCATGGCTCTCCTTAGTGAAGGCCATCGATGTATGGCTGCCTGGAGAATAAAGGCGTCAATGAGATGCCTGTGCACTCCCCGAATGACTACGCTGCATGTAGGCAGTGGGGCGGCTCGTGGAGGCAGCGACAACTCCGGCGCATTTGGCGGCGAGTCTTCTTTAGGCTGGCCATGTGAGGTCAGCGATGCAGTTTCCACTTCAGCAGTACTAGTGGTCGGCGTTGATAACAGCGGTGATCTCTCGGGAGCTTCGAGAGATTGCGGCGAACCCGGCGGTGGTGCTGGAGGCGAGGCAGTGGCTGCGTCGTCTTCTTCCGTTGCCTTAACAGGCTCAGCTGTGTTGGTAGTCTTCTTTTTCTTTCCTGCCATGTTCATTCGGCGTAGGCTGAGAGCGAAGTCAACATGCCAGCATGACATTAAATTCTCCAAATGATTCATGTTTTACCCCGTAAACCACTTCGTGTACTCAAACACTGAGACAACTACCTTAATGGCAACTTACTGTGCTGTAAGTACTTTTAAGGCTCGGGCTTTACAGACCACATTAATTTGGCCTAGGGTAGGGCGGGGCTATTCCGCTCATGGGACTTTTCCGCTCGAAATAAGCAAATTGGTTTACTGCCCAACAATCATGGGCAGCGATGCCTGCCAGTTCATTGTCAAGCTTCGTGTTTGTGCGACGTTTGTATGAATTTACTTGAGGTTGTAGGCTGATGTTTTAATAGTATTAACAGAAGATTACAAGGCAAGTTACGTATGTTGCGTTATTTGCTTTGAATAAGAAGTACCGTTTGTAACTTAGGGTCTAGTATCAGCAGAAAGCGAGATTTTTAATTGAAAATGAGTGTCAGTGTAGGTTATAGTTTGGGTTACGTCCATGCTTAGCAGATGGCGCGTTTCTTTTATCATAGCTCTTACATGGTGCGTAATTTCAAAAGTTCAACATTTGGGGCTATTCTGCCCAAGCAAAGAGGGGTTATTCTCGCCCGGTTATAACATAGGGTTTTTGTGTTCTTTTAACCTAATTATTTCTTATACAGCTATTACTGAATTTTATTTAACCGTTTTAGATGGTACAGACTTATAAACAAAGGAAGCTGGAACGAAACTGAACGAGGACGACATTGCTCCTGCTGTTACGAGCGTATTAAACGGCGATGTAAGTATGAGAGGAGCAGCGGGCCTTTTCAGAGTGCCTTACTCTACACTCAAGGATCGTGTTCATGCACATCAACGTCAAGAACCATTAGGAAGAGGAGTGTACAATCAGTTGGTCATCCTACAGTGCTCAGTTTGGAGGACGAGAAAGATTAAGTTTCCAGGTTATAATACTTTGAATCTACACCGGAGCTAAAAGAAAGAAAAGCGTAGACCTATTGCAAAACTAAATTGTGGGAATAGTGAGTCAAGTGATGAGTTGGTTCTAGTTTAAATAGAATATAATGATGAGAAAGATGCACCACGTGGATTTTGTGGGTTAAAGTTTTATTCTCCGAAATCAGCAACCAAAGGAAACTGGATCAAATGACAGAAATGTGGACTATGGGTTACACGAAGTGTGCGTTGGTGTAGTTGGAAGAAAACTTTCATTTGTGGCAAATGCATTTAATTAAAATGCAAAAGTACTGTGAGCGGTAATAGCTCCAGGGCTGGGCGGAATAGACCCGTTTATTCTGAGATTTCCTTTCTGTGCGACATTTGCTGTTTTATTTGATCACAACTATAGCAAGTAAAATATGTGTATTTATAATATTTGTACGCTTTAAGGGATTAATAAAGACTGTTCTTCTCTATGTTTAACATTAAAAATGTTTGTTATTTGTTTTATAACAGCATAAATTTGAAATGAGCGAAATAGCCCCGCTCTACACTATACACTACGCATACTAACCGCGTGTATGCCAAAGTATGTAAAGGTTGCTTCAGACTGAAAAATTGAATGCCATAGCCGGGATTTAAGCCACGGATCTTCCGGTTTACGTCCGGCTGCCCTAAAGCTCTCAGCTACCACTGCCAACTTGCCAGCATGGCATTAAGTTCTCCAAATAACTCGTGTTTTTCCCAGTAAACCATTAGTAGTTCTCATAAACACATGATACAACTATCCGACTATGGCGTGGAATTTTTCAGTCTGACTGTACCCTTCGATATGTCAATTGACAGGATTATATCAATGACGCCGGTATTCCGTAATTTCGTCCCGAAATAATTAGTTGACCTATTAGTAAATCTATTGCAAGGCGTCGTTGCTTTTAAGAACATTTAAAACCGTTTGTCTAGGACGGATAGAACTCTGCTCCTAGGTAATAGAGCCATCCATTATAAGAAAGTATTTTATTAAGTATACATTTCAACTCACCTTCCTTATTTCCTTCTATTTCTTATTATTCATCATCTTCTTCCTTCCTCTCCTCTTCTCATTTCCTCCGTTATAAGCTCTGGTTTCGGAATGGTGGCTTCGAATCCGGCAGAGGTACTGAATTTTTCGATTCCTTTAGTAGGGAGTCAAAACAGGAGTTCTCATATCACGGTTTTACAGCACGTAAAATGACCTCAGGCATGATAACAACGCTTCTGAGTAAAACTAAGTAGTTTTTCATGACCAATATAGAATCGGATACTGAGTGCCACAACATTCAAAGAATTTTCATAAATAGAAACTTAATTTAAATGTCATGTTCTTCCTCCTTAAGGCCCCTTACTAGGTTAGTGAAATTGTTCTATCCATCTTACTTATGGTCGTGTCTCTTTAGCCATGCGATTAATATTAGTATTTTATATTTTTATTTAGTATTTTTATAATACTTGGCTAGGAAACCTCGAAGGTCGCATTCCTTGTACATGACACCAATGATAACCAGAATAATATCCTGTAATACTGCATTAAAATTGAAAACGTGTTACTTTGATACTAAATGTCCATATTTTTGATGTAGTCAAATGAAAAAGAAATTAGAATCTATAATAAATACGCACACAGTGAGTGTAAAACCAACACAGACAGACAACTACATAAAAGCTAATGGCTACAACCCAAGATCCCACAAACAGGCAATCTTCAATAGTTTAGCACACAGACTGTTAAACATCCCTCTCACAGCAGAAGAATACAAAACAGAATACAACAAAATAATTGAAATAGCACAAAAAAATAACTTTCCCAAATCATTAGTGGACAAAAAAGTGAGCTTAGCAAAAAAGAAGAAGCTACTAAAGGAAACCACAACTCTCTGAGCTACAGAAACTAATATGATTTTCAAAAAATTCACTTACCATCCATGGGCCTATCATAAATTCAAAAAAGTCTTCAAAAACAAAATATTCAACTAGCACCAGTCAACCATTTCTCCTTAAAAAACCTAATTTGCTCAAACATCAAAGATGCCATTCCATCTAACAAAAAATCTGGTATATATCAAATTGAATGCAATGACTGTAGTCAAATTTATATTGGAAAAACAAAAAGAAATTTAGAAACAAGAGCAAAGGAACACTTTAGAAACATAAAATATAAACAATTAGAAAAATCAGCAGTTGCCACACATTTTTGGGAAAAAAACCACAACATAAATCCAGAACCAAAACTACTGAAACATACATCAGGAAAACAAGAACTATCCACATGGGAACAGATCTTCATTTCAAAAAATAGGAACAAAGTATTCAATTTCGACATCCCCCAGAAGGATTTGTTCAGCAAGTTCCTTGAGCCGCCACCAGAGGAGACCTTTGACAAGGTATCGTCAGCTACACCAACGAGAACCAGTCGAGAGCCGGCCGATGATAGAGGCAAAGTCTCTGAAACATGTTCCGGAAAAATTTAAAAGTAAGTGTTGTCTAGTGTCTTTAATCGACTCTCTTTAAAAATGTTAGCAATTGCTTAAAACTATATAGCTAACAAAATCAATAATTAGTTTGTCATATTTCATATATTCTTTAACATAGTAATAGGCTTTCTTAAGAAGTAGCTTTTTAACAGGTTTTTTAAAGTGTTTTAGTTTTTTCTTTCTGAAATGACAGAATACCTTAATTCCCATATAATAGGGACTTTTTTCAAGCAAGGCCAGTCTATGGGCTGTTCTTATGTCGTGTATCATAGTTATGCTGGTTTTGACTGATCAAAAAATCATCCTGGTTGGTATGTACATAATCGACTAAGTAGTATAAATATAAGGATGGATGTTTAAGTATTCCTAATTTTTTAAATAATGGTCTACATGACCCTCTATAACCTACATGCATCATTACACTTATCTTTTTCTGAATTCTAAAAACTTTTTCCCATCCCATAGAATTATACCGTATGCAAGTACTGAATATAATATCATCCTTACTTCTAGACTAGTTATCTGTACAAGGCAATACATGTTAAAGTAAGCTGTAGTTACACAGAAAATGAAGCTAGTTACAGTGGAATAATAAATATAATACAAATAAAATATTAGCTGATTATTTTCCACTTATCTTAAGAAGTTGATAACAAAACTTCTATCTTCTATTTGAAATTAATTTTGTAAGCATTTTATTACAATTTTCTAAAAAAGATAAAATTCCTAATAGTAAAAAATTTGGTATTTATCAATTTAATTGCTTAGATTGTGATGAAGTTTATATTGGAAAGACGAAACGTAGTTTGGAAACCAGAAAGAAAGAACATTTTCATAACATTAAGTATAAACAAACTGATAAATCAGCCGTAACAAATCTTTTTTGGTGATTTAACCATGAAATAAAAGCAGAAGTTAAATTATTAAAACAATTAAATGGTTCGATAGATTTAATGGTTTGGGAAAAAATATTTATTCTAAAACAGAAAAATGGTGTAATGAATTTTGACACACCGGCAATTGATTCCGTTTTTAGGTTTGTTTCGTCTTCAGATGTTGGTAATATGTAAATACATAGTATCCTTGACAACGAAATGTGTTTGACTGAAGATGTGGGCAAATGCTTACGAAATTAATTTCAAATAGAAGATAGAAGATTTCTTATCAACTTCTTAAGATAAGTGGAAAATAATCAGTAAATATTTTATTTGTATTATAGGCTGTAGTTAGTTTTTTTACAATATGAGCAATGTGGTTGGTCCAGAGCTTCTGTAGTCCTTCTTAGTCGTTCATCTAAAATATAAACCACTAGGAGTTCTCATAAACACATGAGACAACTATCTTAATGACGACTTACTATGCTGTAAATACTTTAAGGCCCGGGCTTTATAGTAAACCACTAGGAGTTCTCATAAACACATGAGACAACTATCTTAATGACGACTTACTCTGCTGTAAGTACTTTAAGGCCCGGGCTTTATAGTAAACCACTAGGAGTTCTCATAAACACATGAGACAACTCCCTTAATGACGACTTACTATGCTGTAAATACTCTAAGGCCCGGGCTTTATAGTAAACCACTAGGAGTTCTCATAAACACATGAGACAACTACCTTAATGGCGACTTACTATGCTGTAAATACTTTAAGGCCCGGGCTTTATAGTAAACCACTAGGAGTTCTCATAAACACATGAGACAACTCCCTTAATGACGACTTACTATGCTGTAAATACTTTAAGGCCCGGGCTTTATAGTAAACCACTAGGAGTTCTCATAAACACATGAGACAACTCCCTTAATGACGACTTACTATGCTGTAAATACTTTAAGGCCCGGGCTTTATAGTAAACCACTAGGAGTTCTCATAAACACATGAGACAACTACCTTAATGGCGACTTACTATGCTGTAAATACTTTAAGGCCCGGGCTTTATAGTAAACCACTAGGAGTTCTCATAAACACATGAGACAACCACCTTAATGACGACTTATTATGCTGTAAGTACTTTAAGGTCCGAGCTTTATAGTCAACCACTAGGAGTTCTCATAAACACATGACACAACTATCTTAATGACGACTTACTATGCTGTGAGTACTTTAAGGTCCGAGCTTTATAGTAAACCACTAGGAGTTCTCATAAACACATGAGACAACTACCTTAATGGCGACTTACTATGCTGTAAATACTTTAAGGCCCGGGCTTTATAGTAAACCACTAGGAGTTCTCATAAACACATGAGACAACTACCTTAATGACGACTTATTATGCTGTAAGTACTTTAAGGTCCGAGCTTTATAGTCAACCACTAGGAGTTCTCCTAAACACATGACACAACTATCTTAATGACGACTTACTATGCTGTGAGTACTTTAAGGTCCGAGCTTTATAGTAAACCACTAGGAGTTCTCATAAACACATGAGACAACTACCTTAATGGCGACTTACTATGCTGTAAGTACTTTAAGGTCCGGGCTTTATAGTAAACCACTAGGAGTTCTCATAAACACATGAGACAACTACCTTAATGACGACTTACTATGCTGTAAGTACTTTGAGGTCCGGGCTTTATAGTAAACCACTAGGAGTTCTCATATACACATGAGACAACTACCTTAATGACGACTTACTATGCTGTAAGTATTTTAAGGTCCGGGCTTTATAGTAAACCACTAGGAGTTCTCATAAACACATGAGACAACTACCTTAATGACGACTTACTATGCTGTAAGTACTTTAAGGCCCGGGCTTTATAGTAAACCACTAGGAGTTCTCATAAACACATGAGACAACTACCTTAATGACGACTTACTATGCTGTGAGTACTTTAAGGTCCGGACTTTATAGTAAACCACTAGGAGTTCTCATAAACACATGAGACAACTACCTTAATGACGACTTATTATGCTGTAAGTACTTTAAGGTCCGGGCTTTATAGTATACCACTAGGAGTTCTCATAAACACATGAGACACATACCTTAATGGCGACTTACTATGCTGTAAGTACTTTAAGGTCCGGGCTTTATAGTATACCACTAGGAGTTCTCATAAACACATGAGACAAATACCTTAATGGCGACTTACTATGCTGTAAGTACTTTGAGGTCCGGGCTTTATAGTAAACCACTAGGAGTTCTCATAAACACATTAGACAACTACCTTAATGACGACTTACTATGCTGTAAGTATTTTAAGGTCCGGGCTTTATAGTAAACCACTAGGAGTTCTCATAAACACATGAGACAACTACCTTAATGATGACTTACTATTCTCTAAGTACTTTAAGTCCCGGACTTTATAGTAAACCACTAGGAGTTCTCATAAACACATGAGACAACTACCTTAATGGCGACTTACTATGCTGTAAGTACTTTAAGGTCCGGGCTTTATAGTAAACCACTAGGATTTCTCATAAACACATGAGACAACTACCTTAATGGCGACTTACTATGCTGTAAGTACTTTAAGGTCCGAGCTTTATAGTAAACCACCAGGAGTTCTCATAAACACATGAGACAACTACCTTAATGGCGACTTACTATGCTGTAAGTACTTTGAGGTCCGGGCTTTATAGTAAACCACTAGGAGTTCTCATAAACACATGAGACAACTACCTTAATGGCGACTTACTATGCTGTAAGTACTTTGAGGTCCGGGCTTTATAGTAAACCACCAGGAGTTCTCATATACACATGAGACAACTACCTTAATGACGACTTACTATGCTGTAAGTATTTTAAGGTCCGGGCTTTATAGTAAACCACTAGGAGTTCTCATAAACACATGAGACAACTACCTTAATGACGACTTACTATGCTGTAAGTACTTTAAGGCCCGGGCTTTATAGTAAACCACTAGGAGTTCTCATAAGCACATGAGACAACTACCTTAATGACGACTTACTATGCTGTGAGTACTTTACGGTCCGGACTTTATAGTAAACCACTAGGAGTTCTCATAAACACATGAGACAACTACCTTAATGACGACTTATTATGCTGTAAGTACTTTAAGGTCCGGGCTTTATAGTATACCACTAGGAGTTCTCATAAACACATGAGACAATTACCTTAATGGCGACTTACTATGCTGTAAGTACTTTGAGGTCCGGGCTTTATAGTAAACCACTAGGAGTTCTCATAAACACATTAGACAACTACCTTAATGACGACTTACTATGCTGTAAGTATTTTAAGGTCCGGGCTTTATAGTAAACCACTAGGAGTTCTCATAAACACATGAGACAACTACCTTAATGATGACTTACTATTCTCTAAGTACTTTAAGTCCCGGACTTTATAGTAAACCACTAGGAGTTCTCATAAACACATGAGACAACTACCTTAATGGCGACTTACTATGCTGTAAGTACTTTAAGACCCGGGCTTTATAGTAAACCAGTAGGAGTTCTCATAAACATATGAGACAACTACCTCAATGACGACTTACTATGCTGTAAGTATTTTAAGGTCCGGGCTTTATAGTAAACCACTAGGAGTTCTCATAAACACATGAGACAACTACCTTAATAGCGACTTACTATGCTGTAAGTACTTTAAGGTCCGGGCTTTATGGTAAACCACTAGGAGTTCTCATATACACATGAGACAACCACCTTAATGACGACTTACTATGCTGTAAGTATTTTAAGGTCCGGGCTTTATAGTAAACCACTAGGAGTTCTCATAAACACATGAGATAACTACCTTAATGACGACTTACTATGCTGTAAACACTTTAAGACCCGGACTTTATAGTAAACCACTACGAGTTCTCATAAACACATGAGACAACTACCTTAATGACGACTTACTATGCTGTAAGTATTTTAAGGTCCGGGCTTTATAGTAAACCACTAGGAGTTCTCATAAACACATGAGATAACTACGTTAATGACGACTTACTATGCTGTAACTACTTTAAGACCAGGACTTTATAGTAAACCACTAGGAGTTCTCATAAACACATGAGACAACTACCTTAATGACGACTTACTATGCTGTAAGTAATTTAAGGTCCGGGCTTTATAGTAAACCACTAGGAGTTCTCATAAACACGTGAGACAACTATCTTAATGACGCTTTACTATGCTGTAAGTACTTTAAGGCCCGGGCTTTATAGTAAACCACTAGGAGTTCTCATAAACACAT
Source organism: Mantis religiosa (assembly GCA_030765055.1). Classification (NCBI taxonomy): domain Eukaryota; kingdom Metazoa; phylum Arthropoda; class Insecta; order Mantodea; family Mantidae; genus Mantis; species Mantis religiosa. Next base: position 37,519,485 of record CM060953.1, read on the forward strand.
GAGACAACTACCTTAATGATGACTTACTATGCTGTAAGTACTTTAAGACCCGGGCTTTATGGTAAACCTCTAGGAGTTCTCATAAACACATGAGACAGCTACCTTAATGGCAACTTACTATGCTGTAAGTACTTTAAGGCCCGGCCTTTACAGTAAACCACTAGGAGTTCTCATAAACACATGAGACAACTACCTTAATGACGACTTACTATGCTGTAAGTACTTTAAGACCCGGGTTTTATGGTAAACCACTAGGAGTTCTCATAAACACATAAGACAACTACCTTAATGGTGACTTACTATGCTGTAAGTACTTTAAGACCCGGGCTTTATGGTAAACCACTAGGAGTTCTCATAAACACATGAGACAACTACCTTAATGACGACTTACTATGTTGTAAGTACTTTTAAGCCCGGGCTTTATAGTAAACCACTAGGAGTTCTCATAAACACATGAGACAACTACCTTAATGACGACTTACTATGCTGTAAGTACTTTAAGGCCCGGGCTTTATAGTAAACCACTAGGGGTTCTCATAGACACATGAGACAACTACCTTAATGACGACTTACTATGTTGTAAGTACTTTAAGGCCCGGGTTTTATGGTAAACCACTAGGAGTTCTCATAAACACATAAGACAACTACCTTAATGGCGACTTACTTTGCTGTAAGTACTTTAAGACCCGGGCTTTATGGTAAACCACTAGGAGTTCTCATAAACACATGAGACAACTACCTTAATGACGACTTACTATGCTGTAAGTACTTTTAGATCCGGGCTTTATAGTAAACCACTAGGAGTTCTCATAAACACATGAGACATCTACCTTAATGACGACTTACTATGTTGTAAGTACTTTAAGATCCGGGCTTTATAGTAAACCACTAGGAGTTCTCATAGACACATGAGACAACTACCTTAATGACGACTTACTATGTTGTAAGTACTTTAAGGCCCGGGCTTTATAGTAAACCACTAGGAGTTCTCATAAATACAAGAGACAACTACCTTAATGACGACTTACTATGTTGTAAGTACTTTAAGGCCTGGGCTTTATAGTAAACCACTAGGAGTTCTCATAAACACATGAAACAACTACGTTAATGACGACTTACTGTGCTGTAAGTACTTTAAGGTCCGGACTTTATAGTAAACCACTAGGAGCTCTCATAGACACATGAGACAACTACCTTAATGACGACTTATTATGCCGTAAGTACTTTAAGGCCCGGGCTTTATAGTAAACCACTAGGAGTTCTCATAAACACATGAGACAACTACCTTAATAACGACTTACTATGCTGTAAGTACTTTAAGGCCCGGGCTTTATAGTAAACCACTAGGAGCTCTCATAGACACATGAGACAAGTACCTTAATGGCGACTTACTATGCTGTAAGTACTTTAAGTTCCGGGCTTTATAGTAAACCACTAGGTGTTCTCATAAACACATGAGACAACTACCTTAATGACGACTTACTATGTTGTAAGTACTTTAAGATCCGGGCTTTATAGTAAACCACTAGGAGTTCTCATAAACACATGAGACAACTACCTTAATGACGACTTACTATGCTGTAAGTACTTTAAGGTCTGGGCTTTGTAGTTCGGACCACTATTAGGTACAATTAATGGAAATTAATTTTTCTTTCACGCTAGCTATGTGTAGGGTGCACTATGAATGGGTAGAGCCTTTAATGAGAATTTAATTTCATATTCGCCATAGTAGCTCAATGGTTAGAGCGGCTGGATGGAAACCAGAAAATCCGTGATTCAAATCCCGGCTATGGCGTTGAATTTTTCAGTCTGGCGCTACCCCAATTTCATTTATTTACATTATTTGAACTTACATTTGAGATGTTTTGTGAATTGCCTGAAGTGACATATTGAATTGTTTTTGTTTTTGTTTAATTCAATTTCAGACCATTTTAGGTAGACTTTTTTCCAAGGACTCTCTTGCACTATTTATGTTGATTTTTAGGTTTTGAAATGTTTTGTTTTATAGTTCTGGTTGTGTCATCTGCATATAAGATTCGACTACCAGTTCTGTTCATGGCTAGATCATTTGTATAGAATATGTATAATAATGATCATAATACTGATCCTGATCAGTACCATGATCAGGAAGGGGCAGCCGTGGGCAATATTTTCTGTTAAATGGATATTGCTGTTAATTGGAAAGCTCATGTAGAGAGTATAGTTTCCTAGTTCCTTTCTTGTGAACATAAATTTATGGTTATGTGTTTCCATATGAAAAATCAAGACTACTTTAAACAAAATGTGAATATACATAACATAAATACTGTACAAAGAATGGACTTGCACAAACCCAGTGGTAAATTGACTTCTTTCCAGAAAGGAGTATATTAAGAAAGTGTTAGAATATTCAATGTCCTTCCAAAATACTTTAAATTACTATTTTCAGAGAAAATGGACAAGTGTGCTCTTAAAAACTATCTATGCAGCAAGGCCTGTTACTCGATACAGAAATTTATGGATGACTGTTAAAGTGCCCTACGGTATAACGTGAACGCAATGTATCATTAGTAGATAGAGCCAGCATGAACAATTCAATGCAATGGCCCGGATTTGAGCCACGGATCTCTTGGTTTCCGTCCAGTCGCTCTTACCTTTTGAGCTACCATGGTCAACATGCCGTCCTGACATTTAAATTCTATTTGACTCGTATATTTCCCCGGTAGACCACTAAGGGCTCTCGCATCTGAGATACACCGTTTGTGTCGACTTAGTATCGTAAGCACTTAAGTCCCAGGCTTCATCATCTAACTCTTAACAGCTTACGTCCGGTATATCAGTAAACCATTCTTTTCCTCATTTAATAAATGAATTGGCAAACCCAAGATATGACACGCTCCAAAATGTATTATACTTCAGATATTTGTGGTAGGTTGGCGGTAAACCTCGCATGAACTTGATCTAGCAAGCACCTGAGTTTTTCTCGCAGTATGCCACTAAACACGCTGGACACGAATTCTTTGTTACCCGCTTTCATCTCAGAAGTATCATTCACATGTCTTCAGACAATCAGAGGTGTCAGTATGTCCCCTATGTGGAATAGATAAGTAAGTATGTGCTGAGTGCATTAGTTGCAGTGTCAGTCTAATTATAATAAGGGATATATCAGTTACACGGCGAAATAAGTAACGGCGTTATATGAACGAAACTCACATCTGCGAGGTACAAACCCAAGGAAATATAACAAGTGAAGAAGTCAGTAATGTTGGCGTAGTCTCATCAGAATCAATAGTCACAACCACAAACACAAATATATCCACAAGAGGAGAAACAGCTGCAACCAGAAGAAGTCGCGCCAATAACATTTATATTGGCGCCCAACATGTGGCTACCTAAGATATGTAATGTTGATGCTTTGTTTATACACATTTTCTAAGAACAATAAACAAAACTATAATACAGGGAGATTTTACAGGGGATATTTTATCCATATATACTGTAACGGGATTTTTGGGTAGAAATGAGTTTTGCTTTCTGATATGAGTAGTAGTGGGCCATGTAAGGACAATATAAAAATGAACGATTGTTAGAGAAAATAAAATAAATAATCATGCTTGATTTGAAAAAGATGAGAAGTTTTGCATAGGAATGGAAAATCAATGTTCATAAGGATATACGTGTTCTGCAATATTGTTAGATATGAGTAGACGTGCAGTAGTAAGGAGTTTTATGTAATTATAGGAATCGTTTTATCAAAGAAAAAATAATTCATCTATATAGTGTCGCTGCAACGAGTAAAAAGTCCGTCGAGCAAAATTCAATCCAGATCATCACAATAAAATTATATATTTATCGCAATTATCTTATCTGATATTTCTGACTAATATGGCGCCCGCCGTGGGGCCGAATAAGACGGCGAGAAATTAGCAACTTGAATTTTGTGATTACAACGGATAAAAATATTGCTTCATATGGCGCTGCACGTTGGGCGCCATATGAAGCAGGAATCACAATTCTTTCTCTTCTGGTGTGAGTTTTTGTGGCTATAAGTTTCCTATGGTCACCAACAGTATCATTTTACTTGAAATAAGAGTCTTGAGACCTCTCGTTTTTAGGTGTGGTTCAGAGTGAAATAAATACAATTTTGGATAAGTCCAATTTTGTAACAAATAGTTTAATTGTATTATCAGGCTTACATTTTACTTGAACTTTCTTTCCTAGTCAATCATTGAGGTCACTTCCAGCATATCGATAAATTCTTAATTATTTGATAAAAAGATTCCATTAATTACACAAAAATCGAACACATCTCCTTATTAAGGTTATTGATTTTCTTCTATCGAAAACTTTTCATCTTTTCACATCAAGCAAGATTATTGATTTTATTTTCCTCAGCAACCGTTCATCATTTTTTATATTGTCCTTACATGGCCCACTAATACTTAGATCAGAACACAAAACCCATTTCAAACCAAAACTCCCGTTACAATACGTACAATGTATTGAACAGCTCATGCTTTTGTTAATGAACGTCAACATCCAATATCAATGTCCTTCAATAAAGCCACTTAGCTAAAGAGAAACCTGACCAAATTTACATATGACTGGTAGACTGCTTGATGGAAAGGGAGGCGGCCATCTTTTCGTTTTGTTTGTATTAGCAGTAACAAGGACAAAAATACAAAACATATTTTATTATATTTGTGTAGCTACATGCAAGACTGCCCAATAATTATTACAACTCTATTACAGCTTTCCTTTGAATCTGAAGTAAAACTACTCCTTCACACTAAAATGAGCTACATGGCACAATAAAATGCACTCTTTTCTTCAGTTGTTGATATTTGCTCCAGCATCAAGAAGAGCTCGTACTGCCCTGACATGATTTTGAAGAGAAGCGACTCGTAGCGGCGTTTTACTGTTACACTTCAATTCAGTATCAGCATTGTATTTTAACAAGAGCTTTATCATATCTTCATGATCGTGGTAAGCAGCGACATACAGCGGCGTACAGTCATCATCTCTTCTGATGTTTACATTTGCTCCAGCTTCAAGTAGAGCTCGTGCTGCCGTGAGTTGGTTTCTTTGAGAAGCAGCGTGTAGCGGCGACCAACCACCCTTACACTTCAGATCGGGATCAGCATTATATTTCAACAGGAATTTTATCATATCATCACGATAAAAGAAGGTAGCCTGATACAGCGGCGTACATTCCTCATAATTTCTGCTGTTTATATTTGCTCCACCTTCAAGAAGAGCTCGTGCTGCCCTGAGATAGTTTTTCTCAGCAACAACGAGTAGTGGTGTCGAATCATCGTTACACTTCAGATCGGGATCGGCATTATATTTTAACAAGAGCTTTATCATATCTTCATGATTATAGAAGGCAGCGTAATATAGCGGTGTGGTACAATTATATCCGATGTTTGCATTTGCTCCAGCTTCAAGAAGAGCACGTGCTGCCTTCAGACTGTTTTTCACAGCAGCAGCGTATATCGGCGGGTAACCCTGGATACACTGCATATCAGCATCAGCATTGTGTTTCATCAGTAGCTTGATCATATCTTCATGATCATAGTAGGCAGCCTGATACAGCGGTGTACAGACATCAACATTTCTGATGTTAACATTTGCTCCAGCTTCAAGAAGAGCTCGTGCCGCCTTGAGATTATTTTTCTCAGAGGCAGCGTGTAACGGCGTCGAACCATTGTTACATTTAAGATCAGCATCAGCATTGTGTCTCATCAGGAGCTTTGTCATATCTTCATAATCAAAGTAGGCAGCCTGATACAGTGGCGTACAGTCATCAGCTCTTCTGATATTTACATTTGCTCCAGCTTCAAGAATAGCTCGTGCTGCCTTGAGATGGTTTTTATCTGCAGTGACGTGTAGTGGAGCCCAACCATTGTTACACTTGAGATCGGCATCAGCATTGTGTTTCATCAGGAGCTTTGTCATATCTTCATGATCATAGTAGGCAGCCTGATACAACGGCGTACAGTCATCAACATTTCTGGTGTTAACATTTGCTCCAGCTTCAAGAAGAGCTCGTGCCGCCTTGAGATTATTTTTCTCAGAGGCAGCGTGTAACGGCGTCGAACCATTGTTACATTTAAGATCAGCATCAGCATTGTGTCTCATCAGGAGCTTTGTCATATCTTCATAATCAAAGTAGGCAGCCTGATACAACGGCGTACAGTCATCAGCTCTTCTGATATTTACATTTGCTCCAGCTTCAAGAATAGCTCGTGCTGCCTTGAGATGGTTTTTATCTGCAGTGACGTGTAGTGGAGCCCAACCATTGTTACACTTGAGATTGGCATCAGCATTGTGTTTCATCAGGAGCTTTGTCATATCTTCATGATCAAAGTAGGTAGCCTGATACAGTGGTGTACAGTCATCAGCTCTTCTGACGTTTACATTTGCTCCAGCTTCAAGAAGAGCTCGTGCTGCTCTAAGATGGTTTTTATCAGAAGCAACGTGTAACGGTGCCCAACCATTGTTACACTTCAGATCGGCATCAGCATTGTGTCTCATCAGGAACTGTGTCACATTCTCTAGGTCCAAGTAGGCAGCTTGATACAGCGGTGTACACCCGTCACTTCTTCTCACATCCGTCTTAGCACCTTCCCTCAGTAGCAGACGAACTACTTCGACGTGTCCATAATGTACCGCTACATGAAGAAGAGTCCAGTTGTCTTTGTTTATGACTAAATCTTTATCGGCACCTCTGTCTAAAAGCAGCTTAACCATCTCTGTATGTCCATGTTGAACAGCAAAGTGAATGACACTGTTTGGATCGGCACCACGTCCTAGATATTCTTTAGCAAGGGAAAGGTTTGACGTAGAAGCTGCTGAGAGTAGTCCATCATTTGAAGCTTCGTTGTGTGTGCCTTGTGCGCCATTTACACAATACAGTTTGGAACGGCAATCCTGAAACAGCGAGAAAAATTTGAATATTATTTTTTTTGTGGCACAGTATCTTTTGGATTATTTGGCTAATAAGTTTAAACAATATAACACAGGGTATTAATATTTTGTTGGACTTTCAAGTACTTCAGATTAGCAGAGTTTAGGTTGTGAAAGGAGGGCTGGTATTGACCTCGCAGCCTTATGACTCAGTTGTATTTGTGTTCATTAATCTGCTTCAGCTTTTTTGACGTTCCGTAAAATTGTTGTGGAAGCTGTTGCGCCTTAGAAATGGAATGCATTTTCATGCTGAATGGATTATAAAGTTTCTTTGAGTAGCAATCGCACAGCCGAAGATTTGCATAACTGAAGAAGTTCGTTGGAACTCTTGGTGTTTTCTTATGTCGTCCAGCTCGTTGGAACCTCTATCATCGTGAACCTTCACGTCACGGATGCCGAGGGCGTCCAATCTAAGTACCACTTGCTCAGCCACCTTTGCAACGAATGCCCAGACGCTTACAACGGTCCGTCCCAAGGTCATCTTCTCTGGTAAGGTTTATCCGATGCCGTCATTATTTCTTAGGCCGTATCCAACTTTCTTGTTGGGAAGACCTCCACACCGTCGAGTGTGTTCAAGGTTAGTGCTGCACACAGCTGTCCCTGAATCTTTCAGTGTGTGATGATACTATCCTCCACTCATGACTGACCTTCAACGGGCCACACGCCACGTCTGCCGTTGCTCGTGTCTTTCCAGCTATTTTACTCTGTCGTGTCCTTCACCATATGTTAGCATATGTCTTTCACTAGATGTCCCTACTGGTCGCGCTCCCAAGGTATGACTGGGGAGCCTCGATGTCTCTGGACTGATCTCTGCCCGCACGTACCGAATATTCCTGATCTTCAAGAAGGGAGTAGACAATACCTTGGCCGCTAGCTACTTCATGCCCAAGCGTTTACTATTCAGTCCATCTGTAAAACCGCCGGCACCTCGACTGGGCCGTTCTCCAATGTCTTCCATGGCTTTAATATTTTAACGAGAGATTCGGCATATCTGCCGAAGACTACCACGGCCTCTTTTATGCAATTCATTTGTTCGTTAATTTTGAGTTCTATCTTATCCATTTCAGAGTTCATTTCCGTCCTCAACTTCGTTATGCCCATTTGAGAACTTAACAGATGTTATTTACGTTGTCCATTTCTTCCACTAAGACTAATGAAGTCTGAAGTATTTTCTGCACAAGTCTTACTGTCCCACTATAACGTCAAGTTATGCTAACCTCACTTTGTCATTTGAACTGTTAGTTCTAACGTACTTTAATATCACTTTTGTTAATTCCCAGACGCAGCTCGAGTGGTCCGTAGCGCTAATCTTTACTGTTAGCCACACCAATTTGGTTTTGAAGCATAGCCTTACTCCAATTTGCGAGAGCGCTCGCTTATATGATCCCCTGGTCACGATAGTATTGCTATAGAAACTGACGGATCGACGTTGTAGCTTGACGAATCTTGTAGCTGCAGTGGCTGTCGGTTCACGGCTCTAATTCCCTTCTTCACTGCCACATCGGTTTTGTTCTCGACGTGATACTATATTCGCTCTTAAGACATTATAAATGTTTATATATTTTTCAGAATTGTGAGGTTGTGAGACGGCTGAGTTTCTATTGCAAGGAAACTACTTCTTTGTGTTTTAACATAGTCGTGTTTTACGTGGCAGTTTAAAATTATTTTTATTCTCAAACGTGAATTTTATTGCTTAAACTATTTTGATATTGCGGATAGAAGCACTTCCGTTTGCTTTTATTACAATATTGCCTACTGTTAGGTAATATTGTATATTTATACCGGTAAGTATATTCGTTTAATGTTCCTGTATGTTCATATAAAAGTCTGAGTTCACGAAGTACATAAAAACACTAAGAGCTCTTAAGGCTATACGAGAGGGGACCCAAAAGAAACCGGACTCCGAGGGCACTGCCACTCGTAGACGTTATGCAGGCTTCTCAAGCTAGATGGAGTTAGTAGAGACCTTCATGAAACAGCTGTGGAGACGGCGTCAGTGTGGAGCTGAAGGTGCAAGTGTGGTATTGCGTTTCTCTGACTGTTGGCTGGTTACCTCTGTGAAGTCGTTATGACAACTTTAAAAGAACAAAGTGTGTGTGTGAAATTTTGTTTCCTGCTTAATAAGACTGCAATGGAGACACACCAAATGCTTCAGGAAGCTTTCCAGGAGGACGCTACGAGCTGCACGCAGGATTTCGAGTGGTTTGGGCGGTTTAAACGTGGTGAGATGTGTGTTGAAGACCAAGCTCGTTCCGGACGCCCTTCAACATCGCGAAATGAGGAGAACATTGAAAAGGTCCGCCAAAAGATCAACGAGGATCGTCGCCAAACGAACGACCAAAATTCAGCAGCGACAGGAATCAGTCGGAACTCGTTCCAGCGGATTTTGAGGGAGGATTTGCACATGAGACGTGTTGCTGCTAAATTTGTTCCGCGCCTTCTCACACAGGAGTACAAAACCATCCGCATGAATGTGTGTCAGGACTTGAAAACAGAGATTGCACGTGATCCAAACTTCTTGAACAAAGTCATTACAGGGGATGAGACTTGGTGTTACGGGTATGACCCAGAAACCAAGCAAGGTTCAAGACAATGGAGGACTCCCAACTCTCCCAGACCAAAAAAGCAAGGCAAGTGTGGTAAAATGTGAAGACGATGATAATTGTCTTTTTTGATGTTCTTGGAATTGTACATCGGGAATTCGTAGCCCCTGGCCAGACCCTTAACCAGCACTTTTACTTGGATGTTTTAAGGCGTCTGCGAGAGGATGTGAGGAGGAAACGCCCGGAACTTTGGCGATCAGGTGACTGGCTTCTGCATCACGACAACGCTCCAGCACACACGGCCTTACGAGTGACCCACTATTTGGCATCTCAGAGGTAGTTTGTCGTTCTTCACGCTTCGTATTCGCCGGACCTAACCCCGTGTGACTTTTTCCTATTTCCACGAATGAAAAAAACACTAAAAGGGGACCGTTATGACGATGTGGAGGCGGTAAAAACAGCTTCGCAAAAGGCACTAGAGGGTATCAAACTTGAAGTTCCAAACATGCTTCCAACAGTGGGAAAAGAGACTTGACAAGTGCATCGCATGTAATGGAGAGTATTTTGAAGGTGATTGAAGTAATTTTGTAAAAAGCTTCATCAATAGAGTTTTTATGACAACAATCCGGGTTCTTTTGGGCCCCCCTCGTATACAATCGGAGGAAATGAAATTAATAGAAGCTACAGAAAACGACACATTCTTGTCCGGACACCAGGCCCACTTTGCTTAACACTGACAACTCGACCTTCCTTGAAGTCCTTAAAGCACCAAAACACTATTGTGTGAGGTATTGCATCCTCACTGTACGCTTGCTTCAGCTTTTCGTAGTTTCGGTGGCTGTATACTTCAAACTCAAACAGAATTTGATTGTGCTGTACTGCTTCTCTCAGGTTACCTCCAGTGTCTGGTATACGAAATGTACGTAGGGTCTAAAAATAGAGCATTAATACCAACCTGCCAACACGAGAGTGCTGCCACCTACCAACATTATACATAAAAACCCGCTATTTTCAAATTTTTATGTTACAGATACGAAACTATCACGGAAGCTACAGAAAAAAAACCTGTCTCAGTCTTTGTTGATCAGCGCTCGTGTGAACGAAACTCACATGCGAGATAAAAACTCAGGGAAATATAACAAGCGGAGAAGTCAGTAATCTTGGCGTAGTCTCATCAAAAACAATAGTTACAACCACAAACACAAATATGCCGCAAGAGGAGACACAGTTCCAAACAGAAGAAACGACGCCAGTAACATTTATATTGGCGCCCAGCACGTGGCTACATAAGAAATACATTGCTAATGCTTTGTTTATACACATTTTCTATGCACTCTAAACAAAACTATAGTTGAAGGAGATTTTACAGGTGATATTCTATCCACATATACGTACATCATATTGAACGACTCATGCTTTTTTGAACGGCAATATCTCGTGAACATGCTCCATTATCAATATCCTTCAATAAAGCCGCTCAGCTAAAGAAAAACCTGACCAAATTTAGACGTGTGGCAGATTGCTTGATGTAAAGCGGGATAGCCTTCATTATTTTCGTTTTTGTTGGCATCACCAGGAAAAACAATACTAACCATACTAAAAGCATTTATTTGTGTAGCTACATGCAAGACAGCCCAATCATTATTACAATTCGATTACAGTTTTCCTTTGAATCAGAAATTAAACTACTCCTTCACACCAAAATGTACTACCTGGTATATTGCAATCCAGTCCCCATTTCTTCAGACGTTCATAGTTGCTCCGGCATCAAGAAGTAGTCTTGCTATCCCGGAATAGTTTTTATCAGAAGCAATGCGTAGCGGCGTCGAACCATGATTACAGGTTAGTTCGGTATCAGGATTATATTTTAACAAGAGCTTTATCATATCTTCATGACCATAGTAGGTAGCATGAATCAGCGACGTACAATCTTCTGCCCCTCTGATGTTTACATTTGCTCCAGCTTCAAGAATAGCTCGTGCAGCCTTGAGATGGTTTTTATGAGAAGCGATGAGTAGAGCTGAAGTGCCATCGTTACACTGGAGATCGATATCAGCATTGTGTCTCATCAGGAGCTTTATCATATTTTCATGATCATGGTGGGCAGCCTGATGCAGCGGCGGACAGCCATCAGCCATTCTGATGTTTACATTTGCTCCAGCTTCAAGAAGAGCTCGTGCAGCCTTGAGATGGTTTTTATAAGAAGCCATGTGCAGAGCTGCAGAGCCATCGTTACACTTGAGATCGATATCAGCATTGTGTATCATCAGGAGCTTTATCATATTTTCATGACCAAAGTAGGCAGCCTGATGCAGCGGCGCACAGCCAGTATTAGCCTTTCTGATGTTTACATTTGCTCCAGCTTCAAGAATAGCTCGTGCTGCTTTGAGATGGTTTTCACTAGAAGCGACGTGTAACGGTGACCAACCATTGTTACACTTGAGATCAGCATCAGCATTGTGTTTCATTAGAAGCTTTGTCATATCTTCATAATCAAAGTAGGCAGCCTGATACAGCGGTGTACAGTCATCAGCTCTTCTGACGTTTACATTTGCTCCAGCCTCAAGAAGAGCACGTGCTGCCTTCAGGTGGTTTTCACCAGAAGCGACGTGTAGTGGCGCCCAGCCATTGTTACATTTAAGATCAGCATCAGCATTGTGTTTCATCAGGAGCTTTGTCATATCTTCATGATCAAAGTAGGCAGCCTGATACAACGGCGTACAGTCATCAGCTCTTCTGATGTTTACATCTGCTCCAGCTTCAAGAATAGCTCTTGCAGCCTTGAGATGGTTTTTACTAGAAGCGACGTGTAACGGTGACCAACCATTGTTACATTTAAGATCAGCATCAGCACTGTGTCTTATCAGGAGCTTTGTCATATCTTCATAATCAAAGTAGGCAGCCTGATACAGCGGCGTACAGCCATCAGCTCTTCTGATGTTTATATTTGCTCCAGCTTCAAGAATAGCTCGTGCTGCCTTGAGATGGTTTTTATCTGCAGCGACGTGTAACGGCACCCAGCCATTGTTACACTTCAGATCGGCATCAGCATTGTGTCTCATCAGGAGCTGTGTCACATTCTTTAGGTCCAAGTAGGCAGCCTGATACAGCGGTGTACATCCGTCACTTCTTCTCACATCCGTCTTAGCACCTTCCCTCAGTAGCAGACGAGCTACTTCAACGTGTCCATAATGTATCGCTGCATAAAGAAGTGTCCAGTTGTCTTTGTTTATGACTAAATCTTTATCAGCGCCTCTGTCCAGAAGCAGCTTAACCATGTCTGTATGTCCATGTTGAACAGCGAAATTAATAGCACTGTTTGGATCGGCACCAGCTTCTAGATGCTGTTTAGCAAGGGAAAGGTTTGACGTAGAAACTGCTGAGAGTAGTCCATCATTGAAATCTTCGTCTGTTGTGCCTTGTGCGACATTTACACATGACGCTTTAGAGCGGCAATCCTGAAACAGTGGAACATTTTAAATAATACTTTTCGTGGCACAGTAGGTTTTGGAATATTTAGCTAATAAGTTAAGTTTGCATATCACATGTCATTGATATTGAGTTTTACTTTGGAAAGCTTAGGATTAGGAGAGCTTGGGTAGAGAAGAGAGGTCTGTTATTGACTTCGCAACCTTAGTATACAGTTGTGTTTGTCTTCATTAATCTGTTTCTGATTTTTTGACATAACTTGAACATTGTTGTGGAAGAGCTGCACATTGCTTTGCTAAACTATCGGTTACATGTTTCTTGATAAATTTAGTAGAAATCTCAGGAAAAATAATTTCAACTGCTTTTTAATGCGGAAGAGATATAAAAGTTTCTTTGAGTAGCTTACGCACATCCAAAGGTATGCATAACTGAAGTTCGTTCGAGCTTCGGAGTTTTATCTCATCTCGTTCAGCTCGTTTGGAACCTGTATCGCCGTGGACATTAGATTCATGGCCGCTGAGGGCGTCCACCTTACGAATAACTTTTTCATCCACCTTTAAAATGAAACCCGGAAGCTTTCCCTGTATTCTGCAGTGTGCGATAAGACTGTCCTCCACCCTTCTGTGTAAAGCATATATTACTGGAGATGACGTCTTCAACGTGGCACACTTCACGTCTGCCGTTGCTCGTTTCTTTCCGGCTAATTTAATCTGTTGTTGTGTCTTTCACCATGTTGGCAATAATACCAGCATTCATCGCTCGACACCGGTTGGCATGATTGTGGATAGTCTCTCACTAGATTCCCCTGATGGTCGCGCTTCCAAGGCACGACTGGGAAGACTCGATGTCCTTGAACGGATCCTCTGCCCGCACCTACCTAATATACTTGATCTTAAAGAGGGGTCAGACATTACCTTGGCCACTAACTACTTCCTGCCGAAGCATTTGCTATTCAGTTCATCTGTAGGATCACCAGCTCCTCCTCGACTGGGCCGTTCTCCAAAGTCTTCCTTGGCGTTAATATTTTACCGAGATCTTCCCTATTTCTGCCGAACACTACCACGGCCTCTTTTATGCCATTCATTTGTTCGTTAATTTTGAGTTCTATCTTATCCATTTCAGATTTCATATCCGTCCTCAACTTCGTTATGTCCATTCGAGAACTTAGAGATGTCATTTACGTTGTCCATTTCTTCCACTAAGACTAATGAAGTATTTTCTCCAGAAGTCTTACTATCCCACTACTATCCCAGTTGGTGTCTGGAGCTTGAGGAGATCGGACGTGCCAGGTAGAGAGGCAGGTAGAAATGAGTTGAGACTATGGGTGTTGACTTGGTGATTTACCGGGCAAGTATCGGAATGTGGTCGGGTCTGCGCGCACGGGGAGCAGGTAGTCAGCGTGAAGGTACCACGGAAACTTCACAGAGTTATTTTGTAATTGTTGTATTAGTAACTTTACTAGTGATAGGGGGAATTGAGATTAATCCAGGACCTGTAGCGGACGAACGATGTGGGAGCTGTATTAAAGTTCTGAGTGCCGGACTTATGTGCAGTAATTGCTCGAAGTGGTTCCACTTTGGCTGCCAGAAAGTGAAGAGGGACATGAACATCGAGGAAACCTGGGTGTGTAAGGAATGCAGGGGAGCCGAGACCGTCACCGCAAATGAGAGGAAACTGGAGCAGCTTCAAGAAGAAGCACGGGAACTACGCATTAAGCTACAACAGGCGGAAGATATCATTCGAAGGCTCGAAGATGAAAACCGTCAACTGAGGGAGCATGGGGAGGAAAGAGTAAAAGAAGAGGAGAAATCTTGCCTAATAGTCGGTGACTCTATTGTGAGACATGATGTAAATCCAACGGCGGAGGTAGTTTGCTATCCTGGCATAAGAGTTGACGGTCTGCTGAGGGAAATCGAGAGAAAGCAAGAGGAGATGGAAGGCAAATATCGGACAATCGTATTACATGTCGGAAGCAATGACTTGCGGAGAAGTGTTAACTATGTGTTGGGTGACATGTACGACTTAGTTAACAGGACAAAACAGCTGTTTCCTTCAGCAAAAATAGTCGTCAGTAGAGTACTAACAAGACGCGACTCCAGCTGGAGAAAGGTGATGCAGGTAAATGAAGCATTTTCATGGGTAGCGGAGCGACTGGGTGCTCAGTTTCTTGACCCAAATTCGTGGATTGAAGACTGGGACTACGGACGGGATGGAGTACACTTGAACCGAAGAGGATCGTCAAAGCTGGCAGCTTTGTTCGCGAGGGTGATGAAGTGGGCTGACGACAACGAGCAGCAAGGGCAGCAATGACACCAACTTCAGGAAAACGTAGACTTTCAGGTAGGGGCTGATTACTTAAGGCTGCTACAGGTAAATTGCCGTAGTATTATGAATAAAATTGTTGAGTTTTGGAATTTAGTAGAAATATGCAATCGAAGTGTCATTATAGGTACGGAATCATGGCTGAATGTTGAAACTAATGATTCAGAAGTATTCAGAACAGGTTACAGGGTGTTTAGGAGGGACAGGGATGGAAGGGCAGGGGGAATCTTAATTTGCGCTAAATCAGAGCTAAACAGCAAAGCTTTATGGGTAGAAGAAGAGGTTGAGATTATGGCAATCGAAATTATTGATCAAGCAAACAAAGGGAATAACTTTACAATAATAGCTTGCTATAGACCACCTGGAGAAACTGATTATGCTACACTTCATAAACTAGTGGAGGAAATCTCTTCCGAAGGGGAAAGAAATGTTATATTAGCAGGGGATCTAAATCTGCCAAATGTAAACTGGGACGGACAGTTAATAGGAGGTGAAGCTCAAAAGCTCGTTAACTTTCTGGTTTGGGAGCAGGGGTTATTTCAATTCGTGAAAACTGTTACTCGACAATCAGCATTACTGGACGTATTTTTATGCAAACCTGAGTCATTGTTTTCTGCATGCGATGTCTTGCCAGGTATAAGTGACCATCAGTGTGTGCAATTAGACCTAAACTGGAAAGGGCAGACAAACCGGTTTGAAACGGAACAAGTAATTATTTGGGATTTCCATAGGGCGAACGGGGACGCTATCCAAACATTTCTCCGGGAAAAATATGGGTTATTTGTAAAATCTGCCACTAGTGTAAATGAAGCATGGGTTAATTTCAAGACACTTATCCTGGAAACAATTAGAGATCACGTACCTTTTAAAGTTATTAAACATAACGCGGATCCAGAATTTTATACAAAATGTATTAGGACACTTGAAAGACTAGGCACGCTTATAATAAACGGAAGATATCAGAATGGCATCTTAACAAATTTAAAGAATTAGCTAAATAATTACAAGACGAAAAGTTGCAAGAGCAGGAACGATTCTTAGATAACGTTTTTAGCGGGACAAATAATTGTTGGAGATCATTTTACAATTATGTAAAAAGACGCAGGGGAAATAAAGAGAGCATACTAGTTTTTAACGTTAATGGGATAGATGTATTAAGTGATAGGGACAAAGCTAATATATTAAATTCGCATTTTGTGTCGGTTTTTCTTAAATCCGACGATAGTTCCGAACAGGAAATTTGGGAGAGTGGAGAAACGATTTTTCAAATAATGGCGCCCAAATTACGCAAAAGGATTAAGATGCTGCAAAACCGAAAATCAAGGGGACCAGACAATATACCTACTGAAATATTAAAGCTTGGGGTGAAGCCATGATTCCCTATCTAATGCTCTTGTTCAACATGTCAATTAACAACTGTGCCTTACCGGAAGACTGGAAAACAGCTATTAGAGTTCCGATTTATAAGGGGGTAATAAAACAGAAATAAATAATTGTCAGCCAGTTAGTCTAACTTCAGTAGTATGTAAATTAATGGAGCATTTAATTGCAGAATATATACGAGAGGAGTTAGAAAATACGCGTAGTATTATGGGTTAAACATTTTTTGAAAGGGAGAACGCAAAAAGTTAAAGTAGGTAAAGAGCTGTCCGATAGGGGAACCGTAAGTTCGGGTGTGCCGCAAGGCTCAGTACTAGGACCTGTACTGTTTCTCGTTTTTGTTAATGACATTGCTGTTAATATTAACTGCCAGATAAGGTTGTTTGCAGACGATTGTGTCATTTATAATAAAATTCGGAATACAGTGCATGAAACCGCTCTTCAGGATGATTTAAATGAAATCTGTAATTGGGCTGCGGCTAACAAAATGCCAATTAATGCCAAGAAAAGTAAGTCCATTGTTTTTAGTAGAACTAAGGGAAAAATTATTGTTAACTATCACCTGGGAGGGATGCAAATTCCACAGGTGGACAGCTGCAAATACTTGGGAGTGTACCTGGCAAGTAATGCTGGATGGGACGAACAAGTAAATTCCACATCTAGGAATGCGTGGAAGGCATTACATTTCGTAATGGGAATATTGAAAAAGGGGAGTGCTAGGTCCAGGGAAATTGCCTACAAGACCTTAGTGCGGCCGGTTATGGAATATGGAGTAGCATGCTGGGACCCGTATAGAGCTAACCAAATCGATCCGTTAGAAAAAATACAGAAGAGGTCAATAAAATTCATAAAAAGAGGCAAGTATTTTGGGCCCATAAAGGGAGATGAGACTAAATGGGAGGAATTAAGAATTAGGCGTAAAAAACATAGGTTGGTAGCATTATTCAAAGCTAATGCTGGTGTAAAGGCATGGGTGGACGTTAGTGTAAGGTTAGATAATCCGGATTGTTATGGACGAAACGATCATAGATATAAAATTAAGGGTAGAAGATACAGAACCGACGTAGGAAAATTTTCTTTTGTTAATAGAACCATTGAAGAATGGAATGAATTGCCTGTAGCAGTCTTTCAGGGCTGTCCCCTGTCGCTGAAGAAATTTAGAACAAATCTAGATGATTTATAGTTTAACTTTTAAATTATAATGATATATAATATTTAAATACAGAAGTAATTAGATATGTTTTAAGTGACTAAAGTTAAAATAATATCATGTTTGTATTGTTTATTGTGTTATTGTTGTAAATCTAGTATTTGTAATTTGATCTTATTCTTAACTCTGCCACCGGGTAGTACCCAATTGCAGTGAATAAATAAATACATACATACATTACATCAAGTTATGCTAACCTCACTTTGTCATTTGAACTGTTACTCCTAACTTACTTTAATATCACTTGTTAATTCCCAGACCTAGCACGAGTGGTCCGTAGCGCTAATTTTTACTGTTACCCACACCAATTTGCACTGCTTTGAAAGCTTTTCGATTATCATAGCCTGACTCCAACTTGCGAGAGCGCTCGCTTATATGGTCCCCGGATCACGATAGTATTGCTATAGAAACATTGACGAATCGACGTCTCGAAGGTAGAACAAAAGCGACGTATTTCCTGGCTTGTAGCTCCAGGGCTCTTGGTTCACGTCTCTAATTCCCCTTTCCCCACTGCCACCTTGGTTTTGTGCTCGACGTAATACTGTATTCTCTCTTAAGACATTGGATGCGTTTATATGTTATTCGGAATTGTGAAGTTACGAGACGGCTGAGTTTGTATTGCAAGAGAACTTCTTCATCGTGTTCTACTATTAACACCATTATCATATTTTACGTAGCTCTTAAAATTACTGTACATTCTCAAACATTACTTAACTGTTTTAAACTATCTTGATATTGCATGGATGGAAGTTCTTACATTTGCTTTTATTGCAATATTGACTATTTTAAGGAAATATTGTATATTTATGATACATGTAAGTATATGCGATTAATGTTCCTGTATGTTCATGTTAAGAGTCAAAGTGCACGAAGCGAGTAAATAAAACACTAAGAGCTCTTAGACTATATACAATCGGAGGAAATGAAATTAATACAAGCTACAGAGAACGTCCCATTGTTGGCCTTACGAACAAGACTGCCAAGAATTACCAGAGAAATCCGTATAGTGACCTGGAAACACACTTCCACGAAGAGCTACGGTTCACAAATGGGAAGGGGAAACTGAAAGTATCGAACTGTTCAGCGAGAGCGGCCGCCGCAATCAGCACCAGCACCAGAACAAATGCAAAGGAGTAAAGAAGAAATTCATCCATTGCTCCAAAGGATAGGAAAATATTATATGCACAAAGACTTACCACATAATATAGTTTATGAGGTCGGTGTACTGTGTAAGGTAATAAAGGAGATTCCGGACACACAGAAGGAAATTAAAAATGCAATTGGCACACTTGATGGATATGTAAAGCGTCTGCAAGATTGGAATAAGATTGTGTATAAATCCACAGATCCAGAAGTTGTTAGACGAAGGTAAACTCAATCCATAACGACAAATGACAGTGGGTGATTTTGAGACTAGTGTGAGTAAAAGATATATCGCCACGGAAAATGACGGAACATCAGTTGAAGACAAAATTATTTTGATAATAAATCTGGAGAGAGTGTTAAATATACCCAGAAAAATGTAGGTAAAACATCGTGTGCAGTTACTAAAAAGTGGATGAAGAAAGTGTTCGGAAGGTACTGGAATACTTCGGAAGGAGACGTGACATTGATATACCCATGTACTCAAATAAGCAAAGACAAAACAGACAAGGTTTCGAAATGGAGGAAGTCAGGAAAATAAAGGAAAAGCATGAGGAAATAATAATATTGTCGCGGCGCTGGGCATAAAAGTTTCGGCACAAATAAGGAAACAATCGGCGGATATAGTTTCATGGTAATAATGAGCCTTGCTAAGCAGTTAATGATAGCGCGTACTGTAAACAGATAGGGTTTCAGTGTTGGAATGTTCTAGAGATATCTCGATTAACGGAGAGTGATTGTTTTTCTTGTTTGCTCCAGAAGGTTCTCGGTTCATGAATTTGTGTATAAAAAGAAGCCATGGCTAGTGATTAGAGTAGTTGTGAAACAGCTGTTGTAAACAAGAGTGAGTAAGCAGTAGTTGTGAAATGAGAGAGAGTCATTTGTGTCGTTGTAACGAGAGCTAAATATGTAAGCTGCTGTCACTGTTTGTTATTGTGATCGACCTTGTAAGACTGTGTATATTTGATTTAATGTTCTTACGTGAGAATCCCCCCCCCCCCAGGGGCCTACTTCGGTATGTACGGGTTTGGCGCACACGGGGTCCCGAGCCAACAGTCTCCCTCGTGTGGGCTCCTCTTCGTGGTTGAGGGAGACAGTCAACAGGCCCACCCACGTGTAGGCCGTGCGTGGAGACCCGTGGAGAAGGATTTTAGATTCTTGTCTAGTTTAGAGTTTAGGATTTAGTGAACGAAATTTTTAGTAGGTTTTGATTGATGTTTTATTTACCTGTATTTTAATAGGTTTTGTTACACTTGTATAGTTTTTAGAAAGGTTTTAATCTAGCTTTTGCCATGACTAGTTTTTTAAAGGACGCTGATGACCGCCGTAGTTGAGCGCCCTTATATATCATCATCATCATCATCATCATCATTACGTGAGAATCGAATAGTGTATTTTGACGAAAATAAAGGAGATTTAATTTCTGCATTTCGGCCTTTTAAGTCTACGAAACCACAAAGCTACAATATTAAAGCCTTTTGGTGAGAGGCCATATGCCGAAATTATAAAAAATGTTAAACGAAATGTTAACACTAGTGGAGTATTTATTAATCAGAAAAATAGAAACAGTGATGGAAATGTGCAGTTAAAAATTCAAGGTAAAAGTGCAAATGATAGGCAAATAGATGTTGCTATATATCCCACAAAATGGAGTAAAGATATGGAAAACTGGATATAGACAAGGATTAGTATGGGTTGAAACAAGAGAGCAGATTGTATACTATTGTTATATTTTCCCAACACTGAATGAGCTAGAACTCCAGGAATTTTTAAATCCAATAAGAAACAGCATTCAGCTAAGCGGTATTAAGAGTGAAAGGTGAGAATTGGGGCGACTTTAATGCGGATTAGTGAAAATGATTATATTGTCCTAAATGATGGAAAGCTTCCTACCTTCGTTCCAGTGCTGCTTCGTGTACACTGACGGCTCAAAGGACGACCGGGGAGTAGGAAGAAGAAGAAATGTAGTGTTTAACGCCCGCTTTTACTACATACGGCACCGCAGGCGATGGCACTGATGATACCTGAGATGAAGATGGAGCATCGCTGGAATGAGATGGCGGGGGAAACCGGAGATCCCGGAGAAAACCTGCCCCAGCGCCATGTTGTCCACCACAATCTCACTTTGCGGTCGCCTGGGATCGAACCCGGGCCGCCTTGATGAGAGCCAAGCGGTCTAACCACTGAGCCACGGCGTGGCCCGGGGAGTAGCATCTGCCTTCATCCATGAGCACCGGACGTTTAGCTTTCATCTTTCACCGCAGTGTTCCATTTTTACCTCCGAGCTCCACAGTATCTACCAAGCGCTTTTATATGTTCGTTGGCAAACAACGCAGTCCTGGGTCATTGCCTCTGACTGCTTGAGTGCCCTTCAAAGCATTAAATCGCTGTACAGTTACCACCCTCTGGTACAGCGTGTCCAGGATGTGCTCCATTCTATCGCGAGTGCTGGCGTTAGTGTGTCGTTTGTGTGGGTCCCTGGACACGTGGGGCTACCGGACAATGAAGCTGCCGACGTTGCAGCTAAAGCTGCTACTTTAGATTCGCAGTGTTTTAGTTCTTTTATTACTTGGGCAGATCTTCGTCGAGCTCTCCGTAAGCTTATCCTAACACGTTGAGACGAAGACTGGAGTGGGGCTCTCGGCAACAAGCTCCGGGAGCTAAAACCACAGCCGGTACCCTGGTAGCCCATCTCCGCATTGGACACTGCCTTATTAGCCACCGACATTTTTTATCCTCTGACCCTGCACCAATTTGTGCTCACTGTCGGGAGCCTTTGACTGTTCGACATATTTTAACAGAATGCCGGTTTTTAGCTCCTATGGTAAACTCCCTCCGTTTTCCGACTACGCTGAGTCAGGTGTTGGTGGGCAACATGAGTGTCGTGGAGCGAGTTTTAGCTTTCATCCGCTTTAGCGGTATGGGCAGCTGCATCTAGCTGCACATGGTTTAGTTTTAGCTTTATATTGGCAGTTTTTACACGATTTTCTCGTTTTAATGTGTTGATTTTAACTGTATAGACCTTTTACCTTTCTAAGGGCGCCGATAAACGCAGCAGTTGTGCGCCCTAAACTCAATTCTACTGCTAAGTCCTACCTTCGAACGAAATAATGGTTCCTCTTTCATTGATATGATATAACAATGTGTTCAATAGCCATAGGCAAACTAATTAGTAGCTGGCATGTGGAGTAAGAGGAGAACCTAAGCTTTCATAATATATATAGCGGTGCAGGACATAGATATTGAAATGACAAAACGATTAAATCTAAAAGAGGATGGATATAAAAAAAGAAAATAAGATGAATTGTTGAGACATTTTGAACGAGGCATTGGAAACCATGATTTTATAAACGAATCAAGAGAGCTAGTAAAAGTGATGGAAAGCGCTTGTAACTGCGCGCTTACAAAGAAGTACGGCATCCGGAAACATAAACCTGCATACTGGTGGAATAACGAAATATCAGAACTAAGGATGCGATGCACTCAAGTAAGAAGGAAACTGACAAGCATAACTCGCAAGGATAACGCTGTCGAAAATGAGATACGAGAAACACGGGTCCAATATCGAGAGAGAAGAAATGCACTGAAAATTAGCAAAATAGAACGCATGGGACCAGCATTTATGATAGCTGGGGTACGGGATATAAAATAGTAACTGGTAAAATAGGAGCTATATCACCAATACAAGCTACAGGTGAACTACTGGAGACTGCGAAAACATTGTTCCCAGAGCATCGAATAATTATATTGTGATTTTGTGAGTTCATAGAATTAAAAGTCCAAGTTGCAGAAATTCAAAATGTTCTTTATTGCCGTAGAAATACACTTTGGTCAATCCTTACAGTAGCAGAATTACGTCACATACACAATTACGATCTTCCAAGGTCGTTGATCACAACAAAGAGCTCACTTTCAAATTACACTAGTTCCAGTTACAACTCTCGTTACGACTCCGTTTACACCTGTCCGATACTAGCCACGGCTTCTTTTTATACACGACAATATAGTCCGACATACATGTTAACAGAGAGGGAATAGCTGATTGTCAAAGGAATGAAGTAGTTCCGGCTGTGCAAAGAATCAAACCAGGAAAAGCAGCAGGTCCTGATGGTATTCCTCCAGAAGTAATAAGTCATAGTAGAATAAAAACCTGAGATATCTGTAAAAGTTTTAAACCGTCTGACGGCTGAGGGAATTTTCCCAAGGTAGTGGAAAACAGCTAAACTGATCTTACTCGAAAAATCAAAAAGGTGGATGGTAGTATTTCATATAGACCGCTTTGTCTGATAAATGTGACAAGAGAGCTGTTTGACCACATTATTAACAACAGACTGATTGATGAGATTGAAAATAGTGAGGGACTTGAGCAAATTCAATTAGGTTTCAGAAAAGGCTTTTCAACATTAGATGCTCTGGAGACCACAAATATGATCATTAAGTCTGAAACAAAAAATATGAATAAGCCATTTGCTTCTATGGTTACTTTAGATGTGAAACATGCTTTTAATTCAGCACCATGGCAGAGAATAATCACGGAACTGAAAAGGAGGACAGTCGTACCGTACTTAATAAAGCTTATAGGCAATTACCTGGAAGACAGGCAAATATTGATTGGGGAAACCACAAGTTTGGATATAAGTTTTGGTATCTCGCAAGGATTGGTCTTAGGCCCTACCTTATGAAATATTTATTATGATGCAGTTATTAAACTAGAAATGCCATTAGGAGTTAAAAGCATTGGATATGCAGACGATCTAGTATTTATTGTATTTGGTAAGACCAAACATGAATTTGAGCAAAATACACCATGTTCAATGAACAAATACGACATTTGGATGATGTAAAACGGAATGATATTATCTTCTGAAAAAACGGAGATAGTCATTCTGGAGGACAGGACAATTAAGGAAGTAAATATAAACTTTTTCGGCTAAGTAATAAAATCTAAAAAGCAGGTGAACTATTTGGATAGTAAGATTAAACATAACGTGAACATGTATGCACATATTAGATATGTGACAGGAAAAGCGTAGAAGATAGCTGCTGAGACTTATACCCAATATAGACGGACCAAAACCAAGGAAAGGAAAAGTTTTGGAAAGTGTGGTTAACTCCATAATTTTGTACTGTGTGGCGTTTTGGTACGCCTGTTTGGAGAAAGCAGCATGTAGAAGAATTGTAGAGAGAGCACAACGAAAGATTATGATAAGGATAGTCAAAACACATAGAACAGTATCAACTAGAACATTTCGGGTAATAGCAGCTGTTACATCAGAAGGGAAATGCTAATATGACTGAAAATAAACGTATTCGGGAAAGCACCATAGAAACATGCAAAATGAATGGGTGGCAGAAGTAACGGTTGTTCAATGGACTAAAAAACTCATACCAAAAATTAAACCATGGATTAATAGGAAACATGGCTAATGATGATGATGATGATGATGATGATGATGATGTTGATTGGAATTTAGGGGCAGTCAACTCGATGGTCATTAGTGCCCTTTCAAAAACTGTATTTCACTTTACTAATCTTCCTTTCACTTAAATTATCTTTAACTTGCCTTTGACTCTGCTATGACTTTGCCATTGCTATTCTCTAGCTCCACTTTGGCTTTGTTTTGACTTTACATTAGCTTTGCTCTGGTTTTCGTCCAGCTCCGCTTTGGCTTCATTCTGATTTTACCCTTTCTCTGCTCTGGCTCTGCTCTGGTTCCACTCTCGCTCCTCTCCCACCTCACCCTAACCTCACTCAACTTCACTCTAAAATCCCTCTAACTTTGCCCTGGCTTGGCTCTGGCTAGGTTCCGGCCTGCCTCCGATCCCGCTCTGGCTTCGCTCAGGCTTTGCTCTGGCCTCACACTCCATTCTGTACCTTTAACACTGGCTTCGCTGTGCTTTCGCTCTGGCTAGGCCCCGGTCACCACTCCGGTCCCGCTCTGGCTTGGCTCTGGCTCCGCTCAAGTTCCGCTCTGGCTCCACTCAGCCTTTGCTCTGGCAAGGCTTCGGTCACCGCTACGGTCACGCACTGGCTTGGCTCTGGCTCCGCTCAAGTTCCGCTCTGGCTTAGCTCTGGCTCCACTCAGCCTTTGCTCTGGCAAGGCTCCGGTCACCGCTACGGTCCCGCACGGGCTTGGCTCCAGCTTCGCTCTGGCTAGGATTCGGCCAGTACCCCGATCCCGCTTTGGCTTGGCTCTGGCTCCGCTCTGGCTTGGCTCCGGCTTCACTCAAATCTCACTCTAACTCCACTCTGTATTCACTCTAACTTGGCTCTGGTTTGGCTCTGGGTAGGCTTCGGCACACCTTCGGTCCCGCTCTGGCTTCGCTCTGGCCTCACTCTACCTTCATTCTTAAACCTAAACCTGGCTTGGCTCTGGCTTCGGTCTAGCTTGGCTAGAAACTTGGAAACATGGTGAAGTTTGATTTTTGTTTGGCCAAATTTCTGTCAAGGCACGGAAATTTTCAAGTATATTTATTTAAAATGGGATTCGCAAAAAACGAAAACTGCTGGTACTGTGGGGAAAGAGATACCCCGTATCACACCATTTTAGAATGTCGTAAATAGAGGGAAATTAGACAAAAACGCCTTGAAAAGCGCAACGAAGCGCTAAACTCTAGACATATAATCCCAGTAACGAGGGGTGATAACCAAAACTGGATTGCAATACAGGAAATGTTAACCAATATTTTAAAAGATAAGAAAAGGGATGAAGCATAGTAACAATAAAGGTAGCAGCACTATTAAGTAATACCGAGAGATCTTTCCATAGTGCTGTGAGGTATGTTGGTGAGGTTTTAATGAGACTGGCGTGCTTAGACATTTCCCCCTAGTGAAAAGCCACCGCCACCGCCGCCACCATTATTCATATTATTGTAAAATATCCTGCAAATATTCTACTTTCACCTTAAGAATTCTGAAAAAAGGGCTTAAGATACAGGAAAGCCAATATGGGTTATAAATTCCTTATGGAAAGGAGCGACTTGCATCTAGATTGACATTTCTTCGCACGGTGTACTAATTACGAAAATACTTCAAATAGCTTTTAAGGGGATGCAGCATCGAAAACCCCAAATCTAGTAATTTTCAACCAATCTTGCTGAAATTTTTACCACTTTGTTCTGATGCATAGTGGACACAGAATTCAAAATTTGGTTTTTGTATCTTCAATAGTTTTTGAGTAATTTGTGAAATTCAAAATTTGGGCAAAATTCAAACCGCTCCACGTGATGAAATTTTTCAAAATTTTAATTTTTCTATTTCTAAAAATATTCAGATGGTTATGAAGAAAAGATCTATCATATGAATTTCTTATACTACTTTTAGATCCAGAGTAAAAAAGAAAAAGGCATGGAGCAAACAAAAAAAGCTAAAAAATGATTAAACCTGTGACTTTTTAAATCAATAACTTTAAAAATATAATGAACATTAACAATTCATATGATAGAAACCTTTTTTTTGCTTTCTAAGAACATGTGTTGAAAATGTTAGAGGGGCTGAATTAAAGCTGCATCGTGTGGAACATTTTGCATGACAAAAAATGTTGAAAAAAACTATAACTGAGCAAATACAATTTTAAAATCCAAAACATTTTTCTTCTCAGCTGCATGCCTTGAAGCAGACTAAAACCCTCCAAATAGGTAAGTTGAACTATCCTGCCTCTTCCTTCTCTCTTCTGCTGCAGTGTTCAATTTCAGTTTCCTTATGGATGTTTTAGAAGTTACTTTCACAGAAATTGCTAAATGAAGTAAGCGTAATTGGTCCTTCCCTTTACTAATTTTTAGAGATGCTGGTGAAATCTGTGTCCATTGTGTCTGACTGCAGCTTGAGTGAGGCAGAATAACCAAAATTGAATTCACTGATGGTTGATGTCACAGTAACCTGAAGTCTCTTCTTTGACACAAATATTTCTTTTGGGCAATTATGCCATATCATGTTATTTAAACATTCATTTGCATTTTGTGTCTTACACAATGTACATCCCCTTAGGATTTCATCTGATGCCAGACTTTGGTACACAGGCATTAGTTTTCTTACCACATCAGGCCTCAAGTATGTCACATTGTTGTGTTATGTTTAGGTGTTTCTTCCCATGTGTCGTTTAGCCTATTCGTGATCCTAACTATGTACACAATCAACAAAAGGTCTGTTGTTTCAAAGAATGTTTTACCTATAACCTATGTAACAGTTATATGCACGTTTTGATGTATAAAATACCTATATAAATGTTAAATGGCAGACTAAAGCTCATGAATTATATATAAACAGTATGTAGTTTAAAGAGAAACTCAAGAAAATCACGACCAAGTTAGAAACTCACACAAAAGCAAAGTATAAACATTACTATTTGCTTTCAATGTTTGCAGCCATTGTTTTGTTTCCATGGTGCCACATATTGTAAGAAATAACCATCATAACAACACACGAAATTCCACTATAAACTTTGCCCGATAATTTCAAATGTATTAGTTTAGTACGTTCAATCGAACTCAAATGACAGAATTCTGTGGATCCAAGGTTCGCTATGCAGGTGCGCACAGGCATTTAAATTGTCATATGATGGTATTTAAGTGCTTGAAACTCCTAAATTTAGTTTGATTATGATACTATAAGGTTCAAAGTATTTTATTAGCTTAAAAACAAACATATTATTTTTCCCATATTTTTAGCCAATTTCGGTGCTGCATTCCCTTAACAGGTGCAATCATGACCTCTTGTACAAATTCACTGCTTCTCTCAAGCCTCCCCTTCAAATACACCGACTTTATTTTGACAATTGATTCAAACTGTTCCAATAAAGCATACGAGTAAAACTAAATAACTATTACTTACACAGTTTTCTTTCATTTGAAGTAACTGGGTTCTAGTCTCATTCAGTGTTGCCTCCATAGCTTCCTTTTCCTCACGATGCTTCCTGAATTCTTCGGCCGATTTGGATTTCTCTGCACTTAAGGAGGCTCCCGCTTCTTCCAATCGGATTTTGTAGTCCACAAGTTGTCTGTTAAGACTCTCGGAGTGGTTTTTGTATATAGATAGCTCTAAGTTCAGAAGTTTAACCGTCTCGTCTATTTGACTGCTTTGTGGTTGGCTGCCACCCAATTGGGTCTGAAGCAGCATTGATGCTAAGTTGTTTACTTGTTGCTGGGATTCTTTCAACTGAGCCTGAAGGAACTCGCAGCGAGCATGTTCAGTCTGATAGGCTTGCTTCTGTTGCTTAAGTTCCTCTAGAAGGGCGTCATGGCGGTTATCGATGACATTGGGTTGCAGCTGTTGGAGGAACTGTAAGAGAAGCAGCTGCGTTGGCGTAGAGTTGGTAAACGTGGCTGGCGCAGTAGGCAGGTTTGGCTGGTGAAGTTGTGCGACTGGCATCTGGAATCACAAAAAGGCGAAATAAAATCATCTTGTATACTCTCTCAGTGACCGTATATTGCACAGTTATCGCCAAACCCACCACTCCAGGGGCCTACTGTGGTAGGTAGCGGAATTGGCGATACCGGTGTCCCAAGCCACCCTGACACCCTCGATGTGGGTTCTTCTTAGTGGTGATGGGTCAGACAAAACACCCACCCACGTGTAGGCCATGCGTGGAGACCCGTGTTAGTGAAAAGGTGTGTCCTGGTGGTTTAGGGATGCGCATCTGAGCTCGTTCAAGTCTTCTGAATTCGGGGAGGGTGCGCATTTCTAATATACATCTTTGTTTACTGCTTCGCCTAAACGGGAGGTTAGGGACTAACCCGCCCCTAATCAATCGGCCAGAGCTAGGTACTGTACCGAACTCTACGGTGAGGAGGACGGCGAGCCCGCTATATCCCCTGTGTAGCCCTGTCATCCCAGTAGGATGACCCCTTGTTGGGCTCCGTGGTGGGTGGGGAGCACTGGGGGATGAAACTAATTCCATTTCTTATGGTAAACCAGAATTTAATAAAATATTAAGAAAAGTGAAAGGAAATAGCGGAGTGTTGTGTCCTCGCTATTTGGTAACTTTTAGAACTGAGGAAGGTCGGCAATTTACTACCGTGAGTCCGTTCATTAGTCAGAAGGGTTTAGATAGTATTGCTGGTCTTGTAAAATCATGTACTCGATCTCGCAATGACACGCTCCTGGTCGAAGCAGATTCTCCGACGCAGGCTGCTAAAATCTTGAAGGCCAATATGCTTGCGAGCTATCCGGTGTGCGTGGAATTGCATAGGACTCTGAACTCCTTGCGTAGTGTTGTAAATACCAGCGCATTGGACGGTATATCCAATGAGGAGATTCAGAAAAACTTGGCGGAACAAGGTGTGACTAATGTACATCGAGTTCGCCGCAAAGGACGTGAACTAGTGCCCATTCGTACCCTGTTTCTTACCTTTGATCGGGTAGAGCTCCCGTAAAGGATTAAGGCAGGGTATGAAGCTATTGAAGTGAGGCTGTATATACCCAATCCATTGAGGTGTTAAATGCCAGCGCTTTGGCCACACGAGTGATTCTGGTAATGGTGTTGCTACTTGCGTTGACTGCGCGAAAGTCAAGCACAATGCATGTACTTCACCCGCAAGGTGTGTTAACTGCAGTGGTAATCATTCAGCGAACCCAAGAGAATGTCACCGTTTTTTGGAAGAGAAGGCGATCCAAGAGATTCGGGTAAGAGAGAGGGTGTCCTTCGTGGAAGCCCGGAAACTCTTGCGTATTCGCCAGCCTTCTGTACCTAGGACCGTTACTTATAGTGCAGTTGCAGCTAAGCCTGTACTTAGACGTGAAATCGCAACACAAACTAGCGACATAAAGAGGGCAGTAATAACCCGAAATAACACTTACAGCCAGATCACAACCAAAGCAGCAGATACCAGCACGAACAACAGTGACCACACCTACTAAGTCCAGTCCTATGAAGAACATTGCAGCCAAGTCACCGCAGAAAGCATCTACCTCGACGGTATGTCTACCAGTAATATATAATGCATCGCCCAGAAAGTTCAAGACCTCATATGAAAGAACTCACTTCATCAGGGAAAATAAGGCTAGTAGCAAGCAAAAGGAGCGCAAAAGTCTACGACCATCTCCTCCCGAGAACATTTGAGGAATCATTTGGAGAAGACTCAGAAATGCGGCTTTCATCTTCGCCGATCGCGGTTTCCGATTTACCAGTAGTAAAGCAGTCCTCCTCCATTGAGGATGTAGAGCAGGTAAATCCTGTCCTCACTGCCAAAGCGACAGTGAGAAAAAGACAGGATGAACCTGCTGAAAATACTAGCCTGGCCCCTAGCAAGAGGAGGAAATTGATTCGACCACCAGTGAGTAGATTGTTTTGATAACATGCTAATATTGAAAACGACTTTTTAATGTCTTTTCTGTTATTTTATGGTTAATTATGGTTATCGGTTTTTTAATTTGGATGTATTTATTTTATTGTCTTTTTGTTTTGAGTAATATATATATATTTGGCAATTGCTATGAACTAGTTTTTGTAAGGGCGCTGATGACCAAGCAGTTGAGCGCCCTTATATACAAATCATCATCTTGTTATTGCCAAACTATTTGGTATGTAAAAAGTTCTTTGGGAACTAGTGGATAAGCTATAGAGTCTGTTTAGTTAACTCATGTGCACGTCGGCCGCTTCCTCTGACGAACCCCGGCCCTCCTTCTCCCAGTCCGTTCTGCAATGTTGCCACGTTTCTCGATACGTCATGGGTATCGTACGAAGTTTCGTCTAAATAAATTATCTTATGTCCATTACTGCGAACTTACTTAGTTTTGACAAATATATCGCCAAGGTACAACTCTACTGATTCCATAATAACTCTTATCTTATTCAAAGTGCGGTATTGGAAACCCAGCTCCTTTAGGAGACCGCGCAAAGTGCAGTGCCCATAAGGAAAATCACAAATTTCTTGCAAATGTGCAACCAATTCATCTAAGGTGGGCGCTCTCCCTTTTGCATAGAATCTATAAATTTCTCGACGAATTAAACCGCATGTGATATATTTATCTACTTGATCGGCGCCTTTGGTATTCCTTTCGTCACAATATTTCTTACTGTATTTCTGTGAATACCCAGAATTTATCATCAGGTTCATTGCACGACCCCTTACCAAGATTATTTGTCAGCACATATTTATATGTGTTCAAAACAAGCGCTTGAATTTGCTTAGAAACAGTTCCCGTTATAACTTTGTTTTTTGAGGCTTTTCCAGTAATATAACTCGGCCCAGTTATTCACAATATTGTCATCACTTTGGTTACTTTCATTTGACTGAAAGTTATCTAATACTTCACTTGAATTTATCACTGCATTTCCCTCCCACGGTCTCCACATCGTGACACACAACGAACTTCTGCACGTAATGAAACAGATCAACTGGAAGTTGGAACTTTGGCAAATGAGACTCCACGTGGAGTAAACATGCGACTGTCATTTCCAGAAAATGAGAGTTGATTTTGGTCGTCAACGACAGTGTTCCATTTCTGAAGTGTGGAGATAGATTTATGACGGACATTAGTGGACGGGAGGGTGAGTTTCCTTTGAGGGGCAAACTGCACTCACGTTCACTAGACAGACTAACAGCAACGGCTGTAAAAGCTGTTTTGGACCTCACACCTCGTACCCTCATTAAGCACTGGAAACAGGTCCTTACCTAACCTGTCCGATTAGTGAGGATATTCAGTTACTAGACGTGTTTGTGTTGTAGAAGTTTTCATTTAGAAATAAAGAGAAACGTTCTATACGACAGCCTGTTTATTGTTGGTGTTAGTGATGATGAAATGTGGGGCACAGATCTTTTTACAAGACGGCAGTGATATAGCCTAGTGTGTGGCACTGTTAGGGGATCAACTTTCTGCTTAACCGGAACCAAGAACCAGGGTGTGAGGTGGACTGGAAGTATCACAAAATAGTAAATGACTCGCTCTTATTTGAGTACTCCAGATGTCAAATTGTTTGGCGATACTTATACTGCTTCTATACACAAGGACTCTTCTACACACGTTACGTTGGTTAAGATATATTTCTTTCTCAGAAATAGGAAATACAGGTTTCGAGGTCCCGACTGATATTAGCCTTTTACTTTGCCTAGTATTTATAGCACGTAAAAGTACTGTATTTCACTCAAATATTGATACCATGGAAAAAGATTGCTGATTGTTAAAATCGCCATAGAAATCTTCTATCACGTCAGGTTAAAAATATGAAAACATTCAGGTTATCACCTAGGAGGTTTCAGAAAATGTATAATCTTTCTTTTATCATTGAGATATAATGATATATAGTATAATAGTGTAAGATTAATTCAAAATGTTGTTGACGTGGCCGTCAGAGAATCGGGCGATGCAGATTCCGGTAGCACGTGCCAGACTACTCCCTCCTGGGCCAAAACCCTGGGGTTTAAATACCGAAACTCTGCCGAAGCAGCGACTGACTAACTGCTTCGTGAGCTATGTCAGCAAGGCTTTCGACCTCTGCCTAATAGCCCAGCATGACTTGCAAACCTACGCGGCCGGATGTCGCGTGTACCGATATTATTCCATCTTCAAGTATGCAATTCTTACCAATTTTGTCTTTTTCAAAAGTATATCGAAATATTAACGTCACAATATATAAAATATCTGAAAATTGTGAGGTGATGTACTATTTTCATCATCTAAATGTGAAAATGGACTAAAAGCACTAATATCTTCGCGGAGGTAAATTTCATATTGGGTAGTATAATTAGATACACAAAAATAGCTTTGCATAAAAATAATTTATATGTACACTGTAACAGTAGTTTTGGGTTATAAGATATATGTAATTGTGTGATTGGCTGAAGTAATAATTGTATGACGTAATATGACGTAATGTTGTGACGTGGAATCAAATCGGCCAATCACAAAATTAAGATAGGAGTAACGATAGTTACGAAAAATCAATAATATTGGTATAGAGAGATGTTTGGTAATGGTGAGTCTGATGAATAGTGGTGCAAAATCAAGAACATTTAAATAATAGTTTGAATCTGTTTAAATACAACAAAGTAAGAATTTATCGATATGTTGGAAGTGACTGGGAAAGTAAGTTCAAGTAAAATGTAATCTAAATAATACAATTAAATAGTTACAAAATTTGACTTCTCCGAAACTATATTCCGAACCATGCCTTAAAACCAAGAATCCCATGACTCTTAGTTAGCCAGGTACAATCATCAAGAAACAAATCAAAATACAACGAATTTGTTATTTCTGGCTTCTCGACTTGGATCTTCAAAAGTCAACGAGCATCCCATCTCAAATATAAAAATCTCGTACCAAATTGCTCCCGAACGTGTGGATAAAGATGGAGAGAAATTAACGACGAATAGTCCCAAATTCCTGTCCGAAATGGCGCCCAACATGGGATCGAATAGGATAATGAAGAGTGGAGATTAAAACATCGTACAGCTACGTGGGAATATAGAAGGAAAGGAGAAAGAAGAGAGAAGAAAGAAGAAGGAAACTGGCTTAAGTGAGTGAAATTAAGAAAAATAGTACTAGTAGATTTTTGTTGCTAAGAAATCAGAAAATAGTTAAAAAGATGGGGAGTAGAAAAGAAATAATAGTGGAAGGAGAAGCTAGTGATGGTGTAGGAATGAGTAGGGAGGATGTAAGATTAAGTAAAGATAACGAGTTAATGTTAGAAAGGATAACGAAAATGTTGAATAATTTAGATGCTAAAATAGGGGATGTAAAATCAGAGTTGAGTGATTTAAATTCAGAAATGTTGAGTAATTTTGATATTAAATAGGAGATATAAAATCAGAATTAAAACAAGAACTTGAACAAAATATAAATGAATTGAGAGAAGAATTAGGAGATAAATTAACACAAACTGTGGAAAATTTAGAGGTTAGTTTGTTACAAAAGTTAAAGCATGAATTGAAAGGTGAGATAGTAGAAGAAATGAGAGAGGGAAGAAAAGAATGTAAAGAGAATATGGAAAGGTTATTGCAAACAATAGAACAGAATAAGAATGAAAATAAGAATGGAATTAAAGAGTTAGAAACATTTAGGATACAACAGGCAGAAATAACACAAAAAAAGAGAAGAATTAGGAGATAAAGTAGAACAAACAATCAATGTAATTTATTCTGAAATGCAATTGCAACATGATGAAAGAAGAAGTAATTTTTCAAATTAAAGAGGTAAAGAACATTTTGAAAAAGAGAAGGATAACTTAGGAAAATTGACACTAGTTGTGATTTCATTACAGGCTAGTAAAGTAAATAATGTGAAAGAAATGCCTAGAATTAAAAATATAAATGACTGTGACTTACCAGCTGAATTAAGCAATCATCAGAAGTCTGGTGATGTAGCAAGTGAATGTAGGGACTTTGCGAGTCCAGATAATGATATTAATTATCACAGAAACACACAAAACATGTCCTCACACACACGGTTTCACAGTCTAGGTCAAAATGAATGTGTACATTATTCACTAAATGATATTAGTCCACCAAGTTTTGATGAGGAATCAGGTGATAATCCAAAAGTATTTCTTAGGGAACTGGAAGAATATTTCCGTATTAAGAGAATTCCGAATGAATTTCGGATGGTGATAGTAAAACGATGTTTGAAGAAATATGCTCTTGAGTGGTTGAGGTTAACTTTGGCTTCACATGAAACATACAGCACATTCAGAAATCTGTTTATAAATCGATTTTGGGGACCTGAGAGACAAAGAAGAATAAAAGTTGAGTTAGCAACGGGTAGGTTTGAGTTTAGAAAAGGGATTTCTATGACCGAATATTTCTTAAAATTAGCAAACAAAAGTAAGTTGATTAATCCCGAAATTTCTGAGACAAATTGTCAACATGCTAATACGTCATTATCCACCACATATCAGAAATCATTTAATTGTGGCTAAGCCTATCGATTTCTCTGATATGATTGAGTTATTATCCGAATTTGAAGCACATAACCTCATTAATGATACAACATCGTGTGATGGTAACTATAATAACGTCCATATTGAGCGAGGAAGAAATCGACAGGAATCACAACCTACAAATACTAGGAATAATAGGACGAGTTTAAATTGGGGCGGGGCACACGTAAGAAATCAAAGATTTGAAGGAAGAGGTTATGATCCTAGACGAACATATGAATCTGTAATTCCCGGAACAGGAAGGGGAGTTCAAAATAATTTGCAAAGGAATTATCATAACAATCAGTCAACGAGAATTGGAAGAAATGACCAAATAAACCATGTAAGATTTTATCGAGGTAACAATCAACGAATAAGTAACTTTAATAGGGGTAGAGGTACTAGTCTATTTAGTGCAAATCAAAGAGATTTTAGGGGTTTGAGATTTGAAAAAACCAATCAAAATGAAAGAGTAGAAAATACACAAAGCACAGAGAATGATGTGAATATAAACGATAGTACCAACCTAACCAACAATGAAAGTAATAATCACAGGGAGACGGAAAACTAAAAACCAGACCATTTTGTGGTCTGGAAAGTGGTTCGGTGAGGATGACACAGGGCGAATTGAAAATTGAAAATAACGGAAATAAGTTCACTCTCTTGCAGAAAAATAAGGAATTAGTTAATCCACCTCAGATAATTATTTACCTATGGGATAACGAATATACAGCCTTAATTGATACTGGAGCCAGTTCTACTGTGATAAGTGAGCAATTGTTTAAAAATCTGTTAGCTAACTATAAAGTGGAATATTTAAATGTGTGTAATGTTTACTGCAGTACTGCAATTGGGAAGAAAAAGGATAGAATTAAATATCAAGTATTAATTAAGGGGCGAATAGGTGAATGGAATTTCGATTTCATTGCGTTGGTAATTCCATATTTGGCAAGAGACCTAATTGTGGGAAATGATTTATTATATGAATGGCAAACTGTATTGAATTTCGAAATGCATGAAATGAAGGTTAAGACAGAAAATGATTTATTAGTAATAAAATTATTGGAAGAAGATGGAAGAAAAGAAGAGCATAGAGATAATACAAATGATGAAAGGTTTTTTGTGGAAGATACCTATACTTTTGCAAGAAGATGGTAATATGGAATACGACGAAAACGAAAGTTGTGGGAAGAATTTCATTATTGATGGAGTGCAAAATAATGTAACTGACCTTGAAAAGTATTGTGCCAATTATATACACTACAAGCGAAGAACGACATAAGCCAAGTGGAGGAAGAAATAGAATTCCAGAGAGCATTACTAGTAAAGTTAGAAAACACATACAATATAGACCAGGCGAGAAAAGAACAGCTGAAATTATGTATATTAAAGAACAGAAAAGCCTTTAGTTCAAAACCTGGAATGCGTAACAAATACACACACTTTATTAATAATAACTAAACACCAGTAACACAACTTCACTTATCTTATTTAAATCCTGGGACCGGTTTCAAAGCAAACATCTGCTTTATCCTCAGCCACTCAACTTGACACTCACCCACTAACTGAACGACTGATTGACCTTGACCACTACCGGAGTTTGAAGAATAGCTCCTTATCTAACTGCCATCTACCGGGGACAACACAAACTTATTGATGATGCCTATAGGAGGGATATCAAAATTCATTACGCGATCCTTATTTTTCAAAATAAATATCTTCTCCCAAACCATTAAATGTATCGGTTCTTTCAATGTTTCAATAATTTAACTTCTGGATTTACTTCATGATTATATGACCAAAAATGATCAGCCACTGCCGATTTCTCGGTCTGTCTATATTTAAGATTTCTAAAATGTTCTTTCGCTCTGGTTTCTAAATTACGCTTGGTTCTGCCAATATAGATCTTATCGCATTCTAAACAGTTAACTTGATAAATACCAGATTTTTTGTTGTCCGAAATTTTGTCTTTTTTAGAAATCTGTAGCAAATTCTTTATACTGTAATTATTATGAGGTGCTAGTATTATAGCCACTTCTTTGAAAATTTTTTGGAACTTTTTATTTGCCCATGGATGATAAGTAAATTTTTTGAAAATATAATCCTTTTTTTCTTTTTTAAGAGTGGAAACATCATTAACATTTTTTTGATATTTAAATTTTTCCATTCTTCTGATTATAAAATCTTTATTAAAGCCATTAATTAAAGCAGTGTTTACAATATGTTTATATTCCGCATTAAATTCTTCTTCATTTAGAGGTATGTTTATCAATATGTAAATCAAACTATTAAAAACAGCAAATTTGTGTCACATAGGGTTAAACTTTTATTTTTGATATAATTATCCGTGTGAGTTGACTTTCTATAGATGCCAAAACTTAATTTATTGTTATTTTTCATTATTTTTAGATCTAGAAAGGGGATGTAGCCATTGTTTTCAATTTCTATTGTGAACTTGATAGCTTTATCCTGTGAATTTAGAATATTTAAAGCCTCATCTATATATCTCTTAGGAACTATGGCAAAAATGTCATCTACGTATCTATACCATATTTTAAAAATTGAAGGAAAAGCTTTAGTGACTTCTATTTCAAAAACACTCATAAATAGATCAGCAAGAAATGTTGAAAGGGGACTACCCATAGCTACTCCTGAAATTTGTTGAAAAACATTTCCATTGAAAGTAAAGAAATTTTGATCTAAACACAGATTAGTAAGTTTCATAAAATCCTCTATTGACTCCTTATCCAAATCATTAGAACTCAACCATTTTCTTAAAAACGTTAGAAGTTTTTCCTTGGGAATACTGGGAAATAGGGCAGTTACATCAAAGGAAACAAGCCTATCATTTTTTGACAATACTATATTGCTGAGCTTGTTTACTAACTCAAATGAGTTTTTTATACTTAAGCTGTTACGCGATTTTTATTTTTTAAAATAAATATTTTCCCCACTCTATCACATCTATGCAAACATTTAATTGTTTTAATAATTTAACTTCGGGATTTATAGCATGGTTAAATGACCAAAAATGATCTGCTACTGCCGATTTGTCAGTTTGTTTATATTTAATGTTACGAAAATGTTCTTTGTGGTTTCCAAATTACGTTTCGTCTTTCCAATATAAACCTGATCACAATCTAAACAATTAAATTGATAAATACCAGATTTTTTATTATTATGAATTTTATCTTTTTTAGAAAATTGTAATACATTTTAATACTATATTTATTTTGAGGAACTTAAGTTATACCAAGTTCTTTAAAACGTTTTTGGAAATGTTTATTAACCTAAGGATGGTAAGTAAAGTTTTAAATTTATAATCATCTCTTATTTTTTAAGAGTAGAAATATCATTATGTTTTTTGATATTTAAATTTTTCAATCTTCTTTTGTATAAAATCTTTATTAAAACCATTAATTAAACCATAATTTTTACTTGGAAACCAGAAAGAAAGAACATTTTCGTAACATTAGATATAAACAAATTGATAAATCGGCCGTAGCAGATCATTTTTGATCATTTAACCATGAAATAAATCCCGAAGTTAAATCATTAAAAAATTAAATGTTCCCATAGATTTAATAGTTTGGAAAAAAATATTTATTTTAAACAATAAAAATCGCGTAATGAATTTTGGCATGTCAGCAGTTGATTCTGTTTTTAGGTTTGTTTCGTCTTCAGAGTTTGGTAATACGAAAACACATAGTATCCTTGACGACGAAGTAAACAAGACGAGGAAGTGTGTTAACCAACGATGCGAGCAAATTTTCGTGAAATTTGCTTATTAAAAAAATAAAGTATTAACATCAACTTCTTAAGATAATTGGACATTAATTAACAAATATTTTTATTTGTGTAACAGTCTTTTGTTTGAAATTTTAGATACAAGTCTAATATGAGAGGGATTAACTTAAGTAGCTATTACACAAATTCAATGATGGGGGTATAATCAACTGAGTCAATTCTAATAGCGTTTTGCTTTTTAAGGAATAAAGTACTCTGAGACGCTTGCTAATAACTAATCATTGACTTACTGTTGGTTGAGCTCGTTGGATGTTGAGGTTAGGTGACTCCGAAACCAAGTATTAATCAAATATTTATTAGTTTTTGCTCACAATATGAAAACAATTACACCAAACGTAAAACAAAGCACTCAAAATTAATAGTAAACCACTTTGAACAAGATACGATGCAGACTTCTGGTCACAGTAACCGTAAATGCCACTTTTCACTAGAACTCATGGCCTCCTGGGAAGTTATCACTTCCTGCTTTGTTTACAGAAAAGTCAAGATATACAATTCGTTTGTCATGAAAATACGCGATTTCAGACAAATGACTTCAACTCTTATTTAATGATTTTGTGGACTGCATTGACAGTTGTATTTATTAATTATTAAAATATCATATATTAAAGTATAACACTGAAGTATTTAGTAACCGTTGACTACATTTCTAAAATTTTAAAATTTGTTTTTACAATAAAAGTATTTTTTTTTTAAATTCGGGATTAAGTAGTAACCGACAGAGCTGGTCTTGAGAAGCTCAAAGTTTTAGAAAGCATTCTCATGTATAGGGTAGCCTGGGATAAGAGATTTACTTTAAAATGTCGTCGATGTAGGGAAATTGTACTTACGTTAAGTTGTCGTGCTGCTGTTAGGAAATCCCTTACTGAATGAACTCTGGCTTTGCTGCGGATTTTAACGAAAGATAAGCATTCGCCCGGGGTCATAAGGTCCAACCTTGACAATATCACTGCTCAGCTTACTTTATGGGTTTAACCATTTCCTCAATTTCCTCCTTATGTCATAAACTTATAAGGGAGGGGGTGGACTGGACTACACCACGGAGGTGATACTAAGGGTGGCCAGACCTGAAGCAGGTGGCCAGGTATCTTGACAGTTACAAATTGAAACTTCTCGGTGACTTGTCGTACAACCGACACCCTTATCCACCTCTCCTAGGCTTACGTATCCTCTAGGAGATATCCCCCAATCCGGAGGACACTTTGGTTTTGAAACTCCAACTAGGATGAAAGATGAATGGTCACGAAATGTCGGGAATGCGACATTTGTCTAGGAACCCGGGAAACCCATTTGTCAAGAAGGTCGTCCACCGGAATAAAAGCCAGGACTTTCTCTATCCGGGCTACAGACATCTCGCTCGGTATAGAGCAAACTAACCGTGTAGTCCAACAGGCAGGAAGCATTTCGTTACGAACTTCCTAACATCCTCAGCTAAGTATGGAAGTAAAGACTGAAAAATTCAATGCCATAGCCGGGATTTGAACCACGGATCTTCCGGATCCATACTTTAGCCTACACACGGCCAGTGTGAAAGAACAATTAGTTTCCAGCTTCAGTTTATGTCGATGTTCAGCTTTGATTTGGTGAACTCCTTGATGGTGATGGGGGAGTCTCTATTGTTGTCCTGTTGAAGTTTGTGTTCTCATCAAAGATGGTGTCGAAATTTAAGACATTTCCTTCATATTTATTTATGATAACTTTTTTCCCAAGTAGTCAATGCAGCTGGACCCTGATCACTTGTTAACAAATAGATTTCTGGTTCTGTGTCATGATTCACATTCCAAAAATGGTATGCTACTGCCAAATTGTCTATTTCTTTGTCAACATTAGCTAAGGGTGTTGGAAAGGACTTAACAAAACATGTTCTAGATATACACTAGCAATATATGGAGCATGGAGCACTAGTTTAATCCTTATACATTTTGTGCTTCATTCTATCATAGTCCTCACTCATTAAGAATATTCCATTGCTTATTAGAATGTAATAGAATAAAGAATAGAGAGTAAATACATGGGAAGCAAAATGGTCTATCACACAAAGAAGCCCACCTCGGTAGCGTAGAGGGTAGAATGCCTGCCTCACTTTCAGGAGGTCCCGAGTTCGAATCTCGGTTAGGTTGAGTTACCTATATATGGTTTTTTCTAGAGTTTTCCCTTATCCTGAAAGACGAATGTCGAGTAGCTCTAAGCTCCATGGACCCCGGATTATTTGAGCAGAATTTCACCATTTTCATTCATCGTCCGATATGACTTAACGTTGGAGGACATAAATTACACACCTACAACAGAATCACACAAAGAAATTACTGCAGTAAAATATTGATGACTACGGGACAAAAAAAATGGAGGATATTTAGAAAGAGTAAGAGGGACAAAGAAAAATGTAATAATGAGGACTAAAAGGCAAAGCTTCTGTAAGATTAGATATGAAGGAATTTTTGTTATATGTGTTGTAATTTGAAATATAAAATACACTATTCATACATTTAATTCGTTTTCTTTTCTCTGTTTGGTACGAGTTTTACAAATAATTTGAAACTAACTTCGCTATATGAGAGCAACTTCAGCACTTAAATGAAGCTGAGAACTGAATGACAATGTAATATTAACTTGCTGTCAAGAACATTTCTTCACCTCAAACTTTGTCTTTACATGAAAAAATTAGTAAAGTAACTTCGGTATGAGTTAAACAGTTTACAACTGGACGACAGTTCAACAAACTTCTACACCCCAAGCTTCCATTCATATGGGGAAGGAAAACAAAGGTTAAACTAACTTGCTAATCAGCTAGAGACTTGAAACATAGCTCACAACAGTGCAATATTAATTTATATATTTTAATTTACAAACTGATTAATAGAAGTTTTGTAGTCAGTTTAACAGTAAACCACTTACTTTTTAAATTTCCTGCGACTAGTTTCGGT
Organism: Mantis religiosa; assembly: GCA_030765055.1. NCBI lineage: Eukaryota > Metazoa > Arthropoda > Insecta > Mantodea > Mantidae > Mantis > Mantis religiosa. Next base: position 37,561,042 of record CM060953.1, read on the forward strand.
TGCAGTTCAAACTCGGAGGTCAACTGTCACTGGTTTTTGTTGCCTGCAGAAGAAGAAGAAAAAATAAGTGTGCAGAAGATTTGATAGACATTTTTAAGAATACTAATGATGTTCCGATGTTAATAAAGAAGACATTAATTGGTTGCAAATTGACAGTGATATACATTATAAACCGAACTTCTTGCCCCTGACATTATTCTTACTATCCGTTTTGCTATAATGAGTAATACTTGGCGTGTACAGAGTTATCCCAGGATATACTTTGTAAGTCATTAGTGAACCAAAGTAAGGGTAGTAGGCTGATTTTAGAATGTTCTTATCACTTACTGAATACAAAACATAACATGCTGAGCTCTGTTTGCGTGAGGTATATTCAATGTATGATTTCCATTTCATGTTGCAGTAAGTAACAAGAGCAGGAATTTCACATTGTTGTCATATTGTAGCTGTAGGTCTCAGACGCATTTGTTTTGTATAAATATTATTATAGTTAGTTTTTCAAAATGTATGTGAACTTTATTGCATTCAAAGCAGTTATTTAGTGCATCAAAAGTTTTATTTGATAAATCCTAGAGCTTATTTATTTTGTGATCCTTAATCAGAATATTTGAATCATCGGCAAAGAGAACTGTCTTAGTAGGATTACTTCAGCCCGGCTTTCTAAGCAAAATACTTATAAATGCTTTTTTGATGAAATTGGGGTTTGGCTGCAATGAAATGACCTTTCCTGAAAAAGGTCTTATTGGCTCAAATGACTTAATGGTTGAAGAATTTAGTAAAGAGACCATAAAACAATATTACTCACTTCAATCACTTAGTGCCAATATTATGTAATGTTTACTTGAGCAGTGCATGCATTCTTCATGTGGGAACCATTTTGTACAGCTCTGCTGCTTTCAGCTTCTTGTAGCAATTATAAAAAACTCTCACAGATGGCAGCACACTACAGAGCCCTGTAGTGACGTAAATGACGTTTCTTACAGGATACACCGTCAATTTAAGACTGGTAACTCTTACTAGAGTCACTGCGCCAAGTTCAGTGTAGAATATTTTAATTAAAATCATTGGAACCATTTTGACACAGTAAAAAGTTACGGTAACATGTTCACGTAAAGAGAGCAGTTATTAGCAACATGTAATGTAAATCAAGCATTAATCAGTACTGTCAGATATGATCTGAAGCTTTCCTGGCGACGTACATGTTCTAGACGTTCTCGGGCTTCGAGCCAGGTATAGTGATGTAGAGCCATCGACATTTAGGAAGTGTGCATCGCTCCCACCATCAGGATAATGATTAGCAGCACAGTGGTGTCGTTGAAGGTTGAACCTCCTCCTCAAAGGAGGGGCCTTCGACAGTTTGTCATTTTGGGACCTTGTCCCTTGCTGGCATGGTGGTGAGTTTTAATGATATGACGTTGGGTAGATGGTGGTGAATAGGTAATGTAATGGTTGTTTAATTACTTGTTAGGGATTAGAAGTGTAATGGATAGCTCAGATATGGTTTGTAGGGACCTATGGTGGTGCTAGCAGTAGTCTGGGTCGCTTATAGGTTTCACCGGGGTCGAGGTCATATTCCCCCAGACAGCGGATAAGACTGTTGAAGCTAGAAGGGAGCTTGTTATAAAAACCATGGGATAGGGTCAGAATGTAGTCTGTGATTTTTGGAAAGGAGAGGTCTGCCTGGATATTATCATTAGGGATGCACCAATCGGAAGCTGTTCCTATACGAAGGTAGCGGTTTTGAAGGACTTGGAGTTGTGGAGATGGGATTTTGCTGCAGCTCCCCAGACTGTGCAAGCATAGGTTAGTGCCGGGCGGAATATTTGCTTGTATATGAGCAATTTGTTGTACAGGCTCATTGTCGATTACCTATTATACATAGCACACAACATGGCCATCCTTCTGGACACTTTGGTTGCCACAGTGCTGATGTGTTGTTTCCACGTCAGACGCCAATGCAGGGTTACTCCGAGGTATGTAGCCTCCGTGGACCATTGTACTTCTTCTCCAGCCACGTGGAGGTTGGGTACATCTTGTAGAGTGCAGAGGGTGAATGTGACTGCCTGAGATTTAGTTGCATTTATCTTCAGGTGCCAAGTGATAAACCAGGCAGATAGCATATCAGCATAATGCTTAGTCTTGGTTACTGCATTAACATAACGCTTAGATGAGACCATTAATGCGGTATTATAAGCGAATAGGTAAAGGTTACAGCCTATTAGGGTAGGGAGGGTGTTTATATAGGTTAGGAATAAGAGGGGATCAAGGGCACTGCCTTGATGTACCCCGGCGTGAATATCGGAGGGTTGAGAATGGATGTCGTCCCTAGCAATGACGAAGGAACGGTTTTTGAGGTAGGTGTTGATGAGGTGTATAACGTATGCTGGGATATTGTAGTGGATGTGCCGATGGACGAGGCCGTCATGCCACACCGAATCAAATCCTGGACAGATGTCAAGAAATAGTGCTGTAACGTAGTGCCGGTTGTTAAACCCGCGTAAAAGGTCGTCCACGAGGCGAAGTAACTGGTGAGAGGTCTAGTGCTGACGTCGAAAACAAAACTGCTCGGATCGTAGTACACTGTGCTGGTCCAGCAGATGTTGAAGGGGGGCCTGCAGCACCTTTTCTAAGATGATCGGCGGCAGACTGATGGGTCGGTGGCTACTGATGTGTTTGGGGTCCTTTCCTGGCTTAGGAAGGGTGATAATCCTAGCGTGTTTCCACGCAGCAGGGAAATGATCCAGTAGACTGTTGAACAGATGAACCAACAGTGTTATCCATGTTGCCGATACTGCTTTAAAAGCAGCATACGGCAAGTTACCAAACCCTGCTGCTTTATAGGGGCACACTTTAGCCACAATACTCCGCACTTCTACAACTGTTTTCAAGTTCGCTTCATCCACATTAAAATGTGTGGAAAGAAAAGCTTCAACAGTGACACTATTTCCTCAGAGATCCCTTGGTCTTGATATTCTGCTGGATGAAAAGTGGAGGCTAGATGTTCAGCCATTAAATCCACTTTTTCTCTCGTTGACTGTGCTGTTCCTCTGCTGCCAGTAAGAGGTGGATCAGAAGGTATGCGCAGCACATAGTCGGCGTTCCCACTAGTCATTTAGTGTCAGTTTAATTCTTGCAGTATATTCCACTCCCTTTTGTGTAAGGGATTTCTTGTGAGCTGAAACCGATGCCTAGCTTTATTCTTATCGGCTATTAACTTCCGTAGCTGTGGGGATGGTGATGATGTGTATAAGGGCGCTCAACTACCCGTAGCTGTGGGGGAAGTGGTTCCTATGCACTGCAGAATTTGCGCCGTGGTGGAGTGGCTTCAGCCATTGCTTGTGCAAGTGTAGAAGTGATGGCAGTAGCTAGGTTATCGGCTACTGCTACGCTGTTACATGGTGTAACCTCAGCTGATTTTGTTGCCATTATCTATGCTATATTTTCGAGGTATGATGATGATGATGTGTATAAGGGCGATCAACTACCCGTAGCTGTGGGGGAAGTGGTTTCTATGCACTGCAGAATTTGCGCCGTGGTGGAGTGGCTTCAGCCATTGCTTGTGCAATTGTAGAAGTGATGGCAGTAGCTAGGTTATCGGCTACTGCTACGCTGTTACATGGTGTAACCTCAGCTGATTTTGTTGCCATTATCTGTGCTATATTTTCGAGGTATGATGATGATGATGATGATGATGTGTATAAGGGCGCTCAACTACGGCGGTCATCAGCGCCCTTACAAAAACATGTCATGGCAAAAGCCAGATATAATGATGATGATGGTGTTTAGGGGCGCTCAACTACTGGGTCATCAGCGCCCTTTAAAGAACCAATGGGTTTAAAATCTAATTAAAACGAGAAAGACTGAAAGACAAATGCAATGAATCAAATAAAAGCAAAGATAACACTCACGCTCAACAATGTGGCAAAGACTAAAATGGAAACTAACACAATTAAAACCATAAAGGAGATAAATAGATTAAAATACCAAAAATTTTAGGGCTAAATCCTATAATTTGTTGATAAAATGAACGCTAAAGCTTTGCCCACCACCGTCTCGTCATCCGCGAGTATCTCTGCCAAATTGGCCGGCAGCTGGAGAGACCTGCGGAGACGGGCTAGTCTAAAACAATCTAAAAATAAATGACGGACCGATAGTTCGGCACTGCAGAGCGGGCAAACTGGAGCCGCTGTCCGGTTTAATAAAAAACTGTGACTAAAATGACAATGGCCAAGACGCAACCGAGCCAAAATAACTTCTTCCCGGCGCGATTGGCGACAGGAAGTCACCCAGTGATTCGGAAGCTCCTTTACTGTTCGGAGCTTGTTGTCACGGAGACCAGACCACACATCGTGCCAGCACGAGAGCGCCACCCTACGCACAACAAGCCGAAAGTCTTCCGCGGTCACAGATGAAATTGTTACACTGGGGTCTATGGTTGCCACCCTGGCTGCCGAATCCGCCATTTCATTCGACCTGCAAGCCTACGTGACCAGGAACCCATTCACAAACCACGCTAACGCCCGAGGCGTGTAGGACGTGGAGGACATCCTGGATACGCTGTACGAGAGGATGGTGGTTGTACAGCTCACGCAGGCTCTGGAGTGCGCTGAGGGAATCACTTAAAATAAGGCAGTCACCCAACATTCGGCGGCGAACATATAAAATGGCTCGATATATTGCAGTCAGCTCTGCAGTGTATACGGAAGTGCTGCCATGGAGACCGAATGTAAAGGGTTCGGCCCCATGGACAAACGCGCATCCCACACCGCTAGAGCATTTTGACTCGTCAGTAAAAATTAGGTTGATAGCCCGATAAAAATTCTAAAAATAATCTGCGGATACTAATCATAGGCGTCGTGGATTTTCTGTGCAGCGTCATGCCAAGATCCACGTGATCTGCTGCACGCAACCAAGGGGGATACACCCTTTCGCCTCCACGGAGCATCCTAGGCAGCACGAGTCCATGTTTCGCAAGGAGCTCCCGGAAGCGAAAACCCGGAGGCTTGGGCTTTACACGGGTGTTCGCATACTGGACGTCGAAGGCGGTGTTGAAAAAGGGTGCAAAAGTCGGATGGAAAGGCATACTATTCAACCCACAGCCATAATTCCCCAGCAAAAAGGCCCGCCGACAATACAGAGGTGGCTCTGCCGCTTCGGCGTACAGGCTAACAACTGGGCTAGTTGGGAACACCCCCGTAGCTAGACGTAGGCCGGAGTTATGGACCGTGTCTAGTTTCTTCAGAACAGATGGACGAGCTGAAGCATAAACGATGCACCCATAGTCCAGCTTGGAGCGAATCAGTGTGCGATACAGGCGAAGCAGCACTGCACGATCCGCTCCCCACGATTTACCAAAGTAACCGCAAAATATTAAAAGAAGGCTCAAATCGTGCTTTCAACTGCGCTATATGTGACGACCAGCTAAGCTTTCTATCGAAAACAAGTCCGAGGAACCTCGTTTCATCGGCAAATGGTAAAACATGGCGACCTAATCGGAGGAAGGGTGGCAACCGACTCTTGCGGCGCCAGAAGTTTATGCAGACTGTCTTCTCAGTGGAAAACCTAAAGCCGTTGTTAGAGCTCCAGTTCTGAAGGTTGTCTAGGCATTGCTGTAAACGACGCTCCAGGAACGGAGTACGCTGAGAAGTACAGTAGACGGCGAAATCGTCCACGAATAAGCACGATGAAACCCCTCGAGGAACACAGTCAGAGATAGAATTAATCGCAATAGCAAACAGTGTAACACTTAGTACCGATCCTTGTGGGACCCCGTTCTCTTGGATAAAAAGGTTTGATAAAACTGAGCCGACCCTAACTCGGAAGACACGATTGTTCATGAACTCCCGAAGAAACACGGGTAGGCGTCCCCGAATATCCCAGCTGTGCAGGGTGCGTAACAGACCTGCACGCCAACACGTGTCATAGGCCTTCTCGAGGTCGAAAGATATGCCGACGGTCTGATAGTTCTGCAAAAAACAGTTCATGATCTGTGTCGACATCGACACGAGGTGGTCGATTGTCGAACGGCGACGTCGGAAACCACACTGGATGTTCGTCAATAAGTTGTGAGTTTCCAGCCACCACACCAACCGCCCATGGATCATGCGTTCCATCACCTTGCAGACGCAACTGGTGAGGGAAATGGGACGGTAACTGGAAGGCAGATGTCGGTCCTTACCTGGTTTCAGAATTGGAATGATGGTGGCCTCCCGCCACGTGTCAGGAAAACTGCCGTCAACCCAGATACGGTTATAGACCTCGAGTAGGAAAGCCTTCCCTTCGGGAGAGAGATGCTGTAAAAGGCGCACGTGGATACCGTCTGGTCCTGGTGCAGACGCTCGGGAAGATGAGAGTGCATGTTCTAGCTCTGCCATGGTGAACAGGCGATTGTAGTCTTCAAGGTTTCTAGATAGAAAGCAGAAAACTTGAGATTCCACCTGACGCTTAATTGAGAGGAACTCAGGTGCATAGTGATCTGAGCTAGATACCCGAGCGAAGGCATGCCCGAGGGTGTTAGCCACGTCTAATGGATCCACAACGACGCCTGAAGGAGTTTTCAAACCAGCAATCGGAATGTGGGTCGATTTTCCGGCCACGCGCCTTAACCTATCCCACACTACAGAAGAAGTTGTAAAGCGATTAAAAGACCCAACAAAAGCAGTCCATGAATTCTTTTTGCAGTCCTTAAGTACTTGCCGAGACCTGGCACGCATCCTCTTGTACTGAATAAGGTTCTCCATTGTGGGGTGGCGTTGGAAAACCCTAAGGGCACGCCTACGAGCTCGGATTGTATTCCGGCAGTTATCCGTCCACCATGGCACAGGACGGCGATGGGGATTGGGAGACGAACGCGGAATAGACCGTTCTGCGGCGGCAAGTATTCGCTCGCTCAGATGTTCTACGAGCTCGTTAACAGAGGCGTGCTCCTCATAACTAAAAACCGCCAACTGGGTGTAAAGGGCCCAGTTGGCTTTATTGAAACGCCAGGTAGGCAATCCGGTGGAACACACGTTTTGTGCTAGGAGACTAATGAGACACGGGAAGTGGTCACTGGAGTAGAGGTCAGAGATGACGTTCCATTGGAGGGACACTGCTAACTGCGGTGAGCATACTGCCAAATCCAGATGCGAAAAGGTGTTGAAGGCATCGGAAAGAAAAGTAGGTTCTCCGGTGTTCAGGAGATCCAGGTTGTTATTGTCCAGGAAATCGGAGAGAACTCGACCCCTGGCACAAGTTCGAGTTTAGCCCCAAAGAGGGTGATGGGCATTGAAGTCCCCCACCAACAGAAATGGGGTAGGTAACTGAACAACTAGATCCTGAAGCATGGTGAGTGATAAGTCATCTGAGGGTGGAATATACATGTTGCAGATAACCAGCTCTATCGTCGGCAGCACTATACGGGCAGCAACGGACTCGATGTTAGTGCGTAAAGGTATCACGTCCACATAGACGTCATCTCTGACCAGAACCATCGTCCCTCCGTGTGCCGGAATACCCTCTTCCGGGGCAAGATCACGCCGGAAGGGAGTATACCGCCTTAGTGAAAAGGAATCCTCAGGACGCAGCTTAGACTCCTGCAAGGAAACTACTAGGGGGTCGTGCTTATTAAAAAGCAAATCAAGCTCTGGGCGATGTGCCCGGAGTCCACGTATGTTCCAATGTAGGAGTGCCATGTGGAGAGTTAGGAGTACTTCGGGGAGCGCAGTGAGCCATAATTAGGAGCATAGCAATTACTATCTAGGCGGTTTCTCTCGGTTCAGCTTAAGTTTCTTCTTACGCGTCGGACTCCGGGTGGGCCGAGGGTGGCCCGCCACCACAACCGCATCCGCAGTCTCATCGCTACTGGCGGACTCGGAACAGGTGGTGTGGGTCCGTGAGCGAGAACGATCCTTGGGACGTCGTGGTGGTGATGTCCTACTTAAACGGTCGGTGTTAGTGCCCGCAGCTGAGACCAAGGTGGAGGTGGAGACGCTGCGGGATAGCGGAGCAGTATCCAGTTGAGTAGGGTGGTCGAACGAGTCAGTTTGAGTGGCGATAGAGACGCGAGAGAGTGCAGTGGGGAGAGTTTGCACTTCTACATCGCATTTGGGTGTAGGCTTTCGGAGAGCGGCGGAGTAATCCAAGGAAGTGGTTGGGTGTTGGGCTTCATAACGTTTCCTGGCCTCTGGGAAGGTTAACTTCTCTAAGACGCGGAGCTCTTGAATTGCCTGTTCTGCCCGATATCGTGGGCATTTCCTAGTACCAAATGGGTGTGCACCCTCACAGTTGACACAATGGGGGTCCTGTGTACACATAGACTCGTCATGCGCAGGGCAGCCACAACGAGGACAGACGGCGAGGGCCTGACAACGCTGCTGGGTGTGTCCATATTTCTGGCAACGAAAACACCTGAGGGGATTCGGAATGTACGGACGGATAGCCGCTCGCTCATAACCGCAAAAGATGTGCGGCGGTAGCACGGTCCCTTCAAAAGTCAAGAAGACCGTGCGAAGCGGAAACGGTTTATCGTCCCTCTTGCCAATGAGGCGGAATGCCGCAATAACACCCTGATCGGATAAAGATGCAACGACATCTTCATTCGAAAGCCCATCTAAAGAAGAAGTAGTAACCACACCGCGGACAGAATTCAAACTCCGGTGTTTGATAACAGTTATGGGATACGAACCAAGAAGACTGGCCTGTAACAGCTGGTTAGCTTGCGTAACCTTGGCGATCTCGATCAACTCTACAGCGCGTTGCGTTTTTAACAGGGCCACAAATTCGGTCGACTTCCCGTTGTATATAAAAGGGGCTTAGGTTTCATTGTCTTTGTTTCACCTGTCAAAGCCATCCCTAAAAATCGTGGAGTGAAAGGATTTGAGCGCAAAGGAGCCATGATGAAAGAGTCCCCCTCCGGAACCGCGGCGTCAGCCTGCCATCAGGGGGATTAAAGAAAAAAGACACCTATATCTTCCGGTCTGTGCCGGCCTGGGCACCCGCGTCAGGCCCGATCTCACGGAGTACTTCAGAGGAGTTACCCTACGCCTATCACTACTTACCGGTATGCGACACGTTCACCATAGGCAGGCCCGACTTAATGCCCCTACCATTGGAATAACCGCCAATGGCTCCCCAAATAAAACTATTAGAATTGCATACACACACATATATATGTGTGTGTGTATATATGTATATGTATAAAACAAAAGAAAAAAAAGGAAAAGAATACGAAATATCAATCAAAACCTACTAAAATTCTCTTCGCTAAATCCTAAAATCTAATCTAGAAAAGAATCTAAAAACCTTCTCCACTACTGCGTTATCGTCCGCTAGCATTTCTGCAAAGCTGGCCGGCAGCTGCAGAGACGTCCTAAGGTCTGCTAGGTGAAACCACTCTAGCAGCACGTGTCGTACAGATAACGCTTCGTTGCAAAACGGACACAGGGGAGAAGGCTCCTTTTTAAAAAGAAAACTGTGAGTAAAAAGCAGTGCCGAATTCGTAACCGAGCCAAACTCACCTCCTCGCGACGAGATGACCGACAGAAGGTAACCCAGGGAATCGGAAGTTCTTTGACAGATCTAAGTTTATTATTACGGAGAGCGGACCACTCTTCCTGCCAGCAGGTTTGCACAGCTCTCCGCACTACGGCCCTAAAATCTTCCGATGTCACAGATGGTACTCGAACCCTGGGCTTCATGGTAGCCGTCTTGGCTGCCAAATCCGCCATTTCACTCCCCCGCAAGCCTACCTGACCAGGGATCCATGCACACACCACGTTAACGCCAAAAGCGTGTAAAACGTGGAGGGCATCCTGTATACGCTGCACAATAGGGTGGTAGTTGTACAGCTGCCGTAGGCTTTGAAGTGCACTGAGGGAATCATTCAGGATTAAGCAGTACCCCGACTTTCGTCGACGTACGTGTAAAATGGCCTGGTATATTGCATATAGCTCTGCAGTAAAATGGAAGTGCTAGTGTGGAATCCGAATGTATACGGTTCGGTTCCACACGATGCTTTCTGCGGTGACTTGACTGCAATGCTATTCATAGGACTGGACTTAGTAGGTGTAGTCACTGTTCGTGCTGGTGTCTACTGCTTTGGCTGTGATCTGGATGTAATTGTTTTTAGGGATATTACTTCCCCGTTTATGTCGGTAGTTTGTGTTGCGATTCCCGTCTAGGTACCGGCTTAGCTGCAGCTGCACTATAAGTAATGATCCTAGTTACAGAAGGCTGAATAATACGCAAGAGTTTCCGGGCCTCCAAGAAGGCACCCTCTGTCTTACCCGGATCATTTGGATCGTCTTCTCATCCATAAAACAGGAACATTCCCTGGAGTTGGATGAATGATTGCCACTGCAGTTATCACACGTTGCGGGTGAAGTACATGCATTAAGCTTGACTTTCCCAAAGTCAACGCAAGTAACCACTCCATTACATGGATCACTCGTGTGGCCAAAGCGCTGGCGTTTATAACACCTCAATGGATTTGGAATGAACTGTCTCACTTCAATAGCTTCATACCTTGCAGTAGTCATTTACGGGAGATCTACCCAATCAAAGGTAAGAAACAGGGTACGAATGGGCACTAGCTCACCTCCTTTGCGGCGAACTCGATGTACATTAGTCACACCTTGTTCCGCCAAGTTTTCCTGAATCTCTACATTGGACATACCATCCAATGCGCTAGTGTGTACAACACCACGTGAGGAGTTCAGAGTCCTGTGCAATTCCACGCGCACCGGATAGCTCGCAAGCATATTGGCTTTCAAGATTTTTGCAGCCCGCTTAGGAGAAGCTATTTCGACCAATAGCGTGCCATTGTCAGATGTAGTACATGAATTTACAGGACCAGCAATATTATCTAAACCCTTCTGAATAATGAACAGGTTCAATGTAGAATATGTTCGACCTTCCTCAGTCCTACAAATAACTAAATAGCGAGGACCACAACACTAAGCTATTTCTTTTCCACGTTTATTTCTAAGGTTTGCCATAAGAAATGGAATGTTTCATCCCCCAGTGCTCCCCACTCACCACGGAGCCCAATAAGGGGTAATCAGACTGGGATGACAAGGCTACACAGGGAATATAGTGGGCTCGCCTTCCCACTCACCACGGAGTGCGGTACAGTACCTAGTCCGGACGGATTAAGGAGATTTTACAGGTGACATTCTATCCATATATACTAACAATGTATTGCACAACTCATGCCTTTTTATGAACGGCAACACCACGTGGAGATATTTCACTATCAGTAAAACCCCTCAGCTAAATGGAAACCTGACCAAATTGAGATATGAGCAGTAGACTGCTTGATGTAAAGGGAGATGGCCATCGTTGCGTTTTATGATTTTATTGGCACCACCAAGGAGAAAAATACTAACCATATTAACACCATTTATTTCTGTAGGTACATGCAAGACTGCCCAATAATTGTTACAACTATTACAGGTTTTCTTTGAATCAGAAGTTAAACTACTCCTTCACGCCGAAATGAACTACCTGGTATAATAAAATGCACTCTTTTCTTCAGACGTTCATAGTTGCACCAGCATCAAGCAGTGCTCTTACGGCCCTGAGATTGTTTTCTTGCGAAGCAATGTATAGCGGCGTCGCACCATTCTTACACTTCAGATTGGTATCGGCATTATATTTTAACAAGAGCTTTATCACATTGTAATGATCATAGTAGGCAGCCTGATACAGCGGTGTACAACCGTCATTAGCTCTGATGTTAACATTTGCTCCAGCTTCAAGAAGAGCTCGTACTGCCCTAGGATAGTTTTCCTGAGAAGCAGCGTGTAGTGGCGTCCAACCATCCTTACACTTCAGATCGGCATCAGCATTATTTTCTAACAAGAGCTTTATCATATTGTCACGATCATAGTAGGCAGCCTGATACAGCGGTGTACAACCGTCATTACCTCTGATGTTAACATTTACTCCAGCTTCAAGAAGAGCTCGTGCTGCCCTAGGATGGTTTTCGTGAGAAGCAGCGTGTAGTGGCGTCGCACCATCCTTACACTTCAGATTGATATCGGCATTATATTTTAACAAGAGCATTATCATATTGTCACGATCATAGTAGGCAGCCTGATACAGCGGTGTACAACCGTCATTATCTCTGATGTTAACATTTGCTCCAGCTTCAAGAAGAGCTCGTGCTGCCCTAGGATGGTTTTCCTGAGAAGCAGCGTGTAGTGGCGTCCAACCATCCTTACACTTCAGATCGGAATCAGCATTATTTTCTAACAAGAGCTTTATCATATCTTCATGATCAAGGAAGGCAGCGTGATACAGCGGTGTACAACCGTCATTACCTCTGATGTTAACATTTGCTCCAGCTTCAAGAAGAGCTCGTGCTGCCCTAGGATAGTTTTCCTGAGAAGCAGCGTGTAGTGGCGTCCAACCATCCTTACATTTCAGATCGGAATCAGCATTATTTTCTAACAAGAGCTTTATCATATCTTCATGATCAAGGAAGGCAGCCTGAAACAGCGGTGTACAACCGTCATTAGCTCTGATGTTAACATTTGCTTCAGCTTCAAGAAGAGCTCGTGCAGCTCTGAGACTATTTGTCTCAGAAGCAACGTAAAGTGGCGGGTACCCCTGGATAGACTTCAGATTGGTATCAGCATTATAGTTTAACAAGAGCTTTGTCATATCTTCATGATCAAAGTAGGCAGCATGAAACAGCGGTGTCCAGTCATCAACTCTTCTGATGTTTACATTTGCTCCAGCTTGAAGAATAGCTCGTGCTGCCTTGAGATGGCTTTTATCCGAAGCGACGTGTAACGGCGCCCAACCATTGTTACATTTGAGATCAGCATCAGCATTGTGTCTCATCAGAAGCTTTGTCATATCTTCATAGTCAAAGTAGGCAGCCTGATACAGCGGCGTACAGTCATCAACTCTTCTGACGTTTACATTTGCTCCAGCTTCAAGAAGAGCTCGAGCAGCCTTGAGGTGGTTTTCAGCAGAAGCGACGTGTAGAGGCGCCCAACCATTGTTACATTTAAGGTCGGCATCAGCATTGTGTCTCATCAGGAGCTGTGTCACATTCTCTAGGTCCAAGTAGGCAGCTTGATACAGCGGTGTACATCCGTCACTTCTTCTCACATCCGTCTTAGCACCTTCCCTCAGTAGCAGACGAACTACTTCTATGTGTCCATAATGTACCGCTACATGAAGAAGTGTCCAGTTGTCTTTCTTTATGACTAAATCTTTATCAGCGCCTCTATCCAGAAGCAACTTAACCATCTCTGTATGTCCATGTTGTACAGCGAAGTGAATGACACTGTTTGGATCGGCACCACGTCCTGCATAATCTTTAGCAAAGGAAATGTTTGACGTAGAAGCTGCTAAGAATGGCTGATCATTGAAAGCTTCGTCTGTTGTGCCTTGTGCGCCATTTACACTAGTCGCTTTAGAGCGGCAATCCTGAAACAGTGGGGAAATTTTAAATAGTACTTCTTGTGGTGTAGTAGCTTCTGGAACTTTTAACTAATAAGCTTAATTTATATACTACACGTTGTACTTTAGAAAACTTAGGATTTGGGGAGTTTAGTTTGAGAAGAGAGGTCTGGTATTGACATCGCTCCTTAGGTCACATTGTGTTTGTGTTGTTGAATCTATTTCAGCTTTTGTTGAAGCTTGGATTTTAAACAGAAGCGCTTAATAACTCTGGATAGCTCGCTCGACATCCTTACCCTACGGTGCGTGTTACTATCGCTACACAGGCACACGGTGTCTACATCGCAGCACTCTCCTATTGGATATAGCCATATGCAAGAGCATTGATGTAGATAACAGCGGATTCTGTGCATATTCATCGACTTGTCCGGATACAACGCACCAAATTGTAACCCACTCACTATGCAGTGGTGCACTTTGACTGCTGTTTTGACTTTGGTGTGTGATGATAGATCGAAGTTTCATTCACATTCACTTGCGGATTTTGATTAAACAGACCCTTGGTAGAAGTGTTCTTCCGGATGTGCTTTTGGTCGACTGTAAGCAGTCGTGGCAGCCATCTTGTACACAACTTTTTCATTGCCCAGTTTTCATACAGATTACTGTGGACTCGCTTTGTTGAGATGCCTACAGCCTCAGAAATCGCACGAATTTTGATTCCGCGGTCTTGTATAAGCATATTGTGGATTTTTTAATGCTGTACTGTGTGGTGACCTCAACTGAGCGACCAGAGCGCGATTCACCTTCGGTGCTACCACGACCACGTTTGAATGTGTTGATCCCAAAGTAAATGGTTTTCAATGTTGCTGCAGAGTCAGAGTGAACTTCAGATATTTAAGTTATGAGTTGTGCGGCAGTCCAGCTCTTCAAATGAAAACGTTAAATAAGTGCACGAAACTCTTGTTTGTTCCATTTTCAGTCGCAGCTAACACTGCGACCACTTCAGCTGGTTGTCAACAATGAACTGTATATTCTGTCACATTCAAATTTTCTGTACAATGTTTTGAACAATCAAGCTTATGCACAAAGTTGCAGCACACATTTCTATCCCTTCATGCAAATGTACCAGACTTATCAAACGAACCTCGTATGTGTGTCACTTTTTTCTCAAATTTACTGCGCACGTACTTTGGTTAGATATACGGGTCTGCAACCTACGTTCAAATGATCGTTTCGAACATTTTTGTGCTCATGGAGCGATTGACGAAGTGTCTGCCAGGTGAAGGTTCAATACCGATCTAGAGCATGTAAGCTGTTTCTCTAAAATCATCCTCAAGTGCACGGTCTACATCACAAAGGTCAATACACCTCCCCAATCCATGGCATCCAAGGCCTGGCCTATGAACCAGAGGCAAAAGCTAATGCTTTCGCTGACTACCTTGAACGTACCTTGCGGCGAAGAAACGACCCCCAGGACGACATATTTTTCGAACGTGTCCGCCGGTAGGTGCGTCGTTTCTTACGTCGCTCTCCTGAGGATGTGGAAAAACTCCCAACCATCCGACCTAGCGAAGTCCAAGGCGTACTCCAGCATCTGAAACCTAAAAAGGCGGGCAGCCTGATGACCTACCACCCCTCATGCTCCGCCAACTTCCCTTTAATGCGGTACACCTCCTAACTAGGTTTTAAATATGTGTATTAGCCTTGGGTACTTTCCACGAGAGTGGAGGGAGGCCCGGGTGATATGCATATTGAAACCTGGGAAGAATCCGGTACATCCTTCCAGCTGCCGATCCATTAGCCTCTTTTCCAACCTCTCGAAACTTCTCGAGAGGTTGACTCTCACCCTTTGTCCCCAATTCTAGAAGACATGCAAGCCATTTCCGACCACCGGTTTGGATTTCGTCCTGGGCACCAGACACTCCAGCAATTACTACGTATGGTGGAGAACCACTGCCCTGGGCTTCCAGGAAGGCGCTTTCACGGCTGCAGTTTAGTTGGACGTCGAGAAGGCCTTCTGTACGACATAAAATGCCGGGCTGTTATACAATCTGATCCACCTGGGGCTCCCAACACAAATGGTCATCCTACACAACGTCTTACGAAACCGCACCTTTAAGGTCACAGTCGCGGGGAAAACATCAACACTAAGACCAGTGAGAGGCGGAGTTCCCGAAGGCTCTGTACTATCTCCCACCTTATTCAACGTATTTATGACAGATTTCCCAACAGAGCCGCGAGTCGAAATGGCACAATACGCTGACGACGTGCTTCTGTTCTGCGAAGGCATACATATCCTGAGAGCCTTCAACCCTATACAAAGACACCTCCTCCAAACCCAACAGTGGTGTCGGTGTTGGCGGCTATCCGTTTATCCGGACGAAAGCCACGCCATATTTTTTACAAGGCGCCACACCCCCGCAGACTGCTCCAACATCAGCTTCCGAGGTCGAAGGATGGAGTGAACTAACTCCATCCAGTACCTTGGAGAACATTGGATAGAGGCGTAACTTTTCGCCAGCACACCAGGGACCTAGCGGCAAGGGTACAGAGAGTAATTGCTTCCCTGTATCCAATGCTTGGTTCGGGTTCGATGCCGGTTGGCTTAAAGTTGCGTTTCTTCCGAGTGCTGGTAATTCCTGTGATGTTACACGCCTGCGAGATCTGGGGCATGGCCGCAGATAGCTGGTTAGCATGGCTTCAACGTGCACAGAATAGAGGACCACGGTCTTTATATTCTGTGGGTCGTTACATTCCTACCAGGTTGCTTCGCGAAGCCTCGGGTCTTCCATACGTGGAGGATTAAATTTGGCGTCGGGCATCAAAATTATACGCTAGTTTACCAACACATAGAAGCGCCCTTGTTAGATCATTGGGAGATTATGATCCCACTAGACGCCGTTCTAGGCTGTTCCGGGTACCCCTCATGGCTTGCGGACACCCGAGATAACCCAGGAGCTAATCCTAACAGCAGCTGAAGCTGAGCTGCAGATAATCTTCTAAGCTGTTTGGCATCAAAATTTCCAACTAAATAACCACAAAAAGTAATGCACCGGGGTGCAAGGTATTGCATCCTTTCCTTCAACCAGAAGGTACATAAATTTGTAGCCTCGAAAGAAACTCCAGCCTCAAAACCCACAACACATCCTACAAAATTCAATTGAAAAACTTTACTTGCGGTAAAATCCTAAACGGGCGGACACGCAGCACAAACCTTCTGGCTTGATACAGCTAGCCAGCACCTCGGTCCGGTCCGGTGAACAGACCTAAGTTACCCAGATCATTCATCTCACCTAACTTACAAAAACTTGTAGTAAACTAAATAGCTAATACTTACACAAATCTTTGCCTCGGCAGATTTGTGTTTCTCTGCATTCAAAGCGTCACTCATCTCTTTCAGTTTGATCTTGTAGTCCTCAAGTTGTCTGCTAAGGCTCTCTGAGTAGTTCTTATACTTAGAAAGCTCAAAGTTCAGCAGTTTAGCTGTCTGTTTCAGAAGCTGACTTTGTGATTGCTTACAATCCAGACGGACCTCAACTATTGCTGATGTCAGATTGTTCACTTCTTGCTGGGATTCCTTCAACTGAGTCTGAAGAAACTCACAGCGAGAATGTTGGGTCTGGAGGGCTTCCTTGTTATATTTAAGTTCATCCTCTGCGGCTTTACATTGGTTATCAAAGAGATTGGGTTGTAGCTGCTGGAGGAACTGCAAGAAAACCAGCTGCATTTGTGTAGAGTTGGCAAACATGAGTGGCGGAATTGGTTGGTGAAGTTGAAAACCCGTCATCTGGAATCAAAGAAGAGATAGATACTATAGTTGTCTTATGGTACCTTCAGTTAGTGATGCTAGCATCTTACCCGAGAACGGCATTGTGAAATACAGAGATGATATGTGTATAAGAGCGCTCAACTGTGGAAGTTATCAGCGCCATTTAAAAAATTAGGCACGGCAAAAGCCAGATATAAATATTTCTAAAGCTCTATGCAAGTTGTAAATGAACTTACAAAAAATACATGCACATAACAAAATTCAAAAACAAAATAAAAATAAATATAAATATAAACTGCAAAATGATCTTTACTAAATTCGAAAATGTAACCCAGAAAAGAACTTAAAAACTTTCTCCGTTACTTCGTTGTCATCCGCTAGCATTTCTGCAAAGCTGGCTGGCAGCTGCAGAGACATTCTAACGTGTGCTAGGTAAAAACACTCTAGCAGCACGTGTCGGACAGATAACGCATCGTTACAAAGCAGACAGATTGGAGCAGGCTCCTTTCTAAGTAGAAAACTATGCGTAAAAAGCAGTGCCCTATGCGTAACCGAGGCAAATTCACCTCCTCACGACGAGATGAACGACAGGAGGTTACCCAAGGAATCGGAAGTTCTTTCACAGATTTAAGTTTATTATTGCGGAGAGCGGACCACTCTTCCTGCCAGCAGGTTTGTACAGCTCTGCGCAATACAGTGAAGTACAGAGATTGTACACTCATGTTTCTTTATGAACAGAATTCTGATATTAAGTCGGCAGTGAGCTTTGTGGTTGATTTAATGGATAAAAAGTATAAGATTTCTATCATTATCAATATTACTTCCTTATACTTATGTTGTATGTGAGCACAAAGTAGTACTTCCGTTTCGAAATGTGGAGAAATCCATCCAATGATGGTAGTGTTACATATAGCTCCTGTAATATATTACAGACTTCCTAATAAGTGTGGCTCAGTGGTTAGACCGCTTTGCTCTCACCAAGGCGGCCCGGGTTCGATCCCAGGCGACCGCAAAGTGAGATTTGTGGTTGACAACACGGCGTTGGGGCGGGTTTTCTCCGGGACCTCCGGTTTCCCCCGCCATTTCATTCCACCGGTGCTCCATCTTCATCTCATGCATCATCAGTGTCACCGCCTGCGGTGCCGTATGTAGTAAAAGCGGGCGTTAAACACTACACATTTCATTTTTTCCTAATAGGTAAACATGTTTAAATACAACCAAAACCGGAGTTCTGTGTTTAATGTAATTAACACTTAAGATATTTCAGGTGAAATCGCTTCCTTCTTTGGAAGTGCCGAGTAAGCAATGGTATTGAGCGAAGAACCTTTAAAACTAAACATTTAAATTTTTAGGTATCAATTCTGCATTAAAACAGGTTCTCTACCACATTTATCTGTTCAATAAAGCACACATGTTTAGTGATTCAAAGTCTGCATTACAGTCCATTTATACTGGACATATACAACAAAATGAACAGCAAAAATCTACCGAAGTACAGTGTGATCCATACAAACCTGAACAACTTCCATAGGCCATAACTTTTGAACCAATAATAGGACACAGGTGTAACTTTGGGAGAATATAATACACAATTGGGAGATTACATTACACTATTTACATTTCAGAGTAAATGTTGGAAGTGTCCTCCACCAGCATCTATACATGTTTGTACTTGTCTCACTCTATTCTCTGAAGCCCGCCTCGGTAGCTTAGTGGTAGCGTGTCTGCCTCACGTTCAAGAGGTCCCTAGCTCGAATTTCAGTCAGGGTGAGTTACCTGGGTAAGGTTTTCTCCGGTGTTTTCCTTATCCTGAAAGACGAATGTCGGCTATCTCTAAGCTCTATGGACCCTGGGTTCATAAAGCATCATTTCACCCATTTCATTCATCGTCCGATATGACTTAGTTGGAGGACGTAAATTACAAAAAAAAAAAAAAAAAAAAAAAAAAAAAATCTAAAGCCTTACGGAGAGTATCCTCGCTAATGTTACTTACTTCGGTTCGAATGGATTCCTTGAGAACATCAATTGTCCGTGGCCTATCCTTGTACAATCTATTTTTAGATACCCCCACAAGAAAAATCCGGTCAGGTTAGGCCAGGGGATCTGGGACGCCACAGACCTTTTGAGATTAATCGATTATTAAAGAAACTGGTTACAAGTTCCATGGTGTCATTAGATGTCACGTTGCTCCACCTTGCTGGAAGTAACCTTCTCCCAATTCGATATCATCTCATTGGACGCAGTACGACTTACACGGAGCGCTTCTAGGTGCGATATCCTCCCAGGTCGGTCTTGTACCTGCCTCCACTTCCCTCAAGAGTGGTCCCAAGTCGGCGTCCGCCAGCTGTTCCCTCCTCAGTCCTGCGCTATCCCAACCTCCGCAGGCATTGCCGTGGTCTCTGACAGCTGCGGCACGCTCCTTCTCTTCCACTCTGCACTGGCCGCATTCTTTCGGGCAGTGTCTTCGGGACGTGGCGTCTGCGTTGGCGTGCCTCTTCCCTTTACGATGTTCGGAGGTGAAGTCGTACTCCGGCATCCTCTGGACCCAATGGGCTGTCTGGCCTTCTAGGTTGCTAAAGCTCAGTGGCCAGGTTAGGGCGGAATGGTCAGTCTTCAGGTGGAATGGCTGACCATACAGGTATTTGTGGAAATACTCCAAGGTCTTCACAAACGCCAGCAGCTCTCGCCGGGTGACGCAGTAGTTCTTATCTGCCATGGATAGCGTCTTGCTGTAGTAGGATATGGCCCGTTCGAGGCCGTCCTGGACTTGGGATAGAACACGCGCAATGCAATGGTTGTTGGCGTCGGTGTCCACAATGAGGTGCCACCTGGTTGTGAGAATCCTAAAATAGGTGCACTGCAAAGCGTATTCTTTAGCTGCTGGAAAGCGCCTTCGCCCTCCTCCGTCCAGCATAAGGCCGGTGTTCTTCTGTCTGATGGGTGAGGGGCTTGGCGATGTTGGAGAAGCCCTTTTTGAAGCGGCGGTAGTAACTGCACAGCTCCAGGAAACTGCGCAATTCTCGCTTATCCTTCGGGCGAGACCAAACTCCCACCGCCTGTGTCTTCTCCGGGTCTGTGGCGCTTGCGGTTGATGAGGCTATGTGGCGAAATAGTTCACTTCCTTGCGGAATAGCTGACACTTCTTCGCCTTCAGCTTAAGGTTTGTCGCCTGCAGTCTCTGTAACAGCTTCCTCAGATTATCGAGATGGTCTTCGAAGATCTTGCCAGTGACGATGTCGTCCAGGTATAGCAGGCAGGCATCATAAGTCAATCCATGAGGAGCTGGAAGGTAGCTGGTGCGTTGCAGAGACCAAAGGGCATAACTGTGAACTGCCAAAGCCCTTGGCCCGTCGAGAATCCGGTGTTCTCCTTGTCTCTCGCATCTAGACATCTTCGGCCGCGCCGTGGCTCAGTGGTTAGACCGCTTGGCTCTCACCAAGGCGGCCCGGGTTCGATCCCAGGCGACCGCAAAGTGAGATTTGTGGTGGACAACATGGCGCTGGGGCGGGTTTCTCCGGGATCTCCGGTTTCCCCCGCCATCTCAATTCCACCGGTGCTCCATCTTCATCTCACGTATCATCAGTGTCATCGCCTGCGGTGCCGTATGTAGTAAAAGCGGGCGTTAAACACTACACATTTATATTTAGAGACATTTTCCAGTAACCCGACTTCAGGTCCAGGGTCGAGAACCACTGCGCACCAACAAGCGTGTCCAGCTTGTCAATTCGGGGTAAGGGGAAGCAGTCCTTCGTGGTGACAGCGCTCAGATTCCCGTAGTCCACGCAGAAACGTAGCTTGCCGTTCTTCTTCGTCACCAAAGCTACAAGGTAACACCAAGGGCTGTCAGACTCTTCAATCTTTCCCGTGGATCTCATGTCCTCCAGCATGTCCCGTACAGCTACCGTTTAGGCAGCGGAACGCGTCTAGGATTTGCGAATAGGCCTGGCGTCTACGGTACAGATGCGGTGGAGCACCCGGTGCGTGCGGCCGTAGTCGCTGTTACCTGGGCTGAAGAGGCGCTGGTATCGTCTCAACAGTTGTCGAACCTTCCCCAGCTGTACTGCGGTCAGGTGGTCGGCCCTCCTCTCTGGAGAGCCTTCCAGCCGGGGCCCCAGGTGTTGCGTCGGCACCGGCTCCTGGGTCTGGTCAATTGTCGTTATGCTGACCACGGGCCCAAACGTCCACAACTCCGTCCCGGCCTGGATGTCGTTATCGGTGTCCGTTGCATTAAGCAGCCTCACCGGTTCCTCCTCTCGGCACGGAAACAATTTACTGGCTACATAGTGCCCGTGCGCAGGTATCTTATGGCTAAGTATCATATTTTTCGTCCGCTGGTCTAGCAGTCGCGCCGTCAGCACCACCTCGCTTCTCGCGGGGGCTACCACGACTTCCCTCAGGATGACCCTGCAAATTCCAAGGCGTTATTCGCGTTGCCGGAGTATGAACTCTTCTCCATTGAGCCGCAGGGCCTTCCTGTCCAAGTCTACCATCGCCTCGTGGCTCCTGAGAGCATCCAATGCCAGTATAACCTCCTCGGCCACCTTCGCGACGGACAACCACAGACGCACGGCACCCCGTCGCGAGGTCAACTGCAGCAGGACCTTATTCTATCAAGGCAAGTTGTCGCCCGATGCCGTAACTAGCTGGTATGGTCGATTCGGTTTTCTCCACGGCAAACCCCTGGGCACGTCAGGTCTGATGAATGTCACGGCTGCCGTGGTGTCCAGAAGCACGCGGCATGACTTCCCCTTCACCGAACCGTCCACAATGAGGCTGTCATCCATACGGTGGCTGACGGCGCGCAGTGTCACTCGCAAACCCCTGGCCACGTCAGGTCTGATGAATGTCACGGCTGCCGTGGAGAAGCACTCGGCATGGCTTCCCCTTCACCGAACCGTCCACGATGAGACTGTCATCCATAAGGCGGCTGACGGCGCGCAGTGTCACTCGCAAACTCCTGGCCACGTCAGGTCTGATGAATGTCACGGCTGCCGTGGTGTCCAGAAGCACGCGGCATGGCTTCCCCTTCACCGAACCGTCCACAATAAGGCTGTCATCCATACGGCGGCTGACGGCGCGCAGTGTCACTCGCAAACTCCTGGCCACGTCAGGTCTGATGAATGTCACGGCTGCCGTGGTGTCCAGAAGCACTCGGCATGGCTTCCCCTTCACCGAACCGTCCACGATGAGGCTGTCATCCATACGGTGGCTGACGGCGCGCAGTGTCATTCGCAAACCCCTGGCCACGTCAGGTCTGATGAATATCACGGCTGCCGTGGAGAAGCACTCGGCATGGCTTCTCCTTCACCGAACCGTCCACGATGAGGCTGTCATCCATACGGCGGCTGACGGCGCGCAGTGTCACTCGCAAGCACCTGGCCACGTCAGGTCTGATGAATATCACGGCTGCCGTGGTGTCCAGAAGCACTCGGCATGGCTTCCCCTTCACCGAACCGTCCACGATGAGGCTGTCATCCATACGGCGGCTGACGGCGCGCAGTGTCACTCGCAAACCCCTGGCCACATCAGGTCTGATGAATATCACTGCTGCCGTGGTGACCAGAAGCACTCGGCATGGCTTCCCCTTCACCGAATCGTCCACGATGAGGCTGTCATCCATACGGCGGCTGACGGCGCGCAGTGTCATTCGAGGGGATGCTGGTGATGTCACCGACGTGCCCCTCGCCACGACGGCTTTTACTCATATTGCGGCTGCTCTCCTTGGTGTGGGCTCTCTCTCTTCAGGTCCCGCTGGCCTCACACCCAACACACGCCACTTGTTCTTCGCCGGCGTCCCTCGGCTGACCTTCGGTCTCCATTGTAGCGGAAACTCCATGTTCGCAACGTCGGGGTAGCCGTCACGTTGGCAGTTCTTTCTCTAGTACATAATGTGGAACGCTGGGACACACATTAGATAACATTATCCTCTAACTGGAAAACTCTCTCCTGCTATTGTAATTACTTTATGTTTATTTATGAGCTCATCTGTAATTTCGTTATTACTAAGCCAAACAGTCTTTTGTTTGATATTTTAGATGCAAATCTAATATGAGGGGATTAACTTTAGTAGTTAACTGTTAAACAAATTCAATGATGGGAGCATAATCAACTGAGTCAATTCTAATAGCGTTTTGCTTTTTAAGGAATAACGTACTCTGAGACGCTTGCTAATAACTAATCATTGACTTACTGTTAGTTGGTTGAGCTCGTTGGATGCTGAGGTTAGGTGACTCCGAAACTAAGTATTAATCAAATATTGATGAAGTTTTGCTCACAATATGAAAACAATTACACCAAACGTAAAACAAAGCACTCAAAATTAATAGCAATCCACATTAAACAAGATACGATGCAGACTTCTGGTAAGAGTAACCGTAAATATAGGAAATCAGAAATCTCACTTTTCACTAGAAGTCATGGCCTCCTGGGAAGTTATCACTTCCTGCTTTGTTTACAGAAAAGTCAAGATATTCGTTTGTCATGAACATAACCGATTTCAGACAAATGACTTCAAGCCTTATTTAATGATTTTGTTGATTGCAGTTACTGCATGTTTATTAATTATTAAAATATCATATATTAAAGTATAACCCTGAAGTACTTAGTAACTTTTGTCTACATTTATAAAATTTTAAAATTTATTTTTGAAATAAAATATTTTTTTTCTTAAAATTCTGGATTTAATAGTAATCGACAGAACTGGTCTTCAGAAGTTCAAAGTTTTCGAAAGCATTCTCATGTAAAGGGTAGCGTGGGCCGAGAGATTTTCTTTAAAATGGTCTTGAAATAAGTTTTATTATCAAGTTTGGTATTTCACTGACATATAAACTCCAATTAACTTGAGCTGGCAGCTGAGTGAAGGTGCGCACTAAAAGAATTAGTCTGTTACCAATCCTGAAAGAATACTGAGGTTGATTTTATACTTGTAGAGCTATTGATGATACATGTATCAACTACACCACATATATGAATCACTTCCAGTCTTCTTTCAGGTTCAGTATCACACTAATTCTTTTAGTGCGCATCTTCACTCAGCTGCCACCTCAAGTTAATTGAACAGTACACGTGCACCCTTTTCGATTTGTCAGAAGATTTGGAAACATTTCCTGTTTGGATGTCGTGCAACTTGTCCACCTGCTATTACGTACGAAAGTCGAAATATGAATCTCTATAAAACATATATCCAATACATTTGTGAGATACACATTTTGTTATTATTTCTAATGTTTAAACACTTACAGTTTGTTTTTAAATGATAAATCTTAATTTTTCCCTTGTGGTAAAGCAAACAATATGGCGTTTCGAAGTCATTACACGGCATTTTATTACCTTTCATTAATTTTTGTTTCTGAAACTATTTATTTACTTGTAAATCGTTGTATAATTTTGATTAAAGTACAGCATGTTCAAGATACTATGTGTAAATTTGTAGATTAGTAAATGTATACATTTCATGTGACGAATGTGAAATTAAATGTTTATATTAAACTTTCTAAGAGTATCCTCAGAAATCCTCTTAATTCTGAATGATTTTAAAACAACTGAAAATCGTTAGAGATAAAATGAAATGAAATGTGTAGTGTTTAACGCCCGCTTTTACTACATTAGGCACAGCAGGCGGTGACACTGATGATACGTGAGATGAAGATGGAGCATCGGTGGAATGAGATGGCGGGGGAAACCGGAGGTCCCGGAGAAAACCCGCCCCAACGCCGTGTTGTCCACCACAATTCTCACTTTGCGGTCGCCTGGGATCGAACCCGGGCCGCCTTGTTGAGAGCCAAGCGGTCTAACCACTGAGCCACGGCGTGGCCTCACCGTTAGAGATAGATAAGCGATATATACATTTTATTAAAACCCAGCAAATAAGTTTGTTTGTGAACCATTTCCGAGATATTGCTTGTTATGTGTTTGAATTTTCCAATACTTATGGTTTTCTCAAATAGCAATAAGTTATTCGTTTTTTTATCTCTTTACTATGGAAGGAGAAAGGAGTTTTAAATCTATCAGGTAGCGACCAGCTGTTTAAAACATTTGACTATCACTTAAGATTCCATATTCCCTGCGTTTATGTTGATAAAGGGAGTCGAAATGCTGAATATAATGATTTAGTTCCAAATTCAGATTTTGTTTACATATGAATATGCTGAAAGATCTTCTCGTCATTATGTTGAAGTCTTCATAAAGCATGCTAACTGTGAGTAGTTTAAAAATTAGTAATGAAAATAAAGCTGATTTATGTATTTTAGTCTTTATCGTCTTGTTTAACTGCTCTGAAGAATAAATGCCTTATTTCGAAACTTATCAGTATAAAGTGATGAACTTTTATCACACATTTGAAGATAAGTTGCTGTATTTGAACGAGAAAGGTTTTATGAATAAGGCAGAGGCTTTTAAAGTCAAAATCCAGTATTTGTTAATAACCATTTAGGTATTATATTAGACAAAGTAAATTAATTTAATTTCATCTGTCAGTTGTAGAAGTCCTATTGAATGTTCCTTGAGAAGGTCAGTTAAAACAGTTGACTAAATAATGAGTTATCAGTTAACGTTGGATATCCAGGAGACCTCAACTCCCTATAACATGATATAATAGAGAAAGTACAACATATAATAAAAATAAGGAAATCTGGATGCAGGGAACTTGTACTTACGTTAAGTTGTCGTGCTGCTGTTAGGAAATCCCTTACTGAATGAACTCTGGCTTTGCTGCGGATTTTAACGAAAGATAAGCAAATGTCCGGGGTCATAAGGTCCAACCTTGGCAATATCACCGCTGAGCTTACTTCATGGGTTTAACCTTTTCCTGCTTATGTCATAAACTTATAGGGGAGGGGGGTGGACTGGACTATGCTAAGGAGGTGATACTAAGGGTGGCCAGACCTGAAGCAGGTGGCCAGGTCTCTTGACAGTTACA
Organism: Mantis religiosa; assembly: GCA_030765055.1. Lineage (NCBI taxonomy): Eukaryota > Metazoa > Arthropoda > Insecta > Mantodea > Mantidae > Mantis > Mantis religiosa. Next base: position 37,587,123 of record CM060953.1, read on the forward strand.
AATTGAATCTTCTCAGTGACATGTCGTACAACCGACACCCTTATCCACCTCTCCTAGGCTTACGTATCCTATAGGAGATATCCCCCAATCCGGAGGACACTTTGGTTTTGAAACTCCAACTAGGATGAAAGATGAAAGGTCACGAAATGTCGGGAATGCAACATTTGTCTAGGAACCCGGGAAACCCATTTGTCAAGCAGGTCGTCCACGGGAATAGAAGCCAGGAATTTCTCTATCCGGGTCACAGACATCTCGCTCGGTATAGAGCAAACTAACCGTGTAGTCAAACAGGGAGGAAGGATTTCTTTACGACCTTCCTAACATCCTCAGCTAAGTATGGAAAGATAGACTGAAAAATTCAATGCCATGGCCGGGATTTGAACCACGGATCGTCTGGATCCATACTTTAGCCTACACACGGCCAGTGTGAAAGAACAATTTATTTCCATTATTTGACCTAATAGTGGTTTACTATAAAGACCGGACCTTAAAGTACTTACAGCATAGTAAGTCGTCATTAAGGTAGTTGTCTCATGTGTTTATGAGAAATCCTAGTGGCATACTACAAAGTCCGGACCTTAAAGTACTTACAGCATAGTAAGTTGCCATTAAGGTAGTTGTCTCATGGGTTTATGAGAACTCCTAGTGATTTACTATAAAGCCCGGGCCTTAAAGTACTTACAGCATAGTAAGTCGCCATTAAGGTAGTTGTCTCATACGTTTATGAGAAATCCTAGTGGTTTACAATAAAGCCCGGGCCATAAAGTACTTGCAACATAGTAAGTTGTCATTAAGGTAGTTGACTCATGTGTTTATGAGAACTCCTAGTGCTTTACTATAAAGCCTGGACCTTAAAGTACTTACAGCATAGTAAGTCGTCATTAAGGTAGTTGTCTCATGTGTTTATGAGAACTCCTAGTGGTTTACTATAAAGCCTGGACCTTAAAGTACTTACAGCATAGTAAGTCGTGATTAAGGTAGTTGTCTTATATGTTTATGAGAACTCCTAGTGGTTTACTATAAAGCCCGGGCCTTAAAGTACTTACAGCATAGTAAGTCGTCATTAAGGTAGTTTTCTCATGTGTTTATGAGAACTCCTAGTGGTTTACTATAAAGCCTGGGCCCTAAAGTACTTACAGCATAGTAAGTCGTCATTAAGGTAGTTGTCTCATGCGTTTATGAGAACTCCTAATGGTTTACTATAAAGTCCGGGCCTTAACGTACTTACAGCATAGTAAGTCGTCATTAAGGGAGTTGTCTCATGTGTTTATGAGAACTCCTAGTTGTTTACTATAAAGCCCGGGCCTTAAAGTACTTACAGCAGAGTAAGTGGCCATTAAGGTAGTTGTCTCATGTGTTTATGAGAACTGCTAGTGGTTTACTATAAAGCCCGGACCTTAAAGTACTTACAGCATAGTAAGTCGTCATTAAGATGGTTGTCTCATATGTTTAAGAGAACTCCTAGTGGTTTACTATAAAGCCCGGACCTTAAAGTACTTACAGCATAGTAAGTCGCCATTAAGGTAGTTGTCTCATGTGTTTATGAGAACTCCTAGTGGTTTACTATAAAGCCCGGACCTTAAAGTACTTACAGCATAGTAAAACGTCATTAAGATAGTTGTCTCATGTGTTTATGAGAACTCCTAAGTTGTTTACTATAAAGCTCGGGCCTTAAAGTACTTACAGCATAGTAAGTCGTCATTAAGGTAGTTGCCTCATGTGATTATGAGAACTCCTAGTGGTTTACTATATAACCCGGGCCTTAAAGTGCTTACAGCATAGTAAGTCGTCATTAAGGTAGTTGTTTCATGTGTTTATGAGAACTCCTAGTGGTTTACTATAAAGCCTGGGCCTTAAAATACTTACAGCATAGTAAGTCGTCATTAAGGTAGTTTTCTGATATGTTTATGAGAACTCCTAGTGGTTTACTATAAAGTCCGGGCCTTAAAGTACTTACAGCATAGTAAGTCGCCATTACGGTAGTTGTTTCATGTGTTTATGAGAACTCCTAGTGGTTTACTATAAAGCCCGGGCCTTAAAGTCTTACAGCATAGTAAGTCGTCATTAAGATAGTTGTCTCATGTGTTTATGAGAACTCCTAGTGGTTAACTATAAAGCCCGGACCTTAAAGTACTTACAGCATAGTAAGTCGTCATTAAGGGAGTTGTCTCATGTGTTTATGAGAACTCCTAGTTGTTTACTATAAAGCCCGGACCTTAAAGTACTTACAGCATGGTAAGTCGTCATTAAGGTAGTTGTCTCATGTGTTTATGAGAACTCCTGAGCTGTTCACCGGGAAAAACACGAATCAGTTGGAGAATTTGATATCGTGTTGGCAGGTTGGCCATAGTAGCTCAATGTTTAGCGTGGCTGGACGGCAACCAGGTGATCCGTGGTTCAATCCCGGCTATGGCATTGAATTTTTCAGCCTTCGTCTCTTTACATACTTTAGCCTACACACGGCCAGTGTGAAAGAACAATTAATTTCCATCCTTAGCTAATGTCGATGTTCAGTTTTGATTTGGTGAACTCCTTGATGGTGATGTGGGAGTCTCTATTGGTGTCCTGTTGAAGTTTCTCATCAAAGATGGGGTAGAAGTTTAAGATATTTGCTTCATATTACTTTATAATAACTTTTTCCTAAGTGGTCAATGCAGCTGGACCCTGATCACTTGTTAACAAATAGATTTCTGTGTCATGATTCCCAATCCAAAAATGGTACGCTGCTGCCAAATTGTCTATTTCTTTGTCAACATTAGCTGAGGGTTTTGGAAGGTTGTTGCATGCACACTGTTTTTATACGGCTAATGAAGTTTTAGAACTATAACCATATAAATGAGCACTGGGAGCATAGTAGATTCACAAATCTGTAATATTTATATTATATCAATTCTTGTAGTAAATTAGTCTATGCAAATACCACATGAAACCATAGAAAAGCTGCTTACTGTGTATCGATCACGTACAGTAGCCCTGAGTGTTCAGCGGGCGAGCCTGTTTTCAGTATTCGCTTGGCGCCTCATGTATGCCAGTTTCTCCCTCTCTCCCACCCAACCCAGCCGTATGCGTCAACCTGTATGCGCAAAGGTCAGTGTGTATCCTCATCTAGACGAGTGAAGTTGGTGATCACGTGCTTTGTTGGGAACACTAAATCTGTGAAACTTATCAGTTAGAATGCAGTTAAAGAAAAACTAAAGCCCAATCATCCAGAAAAGTCTGTTCTTGTGATAGACAACGCTTCATATCACAATGTGACCAGAGAAAAATGCGCCACAGCGAACACAAAAAAGCAGGATATGCAAGACTGTTTGGTTAAGCATAGGATTCCGTTCGGAAGCCATATGCTGAAAGCGGAACTATATGATCTTATAAAGTTGCATAAGCCAAAACATAAGAAATATATTGTGGGTGCAATTTTAGAAGAAGATGGGTACGTAGTTCTCCGCTTACCACCGTACCATCCCGACCTGAATGCCATAGAAAAAGTTTGGGCAAATGTAAAAGAATGGGTTGCGCTTTGTAAGGTGAGCTTCAACATGGGAGACGTGTGGCGTTTGTGCGAACAGTGATTTGGTGAAATAGGAGAAGCAGAATGGGGTCCAGTTTGCCGGCATGTTCACCAAGTGGAAGAGAAATATATAAAAACTGAGGGTCTCCTAGAAACAGAGGTGGAAAAGCTAACGATCACTGTTAATGACGACAGTAGCAGCAGTGATTCGGAAAGTGATTACTCAGCAACGTCTGTATATGAGTGCAGCAGCAGAGTGGAGAGGTACGATTTCGAGGGATGTGCAGACGACATGCTGGACGGCATCGAGGAACTTCCCCAATCACCTCACGCCTAAGCCACGCCCAACGGTGGTGAGAGTCGCTCCTAAGGTAAGCAATGCATTATGCCAGGGTTTTTACGGAAGTAATCTAACTCTACTTATTGGCATGAAAGAGAGAGCAGGGCAGCAGAGCGACCTTCCACATGGTTCGGAGGCATTGTTGCTAGAGGTGGATCTGTTATGAAGAAAGCCGACCGACCACGTGTTCTCAACCTTGAGGGACTTCATATTTCTGTTTCTCCGTTCATCTACATTTCTAGTCCATCATACACTTGTGTGTGTGTGTGTGTGTGTGTGTGTGTGTGTGTGTGTGTGTGTGTGTGTGTGTGTGTGTGTAGAATATCCATGCTAACCTAATATTATTTTGATATAACATATATTAAGCGACTTTGTTTATGGCCAAGGGGAACCGTTATGGATGCTAGGCACCATTTAATTAAATTTACGTTTTCTGCTTGGAGCTTTCAAAACTATATTTTTTAAGTTTGAAATGAAACTGTCTACTTCACTGTAACTTCTGCGAATTTCCTGGGCTACTCGATGGAGCCTGTGCACCAGAGATCATGATGATTGTGATTTAGGGCGCTCGACAGCACGGTCATCAGCTCGTCTAAAATACAAAGCCTTCTAAAAACAAACTAAAACTTGGCTAAAAACTGTCCTTGGCTATAAAATCATGACAAATATACGTATACGTACGTAAGACGAGGTATAAAAATTAAAAAAAAGGTTAGAGCTAAAAATACATATCTGGCTATATGATAACTGCTTGCTGGTCGTCCGAGGAATGAAAGCGATAGTGATGTGCATTCCATAACCTCTCTAATCCAAATACCAACTTCGACCTACCCGTGGTGCAACCTGCTTTTACCAATGAGGCTGTGGGGACCGAGCATTAGCGGTAAAACTACATCAGAAATAGAGGAAATGTTATTTCCCTCTTACGCTGGCCTGTCATGGCGTACGTATGTTCCACAATTGGTGCTTGTGGGAAATGTGATGGACCCATTAACCAAAGACGGGTGTGGCCCTCCAGACATACTGGGGGTTAAAGTGAGTGGATGATGTAACCACCATTACAAGCAAAAAAATTGGTGTCCACTTAAAAAACGTTTACATTTATGCTACTTAAAACATGGCAGGTCCTTCAGATAAATTTTCCGGAGGCAAAATAGTCCCCAGTTCGGATCTCCGGGTGGGGACATCTGCAGGACGTCAATTACAGAACACTCTCAAAATTCTCCAATGGAATGCAGGAGGACTTTCACAGAGTAAAAAAAAAATGGAACTTCAAAAAGTCATAAAAATGAATCAGCTGATTCTATTGCCAAAAAGGTGCAAATTTAATTCAGAACAAAGGTAAAAACTTACTCTTTACATCCATAAAAAGATTAATCAAAAGAAAATATAAAAACAAACTAAACCAATCAATATCTAACAAAGCCAAAAATAAAAAACGAACATTTTAATTAAAAATCCAGAAATTATTCCAGAAATCCCACGTAAAGCTACAGTAGCAAATTTTAGATTACTTACGGAACATGATTATTTGGCCAAACACTTACACAGACCAGGAATTTATACAAGTCCAAATTGTCCTCTGTGCAACAAAGAAGAGGAAATGACTCAAGAACATCTTTTAACCTGTGAAGCCCTACCTGCCGGACCCACTACACAGAAATATTGGAGAACAAGAGAGCTAATGACTTCATTGCCAAAACCTAGCATTTGACAACAAAGAGAAAATGACTGAAGAACATCTTCTAACCTGTGAAGCCCTAGCTACCGGACCCACTACACAGAAATATTGGAGAGCAAGAGAGCTGTGGTCGCCTCCTTAGCTGCCGAATCCGCCGGTCATTCCCTCGCAAGCCCTCGTGTCCAGGAACCCATGCACACACCACGCTGACGCCAGAGGTGTGTAGGACGTGGAGGGCGTCCTGGATGCGCTGTACAAGAGGATGGGAATTGTACAGATCAGGAAGAATGAAGAGCGCTGAGGGAATCACTGAGGACAAGGCAATCACGCAACCTTCTGCGGCGAACATGCAGAATGGCTCGGTATATGGCATAAAGTTCGGCATTGTGGATGGAGGTGCTGCCATGGAGACCGAATGTATAGGGTTCGGCCCCGTCGACATAGGCACATCGCCAAACCGGTGAAATGCAACATGTTAAGATATATGTTCTGAAGCTCCTTGCCTGCTTTTATTATATAATTTGCAGCGTCGGTGATGAAAAAGAGTGCATTATCTACATTTACCTCTGAGATGCCAAATAGTGGGTCACTCGTAAGGCCGTGTGTGGTGGAGCTTTGTCGTGATGCAGAAACCAGTCACCTGATCGCCAAAGTTTCGGGCGTTTCCTCCTCACATCCTCTCGCAGATGCCTTAAAACATCCGAGTAAAAGTGCTGGTTAACAGTCTGGCCAGGGGGTACGAATTTTCGATGTACAATTCCAGGAACATAAAAAAAGACAGTGATCGTCTTCACATTTGACCTCAGTTGCTTACTTGGTTTCTGGGTCATACCCGTAACACCAAGTCTCATCCCCTGTAATGACTTTGCTCAAGAAGTTTGGATCACGTGTAATCTCTGTTTTCAAGTCCTGACACACATTCATGCGGATGGTTTTGTGCTCCTTTGTGAGAAGGCGCAGCAGCACGTCTCATGTGCAAATCCTCCCTCAAAATCCGCTGGCACGAGCTCCAACTGATTCCTGTCGCTGCTGAAATTTGGTCGATCGTTTGGCGACGATCCTCGTTGATCTTTTGGCGGACGTTTTCAATGTTCTCCTCATTTCGCGATGTGGAAAGGCGTCCAGAACGAGCTTGGTCTCCAACACACATTTCACCACGTTTAAAGCGTCCACACCACTCGAAAACCTGCGTGCGGCTCATAGCTTCCTCCTGGAAAGCTTCCTGAAGCATTTGCTGTGTCTCCGTTGCAGTTTGTTTAAGCAACAATCAAAATTTCAATACACTTTTTGTTCTTTTAAAGTTGCCGTAACGACTTCGCAGGGGTAACCCGCCAACAGTCAGAGAAACACAATACCACACTTGCACGTTCAACTCTACACTGACGCCGTCTGCACAGCTGTTTGATGAAGGTCTCTACTAACACCATCTAGCGTGTGAACCCTGCACTACGTCTCCGAGTGGCAGCGCACCCGGAGTCCGGTTTCTTTTGGATCCCCCCTCCTATGTTTGCAATTGTCACATGGTTCACTTTTGCAGTAATTTCTGATATTAATAAAAATGTTTCTCCAAGTTTCCCTGGCAATAACGTTCCCACGACGACATTTGTAACAAACCTGGCAACAGAATCTTCGGTTTCATAAATAGAACTCCACATTTTATTTTCACGCACTCTTTTTCGTATTTGCGATATGACATCATTGTAACATTGTGGTAACTCCCGTTTAAGTAAAGTTGTTTGGGACGGAGGATCTAGTTTAGTACACTTCTGCATGAAGTGGTTTATATTTTAACGTTTACTAAAAGCAGATACAAAGGATAAGTATAATGACGTGAAAGTACATATAGTTATGTAGAATTGACGGAATAAATACATACTAAGCTGTTATTTAAAAGTAGTGGTGATTTGACAAACTCAATGTTTAAACTTCCTAAGAATTTGCCTGGGCCGCGCTACGGCTGCGTGGTTAGATCGTTTGGCTCTGATCAGTGCGGCTCCGGTTCGATCCCAGGCGACCGCAAAGTGAGATTTGGTGCCGAAGCTGGTTTTCTTCGGGCCCTCCGGTTTCTCCCGCCAGCATTCCACCGATTGCTGCATCTATCATGATGTCACAGATTGTATTAATTTACTCTGTTGATTCAAGTAGTAGGTGACGTCACTCCCTCCCCTCCTTTATGACTAGATGAGTAATCTTTTGGGCGAGAGACTTTCTCTCTGTAACTGGGAGCTGATTGAACAACATGTATCTGTAGGCAGCTCCACTTCTGGACAGGTAAACGGCCGTTATGGCCGTCTTTTGTAAATCTGTTTGCTGTAGTAAATATTCTTATTAAGTGAATTCCACTTTGAATTAGCTTTACCCTACTTTTTTACCAATGAACCATTATAGAACAGATCCCATCCTCTCGCTAAATCATGTAGTTCTGCTATGAGTGTTTGCTCCCGAGTGTTCGACCTGACCACGTGTTTCTTAATTATTCACAATGTAAGAACAGGTCGTCACATAATTGGTGTTAGTCGCCGTGTATAATTCTTTTTTTAAAAAAAGGTTCATTGTGAAAATTCAAATTAAAAAAATCTTTCGTGATATATAGAAATTATGTATAAAAATGTAAGACCACGTGGAAGTTCTGGCCTCATTTTTGTTATTTTTCTTTATAATTTTTTTTCAAGCCCCTTCGTAATTCTGTATGTGCCAAAAGGCTTTAAAAGTGTTCTGTATTTTGATTAATATATAGTAACCTTTTCCTAACTTTCATTTAAGGAGTAATATTTTGTTGTGTAATGTTGGCTCACTCGTAATTACTAACCACGACGTGTTATAAATTTCAGAAGATGTGTTGAGTGTTCTCCCTTGGATTCAAGTTATCTACTCAATATTAGGTAGTTTTCTTTTGTGAGTAAAATAAGATTTTGGAATTTGTGTATTAATGTTTGTCTGTGAAGTAAGGTTATAATTGCTACGATACTGAATGGCTAGTTTCTGAAAGAAATGTAACTTGGATGTAATATTCGATTTTTTTTGTAAATGATGTTTAGGATAACAACTTTTCAAAATTTCATTCATTTGTAGTGGAAGCAATGCGGTTTATAAAAGTGTTTGGTTGGTTAAATATTACATTTCTCTGGCGTTTTAAAGTGAGAAAAAAGTGATTCTGGACATTTAAATAGTAAAGGTTTGGGTATTTGTTGATTGATAAATGAGAATAATTTCAGTAAGTGATTAGACCAACAAAGATGAATGTGTATTGTAAAGGTAAATATTTTAATTGTCACCCGAACACCGGAACTCCCTATAGAACTGGCCAGCAGGAGATACTCACCGAGGTCTACTTCCCATAAGCCCCAGCCCCGTAGGGCCGGGAACCCGGGCCTCATCTGTTATTTCCATTAGGACAGTACCTATTTTATAAGCTGCCCCCCCCCGTCTGCACGCGGCAAACGGGACGGATGTGGATACGCCACATACGCGCCAGTCCTTAATGAACCAGCTACCAAATAACCTTGGTAGGGCCGCCAGTGTCTAGCTCACCAGTTACTAGCTCTGCAGGCTAGTCCCCGGGACTTATGAGGCAACCCTCTACCCCCTCCGGACGGCCCTTGGCGGCCTGGCCAGAGGTACCCAATTGCCCGTGGGCCAGCAGGAGAGTCAGACCTGATGTATTCAGAGCCACACCCACCCATTGATCTCAGACACTAACTGAGGGGGATGATTAGGGAAGTGTCACTTGTCGCTGGCCGCCTCTTCCCTCTTCCCCTGCCGTCTGGAACCTTCGCGGTTATTTCACTGAAGCCAGAGACTTCTAGAAAACAGTGATTTTCCTATAAAAAGGGCTGCAATGAGTGAGGACAGGCAGTTCTTGGTGAGCAACTGTGAGGAGCGCCCGGTGAGGGGCCGGACTGCGTACGTGCGTCGGAGGAGTTTACGTAATTGCGAGTGCAAGTGGAACTGAACGGACGAACTGGTGAATCGTAATTGTGTGCATTACGTAATTCTGTGTAATTGGCAAGTGTTCAACTGTAAGTCAGTGGAAATAAAGAACATTTTTGAGTGGTGCAATTGGACTTTTCATTTCACCAACCCACTAAGTCACATTATTTTTGTGTAAGTTCGCTCATCTCTCTCGTACTTTCACTTTCGGCTTGGGCTGATCACTCATTTTGGAATCGCTCTGAGTAGGAAACCTCTGCTGCTCAATCCGTTGCCTATGAGTCTCGGGATTGCACGGTTCAGGAGGTCCTATGTACCACTTAAAGGTAATACAGGGATTCATTTATTCAAGAATTTGCTTGTTTGAAAATGCTGACAGTCAAAAGTTACGGTATGGTAAAAAGGTAAAAGTAATTTAAGTATTGACAGTTTGCATGTTGAAATATTATATCTTTTATTTGTATAAAGGAACTATAGAAGACATATGCCCGTGGAGGAAACTACAAGCTCTAGATCTTCAAAGAGTGGCTAGGATTGGTGATTAATCCGAAGTCTTGTAGGAGAGAAGAAAGGTGATATCAAACGAGGGAGTTGGTGAAATGAATGGCGGGAGAAACCAAGGAATTCGGAGAAAGCCTGGCTAAAGGCCGATTTGTTCAACAATCCCACACAGTTTCTCTTGAGATCGAACCGGCCTTCGATTGAGAGCCAGGTGGACTAACCACTAGGCCGTGGCTCTGCCTATAGCAAACTTATTAGCATGAAGTGCTTAAAATGTGCATTTTCTACTGCGTGCATCGGTATTGTCGCCAGGTCATTGTTGCCGTGGCGAGAGGAGGTGCCAGTGAAACTGCTAAATCCAACGGACACCGATCACGACGTCCAGGCCGGGACGGAGTTGGGAATGTGCGAGCCCGTAGTGAGCGTAACAGCAATCGACAAGACACAGGAACTGGTGCCGACGCAACACCTGGGGACCCGGATAGAAGGCTTACTGGAGAGTGCGGCCGACCACCTGACCGCAGAACAACTGGAGAAAGTTCGACAACTGCTGAGGCGATACCAGCGCGTCTTCAGCCAAGGCGATAGTGACTACGGCCGCACGGACAAGGTGCTTCACCGCATCGACACTGGGGAAGCCCGGCGTATTCGCCAACCACCTAGACGCGTTCCGGCGCGTCGACCTTTAAATCCTTTAACCTCCTGCCGACGACGTCCTCCACCATGGCGTTCAGGGACTTTGTGCTCCTGTCGGCCTTTCCCTCCAGGTTGTTTACGCGGTCAGCAAGGTCCTCGACGCACTCGTCCACTTGACCCATCCGCTTGCCCAGCTCCGTCACGTCATCCCTTAAGCGGCGAGAGCCTCGTTCGCCACCTTCATCTCCGTGGTCAGTTCGGCCATCTTTGCGGTCATTGTCGTGGCCAAGTTGTTGTTTGCAGCTTCCGTCTTCGCAGCTAATTCGTTCATCTTCTCCAAAATCTTTTCCAATGCCGATTCCATGGCCGTAATATCCCGCTCCGTGACACCAGTTGTGACTTTTTATTTCACGAACCCACAGTATATTTGCACACACCACCATCTGACACAAGTCTTAACAAATTCGGACTGAGACGGTGAAGTTACACTTAACCCTGATTGTTCCTAGACCTCTGTTCTCGCTAAAATCCTTGCTTGATGTTTCTTAGGTTGCAGTGCTGTTTCAGCCATTTGGATTTAGTGCCCTTAATTTCTACATAGCATACCTTGCATTGAATATTTTCTCGCTTCTTTGTCCATCGTGCGTTTACGTGATTTTGAAATTTATGTCCTTCACTGTCAGCGGACAAATCATTGTCTCCAAACACCGCCACTCCGCCACTAACGACAGCGCGTGCGGTGTTTGTACGGCCCTGAGCGTTTTGACGCATGGCGTGCTAGGCTGTATTACGTCGCGTAACTGTGTTCTCCCGCGCAGTTCCTAAAAGTTTGTCATCCTCCGCTGCAGCGCCAGCTCCGAGCCATTGGCCGTTGGAGTGAGAAGTGGAGGATGGCCATTAGCCCCGAGAAGAGCTACGCTCTTCTCCTGGCTAAGGTCCGAGCTGGGCGACCGGATTGGTCGCTGAGGTTGAGGCAGAGACAGATCCCCTGGGTCCCCACGGCTAAATACCTCTGCGTCCTCCTCGATCACGGTCTCACCTACGCCCCTCACGTCCGGGTCAAAGCCGGACAAGGGCATGCAGCACTCACGCAGTTCTACCTTGTACTAAAATCCACCATGCCAATGCACCTCAAACTACGCCGGTATCGGGCGATTATACCGCCCCTGATTCTGTACGGCTGCGAAGTCTGGGGATCAGCGGCTCCGACCACTATCCGCAGACTACAGTACGTCCAGAACAGGGCACTGCGCATGATCTACGATACTGGACGTAGATGCCCGTCCCACATCCTTCACACCTACTCCGGAGTCCCGTACATTGTGGACGTGATGCGGGACAGATCCCACACCATCTGCAATAAGTTAGACTTCCATCCTAATAACCTGGTGAACACCCTTGGCCGTTACGACCACAGATCTCCTCGCCGCCGACCGAGCTACCTGTCGCCCAAAGATGCTTTGGGTAACCGGAACTGAACAGGGCCACTTTCCCCTGACTCCAAACCCCCACATTAGTTCCTTTCCCTCTAGCCTGTCAAGCGGACTGTGCTCAGATGCCTCCCAGGCAGGCGGAAGAGCGCAGCCAGCACTGGGCGCATACCTCTCACGAGGCTATAGTCCCCATTAAGGCTAGATATAACATTGCCCAAGACAAACGCCTGTGACACATGACGATCCTTTACACTAATTAGATAAAGCCGCACAAAGTGTCTAGGTGCTGAGAAACAAACACTCCTCTCTTCTGCTGGTCTGTTGGTATATACAGAAAGTACTAACTCTACAAATTAAGCATTTTTCAGAACAAGGCAAACTTATACTTGAAGCTATAGACTTTAGCTCTGTACGATGGAGATATGTTGGCGTATTATATCTTGCCAGTGCACAACCTTCACTACAACATTTATAGTTTATTTAAGTTTGCAATTATAAACGTAATACTTTTACTACTTTCGAATTTGTTAACTGGAGTCCAATATTTTCTGCTTCTTTTAAATAAACAGCAGCGAAATCCTTCTGCTGCCATCTACACAATAACAAATTGAAACAGTAACGATCTGCCTCGGAAGGTGGCGTAGCAGTCGCTGAGGCGTTGGCAGACTGAGGAAGAGCCGGAGGGGCGTCACACATGTACCAATAAATACCACTCTACAAATAATACCACTGCTAATGCTATTGAAATATAATTGTATTTAAAACTGCCACGTAAAACAAAACTAAACTTTCCTTTACCGCTACAGAGACTTCACGTGACAAAATCTGTCAGCGGTTCCTAACCATAGAGAGTGGCGATTGCTTCCGAAAACCTACGAAAAATGTTATTCGAGGTTACGAATGCTTAAATACAGTATTGAATGAGCTTACGGAACTGGTCACTGGTCACTGGAAGCTGTCAAATTGGCCGTAGCACTGCGGATGTTCGCGAATACATTTTAAAAATCTATCCAGAGCAAATAAAATACTCTTTGGCATGAAATTTGTTCTTTTTCTTCTGAAATCCTTGGGGAGGCGGCGCTACCAGCGCCGATGCATGTTTTGTTGCCTCTCCTAAACTCTACTACTACTAAATGTGTGTAGTGTTTAACGCCCGCTTTTACTACATACGGCACCGCAGGCGGTGACACTGATGATACATGAGATGAAGATGGAGCACCGGTGGAATGAGATGGTGGGGAGACAGGAGATCCCGTAGAAAACCCGCTCCAACGCCGTGTTGTCCACCAAAAATCACACTTTGCGGTCGCCTGGGATCGAACCCGGGCCACCTTGGTGAGAGCCAAGCGGTCTGACCACTGAGCCACGGCGCGGCCTCTACTACTGCTGCTACTGCTACTGCTGCTTCTGCTGCTCCTACTACTCCTACTACCTCTACTACTACTGCTACTGCTGCTGCTCCTACTACTCCTGCTGCTCCTCCTGCTCCTCCTGCTCCTGCTGCTGCTACTACTACGACTACTACTACGACTACTACTACGACTACTACTACGCCTACTCCAACTACTACTACTACTACTCCCACTACTACTACTCCTACTTCCACTACTCCCACTACTACTACTCCTACTTCCAACACTCCCACTACTACTACTCCTACTCCCACTACTACTACTCCTACTCCCACTACTACTACTCCTACTCCCTCTTCTTCTACCCCTACTACTACTACACCTACTCCCTCTTCTTCTACTCCCACTGCTCCCACTACTCCTACTCCCACTACTCCTACTTCCACTACTCCCAATACTCCTACTCCCACTACTCCCACTACTCCCACTCCCACTACTACCACTACTCCTACTACCACTACTACCACTACTCCTACTACGACTACTCATACTCCCACTACTACCACTACTCCTACTCCCACTACTACCACTACTCCTACTACCACTACTACTACTTCCACTACTCCCACTACTACTACTCCTACTTCCACTACTCCCACTACTACCACTCCTACTCCCACTACCACTACTCCTACTCACACTACTACTACTCCCACTACTCCTACTCCCACTGCTACTACTGCTACTCCCACTACTTCTACTCCTACTCCCTCTTCTTCTACTCCCACTGCTCCCACTACTCCCACTGCTCCCACTACTCCTACTACCACTACTACTCCCACTACTCCTACTCCCACTGCTACTACTGCTACTCCCACTCCTTCTACTCCTACTCCCTCTTCTTCTACACCCACTGCTCCCACTACTCCCACTACTCCTACTCCCACTACTACCACTACTCCTACTCCCACTACTTCTACTCCCACTGCTCCCACTACTCCTACTACCACTACTTCTACTCCCACTACTCCCACTGCTCCCACTACTCCCACTGCTCCCACTACTCCTACTCACACTACTACTACTCCCACTACTCCTACTTCCACTACTCCCACTACTACTACTCCTACTTCCACTATTCCCAAAACTCCTACTCCCACTACTCCCACTACTCCTGCTACCACTACTACCACTACTCCTACTCCCACTGCTCCCACTACTCCTACTTCTACTACTCCTACTTCCACTACTCCCACTACTCCTACTCCCACTACTCCCACTACTCCTACTCCCAGTACTACCACTACTCCTACTCCCACTACTACCACTACTCCTACTACCACTACTTCTACTCCCACTACTCCCACTACTACTACTCTTACTCCCACTACTCCCACTACTCCTACTACCACTACTCCCACTACTCCCACTACTACTACTCCTACTCCCACTACTCCCGCTACTACTCCTCCTACTCCCTCTTCTTCTACTCCCACTACTCCCACTACTCCTACTCCCACTACTCCCACTACTCCTACTCCCACTACTCCCACTACTCCCACTACTCCTACTCCCACTACTCCTACTCCCACTACTCCTACTCCCACTACTCCTACTCCCACTACTCCTACTCCCACTACTCCTACTCCCACTACTCCCACTACTCCTACTACCACTACTCCTACTCCCACTACTCCTACTCCCACTACTCCTACTCCCACTCCTCCTCCACCCACTACTACTACTCCTACTCCCACTACTCCCACTACTACTACTACTCCCACTACTCCCACTACTACTACTACTCCTACTTCCACTACTACTACTACTACTCCTACTTCCACTACTCCCACTACTCCCACTACTACTACTACTACTCCCACTACTCCCACTACTACTACTACTACTCCTACTTCCACTACTCCCACTACTACTACTCCTACTTCCACTACTCCCACTACTACTACTCCTACTCTCACTATTCCCACTACTACTACTCCTACTCCCACTACTACTCCTACTCCCACTACTACTCCTACTCCCTCTACTTCTACTCCCACTACTCCTACTCCCACTACTCCTACTCCCACTACTCCCACTACTCCCACTACTCCCACTACTCCTGCTCCCACTACTCCCACTACTCCTACTTCCACTACTCCCACTACTCCCACTACTCCTACTACCACTACTCCCACTATTACTACTCCTACTCCCACTACGCCCACTACTCCTACTACCACTACTTCCACTACTCCTACTCCCACTACTACTACTCCTACTCCCACTACTCCCACTACTACTCCTTCTCCCACTACTACTCCTACTCCCACTACTTCTACGCCCACTACTCCAACTCCCACTACTCCTACTCCCACTACTCCTACTCCCACTGCTCCAACTACTCCTACTCCCACTACTCCTACTTCCACTACTCCCACTACTCCTACTCCCACTACTCCCACTACTCCTACTCCCACTACTACCACTACTCCTACTCCCACTACTACCACTACTCCTACTACACCTACTCCTACTCCCACTACTACCACTACTCCTACTCCCACTACTACCACTACTCCTACTACCACTACTCCTACTTCCACTACTCCCACTACTACTACTCCTACTTCCACTACTCCCACTACTACTACTCCTACTCACACTACTACTACTCCCACTACTCCTACTCCCACTGCTACTACTGCTACTCCCACTACTACTACCCCTACTCCCTCTTCTTCTACTCCCACTGCTCCCACTACTCCCACTACTCCTACTCCCACTACTACCACTACTCCTACTCCCACTGCTCCCACTACTCCTACCCCTACTACTCCTACTTCCACTACTCCCACTTCTCCTACTCCCACTACTCCCACTACTCCTACTCCCACTACTACCACTACTCCTACTCCCACTACTACCACTACTCCTACTCCCACTACTACCACTACTCCTACTAACACTACTCCTACTCCCACTACTCCCACTACTCCTACTCCCATTTCTCCCACTACTACTACTCCTACTCCCAATACTCCTACTACCACTACTCCCACTACTCCCACTACTACTACTCCTACTCCCACTACTCCCACTACTACTCCTCCTACTCCCTCTTCTTCTACTCCCACTGCTCCCACTACTCCCATTGCTCCCACTACTCCTACTACCACTACTCCTACTTCCACTACTCCCACTACTCCTACTCCCAATACTCCCACTACTCCTGCTACCACTACTACCACTACTCCTACTCCCACTACTCCCACTACTCCTACTCCCACTACTACCACTACTCCTACTCCCACTACAACCACTACTCGTACTACCACTACTCCTACTCCCACTACTCCCACTACTACTACTCCTACTCGCACTACTCCCTCTACTCCTACTACCACTACTCCCACTACTCCCACTACTACTACTCCTACTCCCACTACTCCCACTACTACTCCTCCTACTCCCTCTTCTTCCACTCCCACTACTCCCACTACTCCTACTCCCAGTACTCCCACTACTCCCATTACTCCTACTCCCACTACTCCCACTACTCCTACTCCCACTACTCCTACTCCTACTCCCACTCCTCCTACTCCCACTACTACTACTCCTACTCCCACTACTCCCACTACTACTACTCCTACTCCCACTACTCCCACTACTGCTACTACCACTACTCCCACTACTCCCACTACTACTACTCCTCCCACTACTCCCACTACTACTCCTCCTACTCCCTCTTCTTCCTCTCCCACTACTCCCACTACTCCTACTCCCACTACTCCCACTACTCCTACTCCCACTACTCCCACTACTCCTACTCCAACTACTCCTACTCCCACTACTCCTACTCCCACTACTCCTACTCCCACTACTCCCACTACTCCCACTACTCCTACTACCACTACTCCTACTCCCACTACTCCTACTCCCACTAATCCCACTACTCCTACTCCCACTACTTCCACTACTCCTACTACCACTACTCCCACTATTACTACTCCTACTCCCACTACGCCCACTACTCCTACAACCACTACTCCCACTACTCCTACTCCCACTACTACTACTCCTAATCCCACTACTCCCACTACTACCCCTACTCCCACTACTTCTACTCCCTCTACTCCTACTCCCACTACTCCTACTCCCACTACCTCTACTACTCCTACTCCCACTACTCCTACTTCCACTACTCCCACTACTTCTACTCCCACTACTTCTACTCCCACTACTTCTACTCCTACTACTCCTACTCCCACTACTCCTACTCCCACTACTTCTACTCCCACTACTCCTACTCCCACTACTCCTACTGCCACTGCTCCAACTACTCCTACTCCCACTACTCCTACTTCCACTACTCCCACTACTCCTACTCCTACTACTCCCACTACTCCTACTCCCACTACTACCACTACTCCTACTCCCACTACTACCACTACTCCTACTACCACTACTCCTACTCCCACTACTACCACTACTCCTACTCCCACTACTACCACTACTCCTACGACCACTACTCCTACTTCCACTACTCCCATTACTCCTACTCCTACTCCCACTACTACTACTCCTACTCACACTACTACTACTCCCACTACTCCTACTCCCACTGCTACTACTGCTACTCCCACTACTACTACCCCTACTCCCTCTTCTTCTACTCCCACTGCTCCCACTACTCCCACAACTCCTACTCCCACTACTACCACTACTCCTACTCCCACTGCTCCCACTACTCCTACTACTCCTACTTCCACTACTCCCATTTCTCCTACTCCCACTACTCCTACTCCCACTACTACCACTACTCCTACTCCCACTACTACCACTACTCCTACTAACACTACTCCTACTCCCACTACTCCCACTACTCCTACTCCCACTTCTCCCACTACTACTCCTACTCCCACTACTCCCACTACTCCTACTACCACTACTCCCACTACTCCCAATACTACTACTCCTACTCCCACTACTCCCACTACTACTCCTCCTACTCCCTCTTCTTCTACTCCCACTGCTCCCACTACTGCCACTGCTCCCACTACTCCTACTACCACTACTCCTACTTCCACTACTCCCACTACTCCTACTCCCACTACTCCTACTACTCCTGCTACCACTACTACCACTACTCCTACTCCCACTGCTCCCACTACTCCTATTCCTACTACTCCTACTTCCACTACTCCCACTACTCCTACTCCCACTACTCCCACTACTCCTACTCCCACTACTACCACTACTCCTACTCCTACTACTCCTACTTCCACTACTCCCACTACTCCTACTCCCACTACTCCCACTACTCCTACTCCTACTACTCCTACTTCCACTACTCCCATTACTCCTACTCCCACTACTCCCACTACTACTACTCCTACTCCCACTACTCCTACTACTCCTACTACCACTACTCCCACTACTCCCACTACTAGTACTCCTACTCCCACTACTCCCACTACTACTCCTCCTACTCCCTCTTCTTCTACTCCCACTACTCCCACTACTCCTACTCCCACTACTCCCACTACTCCTACTCCCACTACTCCTACTCCCACTACTCCTACTCCCACTACTCCTACTCCCACTACTCCCACTACTCCTACTACCACTACTCCTACTCCCACTACTCCTACTCCCACTACTCCTACTCCCACTCCTCCTACTCCCACTACTACTACTCCAACTCCCACTACTCCCACTACTACTACTCCTACTCCCACTACTCCCACTACTACTACTACTCCTACTTCCACTACTCCCACTACTACTACTCCTACTTCCACTACTCCCACTACTACTCCTACTCTCACTACTCCCACTACTACTACTCCTACTCCCACTACTACTCCTACTCCCTCTACTTCTACTCCCACTACTCCTACTCCCACTACTCCCACTACTCATACTACTCCTACTCCCACTACTCCCACTACTCCTACTCCCACTACTCCCACTACTCCTACTACCACCACTCCCACTATTACTACTCCTACTCCCACTACACCCACTACTCTTACTACTACTACTCCCACTACTCCTACTCCCACTACTACTACTCCTAATCCCACTACTCCCACTACTACTCCTACTCCCACTACTTCTACTCCCACTACTCCTACTCCCACTACACCTACTCCCACTACTCCTACTCCCACTACTTCTACTACTCCTACTCCCACTACTCCTACTTCCACTACTCGCACTACTACTCCCACTACTTCTACTCCCACTACTTCTACTCCCAGTACTCCTACTCCCACTACTCCTACTCCCACTACTTCTACTCCCACTACTCCTACTCCCACTACTCCTACTCCCTCTGCTCCAACTACTCCTACTCCCACTACTCCTACTTCCACTACTCCCACTACTCCTACTCCCACTACTCCCACTACTCCTACTCCCACTACTACCACTACTCCTACTCCCACTACTACCACTACTCCTACTACCACTACTCCTACTCCCACTACTACCACTTCTCCTACTCCCACTACTACCACTACTCCTAACACCACTACTCCTACTTCCACTACTCCCACTACTACTACTCCTACTTCCACTACTCCCACTACTACTACTCCTACTCCCACTACTACTACTCCTACTCACACTACTACTACTCTCACTACTCCTACTCCCACTGCTACTACTGCTACTCCCACTTCTACTACCCCTACTCCCTCCTCTTCTACTCCCACTGCTCCCACTACTCCCACTACTCCTACTCCCACTACTACCACTACTCCTACTCCCACTGCTCCCACTACTCCTACTCCTACTACTCCTACTTCCACTACTCCCACTTCTCCTACTCCCACTACTCCCACTACTCCTACTCCCACTACTACCACTACTCCTACTTCCACTACTACCACTACTCCTACTAACACTACTCCTACTCCCACTACTCCCACTACTCCTACTCCCACTTCTCCCACTACTACTACACCTACTCCCACTACTCCCACTACTACTACTACCACTACTCCCACTACTCCCACTACTACTACTCCTACTCCCACTTCTCCCACTACTACTCCTCCTACTCCCTCTTCTTCTACTCGCACTACTCCCACTACTCCTACTCCCACTACTCCCACTACTCCTACTCCCACTACTCCCACTACTCCTACTCCCACTACTCCCACTACTCCTACTCCCACTACTCCTACTCCCACTACTTCCACTACTCCGACTACAACTACTCCTACTACCACTACTCCTACTCTCACTACTCCTACTCCCACTACTCCCACTACTCCTACTCCGACTACTCCCACTACTCCTACTCCCACTACTCCCACTACTCCTACTCCCACTACTCCCACTACTCCTACTACCACTACTCCCACTATTACTACTCCTACTCCCACTACTCCCACTACTCACTCTCCCACTACTACTACTCCCACTCCCACTACTCCCACTACTACTCCTACTCCCACTACAACTCTTACTCCCACTACTCCTACTCCCACTACTCCTACTCCCACTACTCCTACTCCCACTACTCCTACTCCCACTACTCCCACTACTCCTACTCCCACTACTCCCACTACTCCTACTCCCACTACTACCACTACTCCTACTACCACTACTCCTACTCCCACTACTCCTACTCCCACTACTCCCACTACTCCTACTCCCACTACTCCCACTACTCCTACTCCCACTACTACCACTACTCCTACTACCACTACTCCTACTCCCACTACTCCGACTCCCACTATTACTACTCCTACTCCCACTACTCCCACTACTCCTACTCCCACTACTACCACTACTCCCACTACCACTACTCCTACTCCCACTACTCCTACTCCCACTACTACTACTGCTACTCCCACTACTACCACTACTCCTACTACCATTATCCTACTCCCACTACTCCGACTCCCACTATTACTACTCCTACTCCCACTGCACCCACTACTCCTACTCCCACTACTACCACTACTCCTACTACCACTACTCCTACTCCCACTACTCCTACTTCCACTACTCGCACTACTACTCCCACTACTTCTACTCCCACTACTTCTACTCCCAGTACTCCTACTCCCACTACTCCTACTCCCACTACTTCTACTCCCACTACTCCTACTCCCACTACTCCTACTCCCTCTGCTCCAACTACTCCTACTCCCACTACTCCTACTTCCACTACTCCCACTACTCCTACTCCCACTACTCCCACTACTCTTACTCCCACTACTACCACTACTCCTACTCCCACTACTACCACTACTCCTACTACCACTACTCCTACTCCCACTACAGGGGATTTTATGGCTTATTTCGCCCTATGGCTGCTTCAGGGGTGTACCCTCTTCAGCCTTGACTTTATTTGGAGTTGATGGAGGACGGCTATTTTTTTTTTTTTTTTTTTTTTTGCTTTATTAGGTTATGTATGCATGTGTTAACAATTTGTCACATGTCGTTATTGGCTAATTGCAATACTGTTAGTAGTTTTCATATTTATATTTAATATCATATTTATATATATTTTTTTTCTTTAATATATTCTTTTCTTTATTTTATTATATATATTAATTTTTTTTATTTTTTTATTTTTTAATTTTTTTCATATACCTATATATATATATATAGTTTCGTTTTGTTTTTAGTAGTATATTATTATTATTTTTTGTAATCTTTTATTATTATTTTTAAATACTTTTTTTTAATTTAACAAACTTTGTGGTATGTGTACTGTACACAGTCGTCATTTTTCAAGCTAGAAGTATTCGGAGATGTTCTTGGATCTCGTCTTCCTCGGCTTCCTTGATCCTGGCGTGGTGTTGTATCAGGGTGACGATTGGTGGGGCCGTTCTCTCCGTCTTCTTGTAGTTCAGCTGCCTTCTGTACTGTGTCTCGGACGCGTTCGCGATGTACCTGTACATTCGGTCTTGTATGTGCTGTTCAAGTGGGGTTGCCTTACAGATGTCGTACACTTCTTCGTTTCTCTGCCAGGGTACGAGTTTGTTGGCTATTCTTAAGCACTTTCTGTCCATCTGTTGAAGCCTGGTTTTGGTATATGTTGTGGTTATTGGGAAGGTAACGATAGCGGCGTAGGTGAAGTATGGTCTTACTATTGTCTTATACAGTTGGTTGAAGATCGGTGCTGAGAGTCCTATTTTGCCTATTTTTGATAAGTAGTGTAGGGTGGGGATTGCTGTTTTTGCTTCTTTCATCTTTTGCTGGAAATGTGGTTTTGTGCTTTGTTTTTTATGAAGCTTCATTTCCAGGTATTTTACTGTGATCTGTATAGGTATTTTGTGTCCTTGGTAGGCTATCGTCGATTCCTGGTAGTTACGCTTTGTTTTCCTGCGGAAAATGATGGCTTGAGTTTTGCTCGCATTTACTGTGAGGCGCCATTTGGATGCCCATCTGTGAAAGGCTTTTAGCTGTTTCTCTAATCTTGGTTTTGCGTTCATCAGCTTCGGAGCGCTGCTGAGATATGCAGTGTCGTCGGCATATTGGGCTAGTTCTATTGCTGGGTGGATTGGCTGTGGCGTGTCTGATGTGTAAATGATATAGAGTAATCCTGCTTAGCAGATGGCGCGTTTCTTTTATCATAGCTCTTAAATGACACGCAATTTCAAAAGTTCAACATTTGGGGTTATTCTGCTCAAGCAAAGAGGGGTTATTATCGCCCAGTTATAATATAGGTTTTTTTATACTCTTTTAAACTAATTATTTTTGTACATCTATTACTGAATTTTATTTGATCGATTCAGATGATACACTCATATAAAGAAAGGAAGCTGGAACGCAACTGGACGAGGATGACATTGCTCGTGCTGCTACGAGCGTATTAAACGGCGATGTAAGTATGAGAGGAGCAGCGGGCCTTTTCAGAGTGCCTAACTCTACACTGAAGGATCGTGTTCATGCACATCAACGTCAAGAACCATTAGAAGGAGCAGTGTACAATCAGTTGGTCATCCTACAGTGCTCAGTTTGGAGGAGGAGAAAGATTAAGTTTCCAGGTTAAAATACTTTGGATCTACACCGGAGCAAAAAAGAAAGAAAAGCGTAGACCTATTGTAAAACTAAATTGTGGAAATAGTGAGTCAAGTGATGTCTTGGTTTCAGTCCAAATAGAATACAATGATGAGGAAGATGCACCATGTGGATTTTGTGGGTTAAAGTTTTATTCTCCGAAATCAGCAACCAAAGGAAACTAGATCAAATGACAGAAATGTGGACTATGGGTTACACGAAGTGTGCGTTGGTGCAGTTAGAAGAAAACTTTCATTTGTGGCAAATGCATTTGATTAAAATGCAAAAGTACTGTGAGCGGTAATAGCTCCAGGGCCGGGCGGAATAGCCCAGTTAGTTCTGAGGATTTCCTTTCTGTACAACATTTGCTGTTTTATTTGATCACAACTACAGTAAGTAAAATATGTGTATTTATAACATTTTTACACTTTTAAGGGATTAATAAAGACTGTTATGATCTATGCTTAACATAAAGATATCTTTTATTTGTTTTATAACACCATAAATTTGAAATGAGAGGAATAGCCCCGCTCTACCCTATACACTACGCACACTATCCGCGTGTATGTCAAAGTATGGAAAGGTTGCTTCAAACTGAAAAGTTCAATGCCATAGCCGGGATTTAAACCAATGATCTTTTGGTCTCCGTTCAGCTGCTCCTAACCACTTAGCTACCACTACCAACTTAGCAGCATGATATAAAGTTCTACAAATGATTCATGTTTTTTCCAGTAAACTATTAGGAGTTCTCGTAAGCACGTGATACAACTATCCGGCTATGGTGTTGAATTTTTCAGTCTGACTGTACCCTTCGATATGTCAATTGCTTGGTAATATCAAAGACACCGGTATTCCGTATTTTCGTCAGGCGAGAGTTAGTTTTACCTGTCAGCAAGTCTATTGACTTGGCGTTGTTGCTTTTAAGCACATTTAAAAACCCTTTTTGTGGGCCGGATAGCACTCGTCTACTATCCAAACCGACCGTATTGAAAATAATGCACTTTAGTAAAGTATTTAACTAAGTATACACCTCAACACATCTTCTTAATTCTACTCTATCTCTTATTATTCTTCTTGATCTTCTTCTTTATCCTTCTTCTATTGTTCCGTGCTAGCCTCTGGTTCCGAAAATCGTGGGTTACAATCCGGCAGAGGGCGACCACACTTCCTTCAGAAGGGACTCAAAGCAGGTGCTCCCATTATCATCGATTTACAGCACGTAAAATGACCTCAGGAATGATTATGCTTTTAGGTAAAACTAAGCAGTCCTTTACAACCGATATAGAATCAGATACCGAGTATCACAACGCTCAAATAATGTTCATAAATAGAAAATCAATTTAAATTTCCTGTTCTTCCTCATTTACAAATATTAGGCTCTTAGGGTCCTTTACAAAGTCAATGAAACTGTTCTGTTCATTTTCTTCATGACCTGTCTCTTTAGCCGTACGATTAATATAATATTTGCCTAGGAAATATGGAAATTCACATTCCTTGAACATATCAATAATATTCTAAATAATATTCTGCAGTACTCTATTAAAATTAAAAACGCATTAATTCGATACTATGTTCACATATTTTGAGACAGCTGAAACTCTGAAACAATTTTAGCAGCATTTGAAAATTGGTAGTAAATATTATTGTAATGCTGTTACCCTTACTTAATACTCTCCTAAGAAACAAATTCATAATTAGTTCTATTCTTACTGTAATTTCAGCTTTAGAATAATTGATCCACATTTATTTAGTTTCTATATAAAAACGATGGTTTGTGTTTACGTAAAGAGCTTGTCCGCTCATTTTACACAAATAAGAAGCTAAGGGACACTTGGAATGTTGAAGTAGCTACATTTCAGAAAAAAAAATTGTACCAAAACATGAGTTAACGTTTTGGTAAGGTAAAACATGCGTAAGGTAGTATTTTGTCTTTCTTGATATTTTTGTTATATCTATTTTGTGGTTATAATATTTATTAAAATATCTTGATGAAGGGAGAGATGTGCTCTCCCTAAAGGTCGATTTCTAATCGTGTTTTCACCTTGCTTGTTGCCCAAGAACATCTTGAACATGCGTAACATTACACAAATACTTATAACGCTCGATTAAAAAGCTAATGGGTACACTGTGTAGGTTTTATTAATTTCACAAAGAGAATTTAACTATAGAAACTGAAAAATCAGTAACTTCTATGATTTTGTCTAAAACATAAAGTGTCAGTTGTTTTCTAATTTGTTCAAAGACCTGTAGAGACAAAACAGAGAAGTTTAGAAGATTATGAAAGTCAAGATTTCTTGTCATGTGGTCTCCCTTTGGTTTTTTTTCACTCGGAGGTAATAAACAAATGATTAATATGAAATTGTTGAACTGCCCATATTATTTAATTGCTGTGTAAGTACAAGAATTTAGTGTTATTTTTTGAAAATTAGGAACAGTCACCATTTTTATAAGCCTATTGTTATGATTGACACTTGTCTTTCAATATCGCGTATTACAAGGGTATCTTAAATGCCTCCTGAAATTTGTTAGTAATATTTTTGCTCTTAAATGTACACTAAACACAAATAGTACTAGTATTGCATAAAATCGCATATATTTAGAATGAGTAATAGATATCGGTCCTTCACATAGCCAGCTTAGCCCGCGCCCATGGAGTTTCTTTGGTTTATTCCTCAACATAAAGTCACGTGCACCAGTACCAGACACAAATTGCGTACAATTTGAACCCTTGTACCGCGAAAACACAGCTAAGTAGTAGGTTGTTTAAAAACATAGGAACACGTTTTGTTCATGTTGTTCGAAACCACTGAAAACAGGACGAAATTACTAACACATCACCAGTGAAAGATGTTTACTTCAATTACACCTCATAAAACTTGCTTCAAATAATAATAAAAAAAAACACATATGTCTTATCCTCCAAAAAATAAAGTGGTATATGAACCTCTTAGACCCGGTTGCATAAAAGATAATGTAAGTTCAAGCATATGAATATGATCTTCAGTCAAGCTGATCTTAGAATTTTGGTTGTTTAAAGATTGATCTAAGTTCATGGCCTCTTGTTCTAAGATCAAATCTAACTGGTGAATTTTCTCCAGTTAACTTGATTGAACTTAGATAAGCAGAACTGCAGAGTTTACACAACAGTTTCTGAGAAGAAATAAGTAGTGCAGCTTTAAATAAATAGTAAATAAAGCATTTTTTGTGGTTATTTGTATAAATAATTAGCCTCTTTATTTCACAAATATATGTCAAAGACGCATTGTTTATGTTCATAACCTACATATTTTTATTACTTTCAGAATTCACATTACTGTGATATCTCTGATGATTAGAATTTTCAATTTGAAAGTTCTCCTCGTATTTTCCAACATAGAGGAAATCCCACCTCAGAACTAAATGACAGAAAATTCAAAATGAGATTTCGACTATCAAAGCATGTAATCGATGAACTGGAGCAAAGGCTACATGCACAATTAAGAACACAAACCCTGAGGAAATATTAAAGCCATTTCTACAAGTGCTTTTCTTGATTTAACATGAAGGAGATGAAAGAATGAACGTTTACATGAAAAGCTTGTTACAGAATTTGTTTAGAAGGACATGTGAATGTAACATCAGATTGTTTGTCATTTGGTTGGTTTACATTCTTCAAAGGTGGTAACTCGTTTCTCTTATTGCTCGTAGTTGTAAAGAAATGCTTGATCTGATATAAAAACATATGTTTCAACCTCATTACTGAAGTCTTGTTTTGCGTCCATAAGAATATAATTTCTTGTCATCTTTTATCAAAATTCGAGCTCGTCCAGCGCAGAGTTTCTTAAATAGAAGTTAATTAAGGAGTGCATTTTGTATCACTCCCATACCTAACCTCAAAGTTATGAGCATTTGTGCATAAGTGATTGGACTATTTTAAGTAAATATGTGAGTTATGAGCATTTGTGCATAAGTGATTGGACTATTTTAAGTAAATATGTGACGATAATTATGTCACTGAACCCTTTTGCAGGTGGATTCCTTCGGAAATCGTCACTGATATGAGTATGCAGTCTAGATTTGAACTACGGAATTAAAATTGTGGCACTATTCTGCTCACAATAAGTCTTTTAATCATTAAAACATGTGACTCAAATTATCTGTGAGTATTTACCTTTTGAATTTCATATCATTAGCTTAAAATACATTAACTTCTGATTAACTTCTCGTATTTATCCTCTGAAGTATGTTTATAGAATAAAACAGATAAAATTTTGCTTCAGTTACAATAGGTTTGCGATATTTTCATGGTCGATGAAAATATGTACCTATATCTTGAGTTTTTGAACTTCTCTTTATTTCTAGTTAACTTTAAGAGGCAGATATCAATCTGTCAATCAATCAATGGATCTGAAAACGGAATTTCAATGCAGTTACGTAGACACCAATTCTTAAAGGACTTGACTGTCTGGAAAGGTAGAGTCAGACTGAAAAATTCAGTACCATATCCGGGATTTGAACCACGGATCTTCTGGTCTTCGTCCAGCCGCTCTAACCATTAAGCTACTATGGTCAACGTGCCGATATGACATTGAATTCTCCAACTGGCTCGTATTTTTCCCTGGTAAAACACTAGGAGTTCTCATAAACACATGAGATAACTACCTTAATGGCGACTTACTATGCTGTAAGTACTTTAAGACCCGGGCTTTATAGTTAACCACTATTAGGTCAATTAATGGACATTAATTGTTCTTTCACACTGGCCGTGTGTAGGCTAAAGTATGTAAAGGTAGAGTCAGACTGCAAAATTCAGTGCCATAGTCGGGGATCGTTATTTAAAACCTGCTGTATTCCACCATTGTCATTTTACCTACAAGGAAATATTCGGTAAACCAATTTTTACAAGTATTTATCTGGATTAAGATAAAGTACGTGAAATTCATGTGAAAGAGCGTATCATGTTTTTCGCATGTCAATTTATCGCTGCCCACAGATTAGGAACTTCTTCATATCTTTCTCCAGTAGAGGAAGTAGTTAATGGACAAGCTTGTTAAGGGCAATCCTAGCCTTCGGTAACACCCTTCACACAAAAGGTGTAAAATAGTATTGCTTTTTCCATTAAATTATATTTACATTACAGTAATTTACCGAACCTTTTCGGTCAACTTACATCAGTTAAGAAACTAGTTATTAACTAAATTCACTATATGTATAGCATAACGGAGGCTAAAAAGGACAAAGCGTAGGATGATCAAATACCTAAGATGTGTAAAAGGCGAGACAATTATAACAAGGTATTTTGTATCGAACAGTGAAGTCATATACTTCGGAAATGATGTTTGATCAAACTGGTGTTTGACAACACAGAATTAAGGTAAATTTATATTTCTTAATAACATATTTCCGAAGAAATATGTAAATTTATGTAAAATGGTTTCAAGTTTAATGGCTAGACCTCAACGTTGAGGGTAATAGAATATCATGCTAACGAGACTTAACACCTACAAGGTGTTATATATTTTGGAAGAAAATTGAGCTACATTTCAGTGTTAGTGGTAGTGGTTAATGCAGTACTTCTCGTGCATCCCATGCAATCACTCGTACAGGATGTTCAAAGTGGAACACCGCTAATTAACAACCAATAATAAAATGTTTAAAGTAATAAAATATAATGGGAAAGAGTTTCTAGTTTATAACAGAAAACAATATTTGTTTAAAGTGTTAATTCAGTCTGGCATTATGAATGTTGTATCACGGAATCCTTGTAATACCAAGGTTAATCTAATTTTATTCATTAATTACTATCGAAATATTTGCTGGTGTACATTTAAATCTTTCTGTATTTTAAAAATTACATTTTGGGCTATTAATGTTATTGATTGCATGATATTTACTGACTGCTTTAACTAATTTAATATCTTCTTCTTAAAGAAAGTATATAGCTTTTGAATAAGTAGTTAATAGGATAGATATGAAAATAATTAGGATAAGAAGTCATGTCACTGTTATATTATGGAACTTCATTTTCTCCGCTATGCACTAAACAATAATTAGAGTAATTATTTTATTTTTTCAAACAAGTCTAAGACCGCCTGAATTAAAAAAGAAAGACAAAAATATATAATAAACACAAAGAGAGATACACAAAATAAAACTGGAAGACTGCAATTATATTTTCGATTTATCTTTGGGATTTAATATTTATGTTATCAATATTTTTGATTAAGGCCCTATTTAATTAGAATTTGGAAAAAAAAACGATAAATTACAACAGTAGATAATTTAATTTATATTTTATAAATGTTTTAGGCTTGGTAAAACTTCTGCCAGCATTCACA
Organism: Mantis religiosa; assembly: GCA_030765055.1. NCBI lineage: Eukaryota > Metazoa > Arthropoda > Insecta > Mantodea > Mantidae > Mantis > Mantis religiosa. The sequence continues at coordinate 37,616,850 of CM060953.1, forward strand.
ACATAAAATGATCAATGAATTTCAAAGCCCTAAGATTCGATGATAACTACTGCAGAATCTAAAGCCCACCTCCATAGTGTAGGTAGTAGGATGACTTCACGTTTAATAGGTTCCTAGTTCGAATCTCGGTCAGGGTGAGTTATCTGGAAAAGGTTCTTTCTGAGTTTTCCCGCTATCCTGAAAGACGAATGCTCTATAGTGTTACTACGCGGGATAGCTCAGATAGTTTTGTCTGGGCCGCATTAGGTTGGTCTGGGTTTGATTCCTGTTGCCGACCTCCAGACCCATTCGGGAGTTTTCCCGTGTTACCAGGTGAATGCTGGGAAGGTTAATTATATTTCCAAATTTTCTGTCCCTCCATTTCATCCCCATTGTCATTGTGTGTCATCTCTCATCTAGAAGTTTCGGTGGGTGTCCCGGCACTGTATGGCAGGATGATATGCTCCTGGTAATCACTTCCTCCTTCGGTAGGACGGTTTTCGGTCTCCGGGCCGACCATATGGATCATTTCCGGACCACGGCAAGTAGAATGCCGGTTTTGCTGGCCTGCCGGGGAGTTTGCAGCTCGTAAATAGTAGGCACCTTGCCTTCCACACTGTTGTGATTCCTTGGATCCACTACCCTCTGTCTCATCTCGCCATCCTTCCTTCCGGAGATGCCTCACTTGCCGCTTAGGTATAATAAACCACAGGTTTCGGTGACGAATCCTCTCTGTAGTAATCCTAATCATAAGCTCTATGGACGCTGGGCTCATTTGTGTATCATTCACTCATGATACAGAATCATCCTCCGATTGCATTGGATGATGTAAATAAAAGAGCGTGTACACCATAGCTGAAAACGAAATTTGATTAAATGCCAAAATTGGTACTTAAGTTCAACATCTTCCAAGGATGTGACGCAAATTTTCAAGAATATTCTGTTACCCAAAACTATCTCTACAAAGAATGAGTTTTAAAAGTTTTAATTTTCTAAACAACGGACCTGGCGGTTTTATTAAAATACTGCACGTTTAAGCTACTTTCATGACAAATTAAATGTATATATTGAATTATCTGGGAATACTCTCTGAATTCCTCTTCAGTCTGCATGACTTTTGCATAATGATTTACTGACAGGACAGATAAAATCTTACTAGACAAACAACGTAAGGCAAACGCGCATGAAACGTATGAATGTTCAGTAGAAGATTCCGGCTGTAAGGCCGTGGTCCATTGGGGTTCTTTTAGCTAGGAATAGTACAAGGAGAACTTCTACACGCTACTGATGATGCCGCAGTTGCAAGCCAAAAGTCCTGGAGAGAGAGAGAGAGAGAGAGAGAGAGAGAGAGAGAGAGAGAGAGAGAGAGAGAGAGAGAGAGAGAGAGAGAGAGAGAGAGAGAGAGAGAGAGAGAGAGAGAGAGAGAGAGAGAGAGAGAGAGAGAGAGAGAGAGAGAGAGAGAGAGAGAGAGAGAGAGAGAGAGAGAGAGAGAGAGAGAGAGAGAGAGAGAGAGAGAGAGAGAGAGAGAGAGAGAGAGAGAGAGAGAGAGAGAGAGATGAGGAGGTTCAGTGGACCACAGCCTTACAGCTGGAATCTTCTACTGAACAAGACGCCAGCCGTTTGTTAATGAAACCTATGAATGTTTTGAAAATCTCTTACGAAAACCCTATTTGGCACATAAATATGAACGCTTTACCTTATATTGAAGCCTGGACGTTCTAGATTATGTTAAATGCTAAGTTTTTCGATGAAGAATTTTCTGTACACTTCCGTTTTCATTTTTATTCCGAGCGGAAACTAATCCTAATCGTCCGCAGTTGGAGGATCAATAGGATTGGCATAGCGGAGGAATTGGAATGGAAAGAAAAATGCTGGAACATTCAATTTCAGTATATAATGTAATCATGAGAACAAAATAACATATTTCTACACTTATATATTCATATCTGTACACCTCTCACACACATTTTCCACATATACATTGCTTTCTTTGCCTCACAGATTTTGAAGGACTATTCTCCATTTTCGTGGGCTCATTTAAGCATCACTTCACTCACTTCATTCATTATCCCATATGACTTAACGTTGAAGGATGTAAATAAAGAAAAATTCGAATCCCACCTTACCTTAATCCGCTTCGCCCGTTCTTGTCACGATATTTATTTTTGCCCGTTGCCAGCACTGATTAAGGAACTATCATAAAAACTTCTTCTTATTTTACCTCACGGCTTTGGATTGTTTAACCCGTTCCGGCTCCAAATTGATCTGCCCATCTTTTCTTCGGTCTTCCCTGGTTTCTTCTTCCTAAAGGTTTATAGTTTAAGGCTATTTTTTGTATTATGTTATTATTCATCCTCTGAACATGTTCTTTCCATTCATTTCTATTTATTTCAATAATATGGTTTATTTCATCTACTTTTAATTCTGTCCTAATATCCTGACTACGATTTTTTTTATCAATTTTGGTATATCCAGCTATTGCTCTTATGAATTTCATTTCTGATGACTGTATTCTCGTACTATTTGTTTTTGTTAGTGTCCATATTTCTGATCTATAGATCAGAGTTGGTATTGCCATTGTTTTGTATAGTTTTATTATAGAGTCCTTTCTTGCTTTATTTTTAATGTTCTTTTTATTGTGGCTCTTATATAGTTAAATTTATTTATTTTCTCTATTATATCAGCTTCCCCTTGGTACGAGATATTACATTCTAAATACTTAAAGTGTGATTTATGCTCAATTATTATGTTATCTAACACTATTTTTGAACTTACTGGATCAATTCCTTTAAATGCCATGGTTTTGGATTTATTTGCTGATATTTTCATTCCATATTCTGTAGCAATTTTATCTAGACTATACAGCATTTTCTGCAGGTCATCTTCATTTGTGGCCATTATTATTTGATCATCTGCATACAACTTAGTTTTCAATTTAGCTCCGGATACTTTAATGCCTCCATTGATTTTATTCGACCAAATCCTTACTATTTCGTCAACATACAAATTAAAAATTGCGGTTGATAAAGGACAAGCTTGTCTTACGCCACCATTAACTATTACTGGTTCTCTTTTATTTATTTTTATTGTTGTGTCAATGTATGTACTTTTTATAACTTCAATTAGTTGTAAAGGCATGCCTCTATTATTTAAAATTTTCCACAGTATCATTCGTGATACTTTGTCGAAAGCTTTATAATAGTCAATAAATAGTAAGTGCGTCTCTAAATTCTGTTCTCGTCGTTTTTCTATTATTTGTTTAAGAGTGTAAACATTGCCAATGGTACTTCTTCCTTTTCTAAAACCAGTTTGTTCTTCTAGGAGTATTGCATCCGTTATTTTGTTTAACCAAGTACTTATTATTTTGGCATATATTTTGTAGGCAGCACACAATAAACTAATCCCTCTATAATTTTCAGGTGTTGTTCTTTCCCCTTTCTTAAATATTCATATCACTTTAGCTATCCTCCATTCTTGCGGTATTTATTTTTGCCCGTTGCCAGCACTGATTAAGGAACTATCATAAAAACAAGGAGGATTATGGATGTAAGAAAGTCTGTATTCTCTTATCGTACAGTTTCTGAAGCACTTCAGTTGTAAAACTCTCTTACAAGAACTTAAAAATAATAAAATACCAGAAATTGAGCAGTTACATACCTCCTTTCCGAAAAAAAAGCTCAATTTCTCACTTACACTGAAGAAATATAATCATATTACACACTTAACTGTCTCAGGTAGTTAACGTCTCCGACCACAAAGGTAGTTCTAACAAAACAATACGTTACCGTCTTCTAGGCCGCAGATTTTGAGAAACAATTGCTAGTCGCCAGCCAAACTGATTCATCTGTGCTTACCGTAGATGTCGTTAAAACTGACAATTTATACCAAATAAATTTTTAACGAAGTTAACCCTTTCCCTTATCATTTGTTTGAATTTTCAAATATTTATACTACTCTCAAATAAGAGGTCCTTATTCTGTTTTACTATTTTGGCTGTGAAAACAGAATGAACATATCACTTCTGAAAATATTTGAATATCAGCTTGGTTAGGAAATTATATGTGATACAAAAGTTTTTGGGAATAATTGCTAAAAGAATGAATAGAGCAAATCATGCGATTGCACAAATGAACTTTTGTTACAAAGGCAATTAATTTTCCTTGGTAATATGAAATGAAATAAAATATCCAATAGAACAGCTACTGTTGTTTGCTTCTATTTTTGCTGAATTCCATTTTTTCCTGTGTGGCGCCAATTTACTACCACAGACGCCATTTATGTCTCACTAATTAGCTCGAGAAGAGCAGAAGCAATATCAGGTTCACGTTTATCTTATTGCTTTTTTCCAACCGGCTGGTAACATCACAACAAATTCATGGTTATGTTGTAGTTGGCATTGACTGAGTTAATACGATGTGAAAACCAGTTGTATCAAAGACCACCGCCGTTAACTTTGCCAATACGATCTGATATATTCCTACGTTACTGTGACTCTTCTCACGGGGCCCAAAATGTCCAAGGGTTTCTAAGCATTACCCATCTTATAACATTAGATCCGGTTCATTATTTCAGTGATGTAGTCAAAAGCAAGTAACAAGTTAGTTGCTGCAGATCTGGGTAACTTACCTTTTAACTGCAGGGTAGAAAAGTATCTCATTTCGCCGAAAAATTCGATAACGAAGTTATACTGGAAATACATGTTTTCCGAATGTCTGAATAATAATAATAATAATAATAATAATAATAATAATAATAATAATAATAATAATAATAATAATAATAATAATAATAATAATAATAATAATAATAATAATAATGATAATAATAATATTAATAATAATAATAATAATAATAATAATAATAATAATAATAATAATAATAATAATAATAATAATAATAATAATAATAATAATAATAATAATAATAATAATAATAATAATAATAATAATAATAATAATAATAATAATAATAATAATAATAATAATAATAATAATAATAATAATAATAATAATAATAATAATAATAATAATAATAATAATAATAATAATAATAATAATAATAATAATAATAATAATAATAATAATAATAATAATAATAATAATAATAATAATAATAATAATAATAATAATAATAATAATAATAATAATAATAATAATAATAATAATAATAATAATAATAATAATAATAATAATAATAATAATAATAATAATAATAATAATAATAATAATAATAATAATAATAATAATAATAATAATAATAATAATAATAATAATAATAATAATAATAATAATAATAATAATAATAATAATAATAATAATAATAATAATAATAATAATAATAATAATAATAATAATAATAATAATAATAATAATAATAATAATAATAATAATAATAATAATAATAATAATAATGATAGCAATAGTAAGAGTAATGTTACGAAATTAGTAAATTGTAACCAGGGCGACCGATTCATCTGTTATAAACAGTAAATTGTATACCAAAAGCGTTTTCAGTCTAATCTGTAACCAGGAGCACAGCTGAAAGGATAGGTATGGGAGCAGAATGGTAAAGCTAAGTGGTAGAGCAAGGTAGGATCTAGATTAGAGTAGCTATAGAGATACAGAGTACTGTACTATGCCAATTTACTATAATCTAATTATGAAGTCTATTTGCAATGAACTCCCTAAGACTTGAGGAGACTTGGGGTGAAATACGGTTAACAGTTACATTATTATATTAAAGACCCATACGGGCTTCTCTTGAGGTTGTGTAGACGTGTATGGTTAGAGGATGCGACGTGCAGATAAGCCATCACTTGAGGATGCCATGACGAGCCTGAATCTAAGATCAGCGAGACCTCCGGAATAACCAAACTAGACTGCCCTCTCGACTACATTTTTTGTTGTACGAGGTTGGGTCCAAAAGTAATTCCTCCTATTTTTTCCCTTAAATAAGTAAGTTATGTGAAAACTTTAAATTTGGCGCAATTCCTCAAACCTTCTTCTCCAATCCCTCTGCAGTAGTAACTTCCTAAGTCAACAGGTGGCAGCACTGCATCCTCTTGCAAAATGGCTGAAATCGACATTCGTATCAGACAGCGTTCTGTGATTGAATTTTTGAATGCGGAAGGTGAAACGACAATTCGCATTCACGAAAGGTTAAAAAATGTGTTGGTGATGCAACGGTGGATGTCAGCACTGTTAGACGATGGGTTCGTCGCTGTAACGAAGCTGAAGGGCAAACACCATTGGCAGATGAAAAGCGATGCGGCAGGCCGGTGACTACAGTGACTCCATGCAACTTTCAACAAATCGATCACATCATTCATGATGATCGCCAGGTAACAACAGGTGAATTGTGTCGCATTACCTCCCTCAGTAAAGGCAGTGTGATGACGATTAGGTACCAGAAATGTTAACTGCCCAAACCAAAGAAACAAGGAAAACAGTAGCCTCCGAACACTTGCAGCGCTTCAATTTGGAGGGAGAGGAGTTTCTGGAGAAAATTGTTACTGGAGACGAAACGTGGGTTCATTTTTTTGAACCTGAATCAAAGAGGCAGTCAATGGAATGGCATCACACAACGTCACCTAAGAAAAAAGAATTCAAAACTCAGCGGTTGGCACGGAAAGTTATGGCGACAGTGTTTTGGGTTGCAGAGGGTGTGCTTATGATTGATTCTTTTGGAGCAGGGATGCAGAATAAATTCTGTCCAATACCTCAGAACTCTCAAAAAACTGAAAGCACGTCTTCGCCGAGTTCGCCCAACAAAAACTATGGCGGATGTTCTTCTTTCGCATGACAATGCAAGAGCACACACCAGCTGTTACACCACTGCAGAAATTGAGAAATTGGGATGGCAAGACTCACCTCAGCCCTCCTATACCGCCCTGACCTGGCACCATCTGACTTCCATCTGTTCGGGCCACTAAAGGAAGCTCATCGTGAGATTCATTTTAAAGATGAGGAGGCTGTGAAAACGTCCGTGTGTCAATGGCTTAGGAAGCAAGACCGTGTGTTTTACCACACTGGAATACATGCCCTAGTTAAAAGGTGGACCAAAACTGTGGAAAAGGACGGAGATTACATTGAATAGTGACAAATTAATCGTCAATGTTGTAGTTTTCAAGCTATGTAAATTGGATTCAATTTTCTTGACAATTAAATGAGAGAAAAATAGGAGGCATTACTTTTTGACCCACTCTCGTAACTTACGTCATCCAACGTTAAGTCATATCGGACGATGAATGACATGGGTGAAGTGATGCTCAAATCAGTCCGGGGTCCATGGAGTTTACGGGAAAAAACCTTATCCAGGTAACTCACCCTAACCGAGATTCGAACTCGGGACCTCTTGAACGAGAAGCAGATATGCTACCATCTACGCTACTAAGGTGGGCACTCTCGACTACAATGACTCCCTACTGCCAAAATACACAGTCTTTAAATACTGTTAATTTGAATATGGCGATACATTGCGGAATCAGCGATCGAAAATTCGATAATAATGAATACTATGACATGTTAAATAATTTATGCTACTTAGGAACGCACTGACAATGCCTTAGCTTATTATGGATAGATACATATCTTCCTCATATAGGAAAAAAGAAAAGAAAACCTAAAGTAAGACCTGAAGCTTTCCTGACGACGAATATGTTCAAAATATTCTTGGGAAACAAGTCATGTGAAAAGATTAGAAATTAAAGCGTACATCTCTCCCATCATCAGGATATTTTAATATATGTTATAATCACAAATGTATCACTGCATATAACACAAATATAAACCAAGAAAAAACACTATCAATACCTTTTGCTCAGTGAGGCGAGTATTGGTAGTGTTTTGTCTTTGTTTATATTTGCGTTTTATCCAGTGATACATTTGTGGTTATAAGATATATTAAAATATCCTGATGACGGGAGAGATGTACGCTTTAATTTCTAATCGTCTTTTCACATGACTTGCTTCCCGAGAAGATTTCGAAGAAAACATAGTCATCTCAGAAATTTTGGGTGAATTCAGCTTTACACATTTCCTTTATACTCGTAGTTAATTAACAGTAAACACTACGATACATATACCATCCTATGTGAAAATAAATCTGAAAAGTATCAAAGCGAACGTATTTAATGAAAGTATTTATTGAAAGAAAGGCACTATGGCTGAAGATGCGAAATAAACCCTGAAACACCCTTGTGTGAAATAAAACCAGAATCCCCCTAGTAGTATTGAAAAATGATGGCATTACTGGTCACAAAACACAAAACTGGAAGCCCATGGATAAAGAAAATAGTTGAAAATCACTTGAACGTTTGCACCTATCAGCGCTGTCATTTGGTCTATTCCCAAACACTATACAAATTTGACACGTCTTCAATAAAGAAAGAATTAAAGTTGTATAATTTAAATAATATCATTAAAAGAATATCATGAGGAATATTATGCTCATGTACGACAGATACGAGAATCGCGATTCCGAAGAAGATCCTAGAATACTTACCCAAAGGAAGAAGAGTACGGAAATTACAGCTAGACCGGTTTGTTTGTGATGATGAAATAGGTCACAAGGTCATGCAAAATTAATGATTTTCTCCAAATATTCAGGTGTAAACAGAAGTTTGTATGCTGAAGAGGATTTTTGCACGTCTACGGAGGTTATTGGACTACATCTGAAAGCACTTACTGAACATTTCTTGAGAAAGCACCACGTTTTCACATTGAAGATACTTGTCCAAAGAACATAAAATTTTAATGTGAGGATTTCTCTCTAAAACACTGCATAATTTACCACTTAATTTTCTTGAATGCCTTAAAGGAGCACTCTCAACTTTACTCTGAATGTCTTTGAGCATTCATAAAGGTTTATGCAAAAACAAACCAGTCGAGTTTTATTGTGACTTCAGTTATAACTTGGAAATGTGATTACAACCAAGTCACTTTCTAAATACTATCTCCATAATAAGGCTTTTATTATTTTCACACGAATCAGTGTTCATATCTATTAATTTTAACACAATAAGGTTAAAATAAATTGTTTTATGCTCTATATATGGAAAAAGACAAAGGTTTTAGTAACTTTGAAAATGCAGGCACTATAAAATATGTACTGGCACAGAACTGAAACATTAAGGAACTTAATTTCATATTACAAATAATAACAATCCATACTTCTTCATGCTGATGATTAAAATAAAATTAAATTTATGTTCGTTAAGTCTAATACGGCAAGATGCTGTTACATATATAGGAGAGACAGTTGACGCGAGATGTCCTTTGAATTGATCATACAAACGACATGAACAATTCAATGCCACGGCCGGGATTTGAACCAACGATCTCCTGGTTTTCGTCCAGTCACCCTTATCCATTGAGCTACATGGCCAACTTGCCGTAATGACATTAAATTCTCCAACTGACTCACATATTTCCCAGGTAGACGACTAGGGACTCTTGCATCCGTGATACACCGTGTGTGGTGACTTACTATTGTAAGTACTTGAGTCCCAAGCACCATTTAACTTAAAAGAAACATGTGAGTCAATTGAAGAATTTAATGTCATGGCGGCACGTTGGCCATGGTAGCTCAAAGGGTAAGAGCGACTGGACGGAAACCAGGAGATCCGTGGTTCAAATCCCGGCCGTGGAATTGAATTTTTCATGTCAACTGTACCCATAACTTTAGCCTATATACGGCTAGTGTAAAGAAATTATTAATTTCCATCAATTAACTTAAATAATAAGAGTTAAATGATGAAGCCCGAGACTCAAGTACTTACGATAGTAAGTCGCTACAAACGGTGCATCTCGAATGCGAGAGCCCCTAGTGGTTTACGGGAAATATGTGAGTCAAATGGAGAATTTAGTGGCATGACGGCACGTTGGCCATGGTAGCTCAGTGTTGGAAACCATGAGATCAGTGGTTCAAATCCCGGCCGTGGCATTGAATTTTTCATGTCGACTCTATCTATCCTTAACCTTAGCCTATATATATGGCTTGTGGAAAGAAATTATTAATTTACATCAATTAACTTAAATAATAAGAGTTAAATGATGAAGCCTGGGGCTCTAGTACTTACAATGGTAAGTCGCCACAAACGGTGTATCTCGGATGCCAGATCCCCTAGTGGTTTACCGGGGAAATATATGAGTCGGCTGGAGAATGTCATGACGGCACGTTGGCCATGGTAGCTCAATGGGTTAGAGCGACTGGTCGGAAACCAGGAAATACGTGGTTCAAATCCCGGCTGTGGCATTGAATCTTTCATGTGGATGATCTATTCAAAACCTTAGCCTGTATACGGCTACTGTAAAGAAATGATTGATTTCCATCAATTAACTTGATCATAGAAAAGTGAATTTCAAAGTGTTTTATCTTTATTCAGAATAACACTTGCTTTACATAACATTAGGAACAACACAAATGTGACTGGCGCAGTTATTACCGCGAAATAAACTGAGTACTTAGGAATAAAATTGGACTATTGTCAAAGAACGTCAGGATATAAAGAAACGAGATCAAAGATTTTCGTCGCTGATACACATATGCACTTCATTTGCAGCAAGTGTTTTCAAGAATGAGAAGCTTCCAATACGACGTGGGCTAAGATATATCTGTGTACATGACCTCATAAATTAGATCGCGCTTCACAAAGTTGCTGATGTAAAAAGTGAAGATGGCTCGGCGCCTGGGAGCATACAGGTTCCTGGCTGGGGCAAAGTGGCTTTTTGATAGAAATCTAATGACGAGCTTAAAGCGGATAAGAGAATAAATAGCCTCTTCCCGTGACATGAATGATAATAAAAACAGACCACCTCCTTGTTTCTTTTTTATATCCCTTGAAATTAATCTAAAATAATTGTAGGGTTCGGAATCCTAAAGGACAGGAATAAGGCAACAAAGAGCTCACGCACGTTTCACCATGACCCCTACGGCCATGCGTGGAAATAAATTTGCCGGAAATATATCGCAGTAGGCGAAGCTTAGGTGTCGTGGGGTACCGCCTTTTGGAACAAAGCTTGGGTGGCGGCGATCATGTGTTTACTGCCGCCGGCCGCTGAAAGAGATGTGGCGCTGATTGCGGCCAAGTGAATAAACAATTTGCGTTTATCACTTTTTTTTTCAATAAAATGATTTTCCAGTGTTATCTCACACCTTATACAGAAAAGCTACACAAAACGATTATTGCATTTAAGTAACAAAAGTGTTATTTGAAGGTAATAATCAGTCCGTTTGTTTGCTGAAGACGTTGAGATTTAAATCTCTGAATAATAATGAAAGTTTTAGCTCTCCAATATAAGAAACTTCTTTGAAATATCTAAACGACACCGCATTACAAATTTACAGCGTTGTCCAAATTCTCTCAAAGCCATAATCATGTAGGTCTCATAATAATCTAATTAATACTTTTGAACCAATAACACTGGGCAACAATGAAAATGTTTCAGGCTTAAAATAGTGAATTTGCATTTATTTCCATATGCTGAATTCAAAAATCACCATAGAAATGACAGATGAGCTTTTGTTTTGAAGATAAAGTGAAATTTCATTTTTTGGAGTGAAGATTTTAAATTTGGGGGAATTTTTTGTTTTTGGAAGTTGGCACAACTTTCAAATAACAAAACGCAATCAGAGAGAAATTTTGGAAATTAAGTGATGCAAAAGTTAAGGAAGGCATTTTTGTCGGACCAAAAATAAGAGAACTTGTAAAGAATCCTGCATTTGACTAAGTTTTAGAGGGGAAAGAAAAGGAAGCTTGGGAAGCCTTCAAGGATGTTGTTCATGGATTTTTAGGCAACAAAAGAGATGACAACTACAAGCATTTGGTGACAGTGCTCCTGCAAAAATACCGTAACCTTGGATGCAACATGTCCCTTAAGATCCATTTCCTCCACTCCCACCTAGACTTTTTCTCTCCTAGTTGTGGAGCTGTTAATGATGGACATGGGGAGAGATTCCATCAGGACATTTCTGTTATGGAACAAAGATATCAGGGTCGTTGGAATGAAGTAATGCTTGCTTGGTCTTTGTATAGTGATTCTGCAGAACTCCATCACAAGAGGCAAGCTAGAAGACGACGAAGTCAATAGGCCACCATATGATTCTCTTCAGACACGACTATCTGCGAAGTATTTTTCCAGAAATTTAGAACTCTTAGCATGTAATTACCAGTTAAAAAATCAAATGCACTTCCATTGTTGTTAGCATGTATGTAATTAAAATGTATCCTTTTCTCTCAATCCGTTAATATGTAATTCTTCCACCTTGTGTATATCATAGAACCTAGAGCTAATAAAAATTTTTCATTGTCATATTTGTTTTTCTCAACCCAAAATTAGTAGGAATTGCCTCATGAAGGGCTCGAAACATTCAAAAATTATTTTTTTGTTGCCCAGTGTAATTGGACAAGTGAAACTTTGGGAGAATATATTACACAACTGGGAGATTACATTTAACTATTTACATCTCAGACAAAATATTGGTAGTGTCTTCCACCAGCATCTATCGAACGTAGGTCCAATTTTCTTTGATACGTCTATACACACTGAAGTTTGTAAGGGTATCTTCGAGACATTTGTGGAGCAGCTGGATGATATTGAATTGAGAGAAGGTTATTTCCAGCAGGATGGAGCAACGTGCCATACATCTAATGACACATTGGAACTTGTAACCAGTTTCTTTGATAATCGAATAATCTTAAAAGGTATGTTGCCCAGCAGATCCCCTGACATAACCTTACAGGACTTTTTCTTGTGGAGGTATCTAAAAATATAGTGTACAAGAATAGAACACGGACAATTGACGTACACAAGGAATACATTGGAACCGAAATAAGTAACATTGGCGAGGATACTCTCCGTAAAACTTTAGAGAATATGGTGAAACGATTGCAAACATGTATAGTTGCTGGTGAAGGACATTTCCAACATTTTCTCTGAGATGTAAATAGTGTAATGTAATCTCCCAGCTGTGTATTATATTCTTCCAAAGTTGCAGGAGTATCCTATTATTTGTTCGAAGGTTATCGCCTATTAGAATGGTTCAGGTTTATGTGGATCACACTATATAACACTATCTTTTATATTAGAAAACGTAGTTGGTGACACTAATGAGGTAATTTGTTTAGAGAAACAGAGATTAAATTGCTGATTATTAATCAGGTTTGTAAAATACGTGGAAGGCCTTTCTAAAATTCTAGAAGGAAGACACTGCAGTCAACTAACCCTCAGCATTGCAATCCATGTTTCTGCTCGTCACAGTTGGAAAGTAATGTAGTTTCAACGTCCCCTCCAAATTAATGATAATAATGATAATGACAATGGAATGGCAATACAAAAAGATCTTATAAGTTTGATGTGTTGTAGTCACATGAATTTCTATGTCAACTATCATCCATTTTCATCCATTTTGTTTGTAAATCATTCGTACAATAACTTATTTTCTATGTTGGTAGTTCCTGTTAATAGTAATAGATGTTGGCAGAAGTGGTATCAATATAAATTGTTCCAAATTTGTAAAGGTTTATACAGGAGGCTGAGACAACAGTCAATTATCTTAAATTCTCTTTGCAGGAACTTGGAACAAATAAAAGTACGATACTTGAGAGTGTGTTACTTAAAAATTCAAGGAACAGCGAGTATATCGAATGTGTTAATGCTACGAAGAAGCTAATTTAAACGCAAATACTATGGTTTAACGAACTGTATGTTTATTCCCAAAACAGAAACTGTTTATACCTTGTATGATTTCAAGCTATGAAGCATTATATAGAATTCGCTTGGAATCAAGATAACTTCTGAAAAAATCAAGATGTACTTACATTTGTCACGTCAATGTTCCAAAGAAATAGAAGGAAAGGAGAGAAAAGGAAACGCTTCAAGTAAAGGTTTTTCCTTCAGTTGCACTCTTCAGAGACTGGGATAGGTCGAGTTGGATTCATGATATATCAGTGTCTATTTACTGTGAATTCTGGATAACTTGTTTGTATGGAATCTAACAGTTTTTTTGCCTATGATTGGAAAGCGACAACGAAAGTAGTAACATGGGTGAAGAATTATTAGTATAAACGTTATGACAGAAAAGGCTTGAAACTTATGGTTATGTGCTTAAAAATTATTAGCCCTGGCCTCTCGTGACTTTTCTCCTGCTGGCTGCTTCAGTGGGATCTTTTTCTTTGAGTATATGTGCGTGAGTTGTTATAAGAAGACAAGGCGTCAGTTACCTTGGTTGAAAATTTTAATAAATGTTCATAGATGAGCTATTTCAAACCAAGTTTCCTACCGAATGAGACTGAAGAATTGAAAAATGAAGCTAGAAATTTAACTATGGAAGTATTATATTTAACAATTTCTGAAGCAAAATAACTTTATGGTTTAAAATAATTGTATCCCTAATAAAGAGAAGTGTAGGTTGCAGTGAGTTGCTGAAATGCTAAACGGAGAATCCCATTGAAGCGGCCGCCAAATTTGTTGTAACCAAAGTGCGTTTTATAAGACATAAATTTTAGAAAGGCACGTTTCTTTTTATCAACAGATGTCTTAAGACCTCAAACCTACGTGATCAAAAACTCCTACATCATGTGCAAGCAAATCTTAATTTCTTATTTGTATCTGAAACACTATTTTACTGTGTAACTTACATTTCTAACATTTGATTTTACTTGCTAATTTTCAGAAATGGCATACGTGCAACTTCTAAACTCCTGGTTTGTATTAACAGGTGTTCAGTTCAGCTAGCAAATTTCTTGTTGAGTTCTATGGAACGTCTACTTCTCTTAGCTACACTTAATTACCTTCATTTTTTCTCCACAACATTATAACTTTCCTTATTTTGTGACTAAACACTAATTATTTAGCTTCCTTACCATTATTCCTTAATAAAATTAGTAATAGTATCGGTCCATATCCCGGAATCAATCGAGACATACAAGTTGTTTTTGAATTTGAACTTGACCCTCTTGGTTTATGGAAAGTGCTACGAAATCTACTGTCGAATATTATTACTTTTTGACATATTAGATGTGCGTCACAGTCCATTTCTAAGAGCAATTAATAGAGTTATATGACAGGCTACCGAATAAGGTAATTCGCTGTATCTTGCGAACACTTGGGGGCCATCTGTTGGATAGATCCATTATCCACCTCTCTGGACAACTTCACCAGAGGATCGGATATTTCAGCCACGAAGTGTTAAGGGC
Source organism: Mantis religiosa (assembly GCA_030765055.1). Lineage (NCBI taxonomy): Eukaryota > Metazoa > Arthropoda > Insecta > Mantodea > Mantidae > Mantis > Mantis religiosa. Next base: position 37,632,025 of record CM060953.1, read on the forward strand.
TCCGCACATCCCATGCTCTACAATATTCTGTGATTTCTTTACTTCATTGTGTACTATATGTACTATGTGAGAGGCTAAAACAAATGTCATTCGTGCCTTTAAATGAAAGCTTACAATTCGGCTTCTCATATTCCTGTTGATTCATTCCCATTAGGTAAATTAACACAGCAATGAACATGTTCAAAGGCATCAGTCGTCCAGTTGCTTTACAAGAAAAAAATGTTCTCAGAATCGGCAATAAGCATTGCTTGATTCCAACTTTAGCGGAAGACGTACTTCTTTCTTGCACGTGATATCAGAAAGTCATTATTGTGTTAGGTAATAGATTGGCGCCACGTTTGGCGTGGAGCCAGTCCATTACATTAAAGCCAAAAGCGAGTGCGAAGAGAAATACGTGTAGTTCTGTCAAGGTCAGGAGCGACTGTGATTGATGTTCCAGACGCATGGTCGCCCTCGAGACCAGTTCCGGAACCATTGGAAATCGTCACAACAAGGAAAACTTGCAGTCTCTATCAGTTTCCACTCCACTCGCGTGATGGTACCGTTTGAATCTCGCGTTCTCTGGAGATTACGGTGAAATGTCTTCCTCTAACCATCACGTTAAAGGATTATTATACTTTCTGAAAATGAATTCGTTATACCATTAAATACTGACAAATTCAAAGTTAATTACAAAAGTTGCAGGCAACGTTTTTGATGCCAAAATTTGAACTCTGAGAGATTGATTATTTCTGATTCAATTGTTATGAAAGTAATACATATTTAAGAAATTTGGTCAATCAAAAGAAGAAAAGAAAACACATGAGCAACAGAAATGGGTTTTTGGAGAAGAGCAAATTGGATGGAAAGTATCAGAAATGAAGTAATTCGGGAACAAATGAAAGTGCATCATGCTACAACAGACGAAATTAGAGAAAAAGGACTTCTATGGTGTGAATATTTGAAAAGCATGGGAAGGACTTCGGATAAAATTCTTCGGGAAGAGAGGAAGACTCATGAAGACATTGTTTTATGGAATGAAGGAAGATAGGAATATTCTTGAGTATTTGTGAGAAGATAGAAAAGCTTAAATATTGCGAATTGGGAGGGAATGTGTTTACCAAATAAATAAAAACAAGTGCTTCGGAATTTTCTATGATGGACTAACTGAGAGTGTCTTTCTATAGATTCAGCTTACTTTATACTGTGGCAAATATATGTAAATATAGATGAGTTGACACTCTGTTACTGTATGACGCAGTGGAGTTTCCTAAGCGCTAAAATCGTGGGTTAAAATCTTCACTAGGGATTAATTGACATTGAAATTGACTTTTCATTTATGGACGTCTTTAACTGCTGTGGTTCTTAGGTCACATTTCATATTGGGCGTAAAAGATCGATTAGTTTTACTTTAGTTTCGTTTACGTGTCGTAAATCTGCGACATGGTAGCACCGGCTTTACTTCCCTTCCATACTAGGACATGCTAACGATTTTTACGCTCGAAAAGCTCCATCCACCTTAGCTGGGTTCGCCAGAAGGTCGCGGATGGGCAGAGACGAGTAATTTATTAAATAATTTAAAGAATTGTTTTAACTTTCTTTTAAAACTTCAAATGGTTTACATAAACATGGCGTAGCTCCAAATTAATATACACTTTCGGAAACGTCTATATTCCTTTTACATTTATACTATATTCTCTATGGCATCTATTGGCAAGACTATGCACAGAATAACATTTTGCGTCCGTCCTCGACGAAGTCTTTGCACAGAAGAACGCCGAATTCGGCTAGTCCGAAGTTATTGGGTTTGCCGTTGCTATGGCAGTTCAACAATTTCTCATTGGTCCACGTCATATTTTAATCATGCAATTTGCATAATCTTTAGAATTATTTCTTTGAATCATTTGTTTTTAAATAATTTAACATTAAATGAAATTCGATATAAAATAACTGCTGCATCCTAGGGCCTTCTCATTCCTTAACCATAGTAGACAGTCCTGTTATCAAAGTCAAAAGTAGTTCCAATGTCATTTCTGTTCCTTCAAGACTTCATTCAGTACATTCATGACTGCTCACGTGCTTTTTTCTGTCGTATTGTTAAATATGTCTTTATAGAATTCATATAGTCTTTTGTTTAGTGAAGTTTTGTTAGTTTAGCAGGTTTAATAATTATAAGCATTTGGTATGTACTTTATGATTTAATTAAGATGTATAGGCTTGGGGCAACGAATTAAGCTGTTGACAAAATCCTAACAATTTAAGATCTCTATGCTTAGAAAATAGAAATTGGCTTAAGCTAACAAGCTACAATATGACTCATAAACCTTATACATTTTTAGCAACAGCATACAGTTGCATCTTATCTTATTCTCTTTACATTGCAAAAAAAAAAATGAAGCTACACCATCATCTTTTCTAAACCATGAGAGAAAGTAACCATCTCCAAGAATGGTAGAAATCAATTTCTTCTGTTTTACCCTTTTCACGTGTGTCGCATTTTCAAAACAACATTGGTATACTTATTGCTTATATTTTGACGATAGCCGAACACACAATTGCAGTAAGTGTACCTACAAACATATAACGTTTATCCATAACAATTAAGTGTCAGGATAGATAAGATAATAATCAAATATCATACCGTTGTTTACAAGTAACTTACTGCAAATAAATCCGTCTTAATAGACTTTAATACTGTTAAATATTTCATAATAATCATCCAACAATGTGTAGTTTATTGAGGAAGTGTTTCTAGTTTTTGCTCAATATATTATCAAGCATTTCTATTCCTGTAGCGTAATGCATTAGCTTTTTTAACTCTTTCTTAGTTGTATTGAAGTGTTTGTAACATATGTATTTATTATGTGACACTCGTTATTTACTGAAGTTGTGTGTAAGGTAAACTAGACAATCAACATACATGATTGACTCCTACGTGTGTAAATAGGCTGCAAGTCTTTGTTTTGAGCTGCTGTTTTAAACTGTGTAACAAGGGATTTATTACCTGTGGTTTCCTCAAGATGTCAAAGATGTGTTTATGGACAAGTGTTTGACTATTGTGTAAAGAAAACCTCCTGGGGGTATATTACCCGACATTTATTTGCGGATAGAAGACGGAGCATCAAGTAAACAGGGGATTCACTCTAAAATACAACAATAGATATTTATGAAACGATTCTATAATAGCAGTTATTAAGACGCGAGTGAACAGAAACTTTGGATGCGAGCAAGCGTGGAAAACTTCACGAGGGTCTCAGAAACCATTATATGATAGTTCAATACAATAGTTTTCTCTACGACATTTAGATAATAAATATTTAATATTTAGATGCTTACGAAATAAAATTAAACGTTATAAATGAATTTCTTGATAGGTTTTCGATAACAAGTGGATATGAAGCGATGGAGTTTAGTTCCACACCTCCTGACATCATAGAGGGGCAAAGAATATAAGCAAGGATTTAAGATAATAAAAGAAAACACATGAAAAGTTGTATGGTTTGGCGAGGAAGCAAAAATGTAGCTTCATTCTCAGAAAATGTGCCCATTATTAATTTTGAAGAATGTCAAAAAAAAAAAAAAAAAAAAAAAAAACGAAATCGTCAACCTTGTGGATAAATGATTCGACATTGAAGACTACTCTAAGGTAAAGCATGGAACTCATATATTCAAGTGTGCCGTTGCCTCTTTCGGGGACAGCTTGGTAACTCCCGGGTACGAAGAGAGGGCGGTTTACCGTCCGCGTAGATACTCTCACACCATGTATGTATTTCCATGGGTAATAGAATTTGCAATCCCCCGAAAAGGAATCTCAGAGGAAGCTTACTTTTAATCTATACTTTCTCATAACAACAGAAATAATAATGATAACAACAATGGGACCTCTGGATCTGGACGTTGGGTATGTAACTACCAAACTACAGAGGAGTCGTTCCAGAATTTCTTTTGCTCTGGGTATTAGTTTTATCCATGTCCATACCTGCCATCATTTTATGCATCATTCAGGTGATAGATAAAGGAATGAATTAATTCAAAGAAAGTAAGTGGCTGTCATCACAACAAACAGGTTAAATTAATAAATACATCGAAGTTTTAATTGTGACGGCTACGATAAATTAACCATGTAAAAAGCGATAATGAATCTTAAAAGCCTTTTTAACTAGTCCCTTTATTAAACGTGTACAGATACGAAGAGTAATTATCATGCGGTTGAACTTGAAATCAAGTTGGTAGCAATGGAGTGACACAAAATTTTATTTCACTTTTAATGCCTTTGACTTAAAGCTTTACTTTTAGTATTAGCTGTACAAAAAGTCTTATACAACACATATAGCTACATTATTGGAGCTAGGTTTTTAAAATCTTTCTTCTATTCTGTAAGACTTGCTTCCAAATATAATGTAACATGCTATTTACTAACCACTGCTCCTTTCTGGAGTTATAGCACAGTCTATGAATGACATGTGGTTTAAAAGGACAAGTCTTTGCTTATTGAAATGACCTCTTCAGATAAGTTGGTTCGGATACACATACATAAATGGAGCACTTATAGAGATCATGAAGTCATAGAGCCCATGTAATTGGGTCAAGAGCGGCTAACACTTAAAATTAAAGCTGACATTTGATTTGCTGACATTAGTCACTTGAGCGTCGAAATTCTCGCGATCTTTTTGACCTTCAGAAATGAAATCGATAAGTGAGAAACTATGAGCTTGCTTAATAGCAATATTAACATGGGAAATATTAACGATATGCCTAATGAAGTGTTTGGCGTTGACATTGCTTGGCATTTGTTTGTTATGTTCTCTGTGCTTGTAACAGATCGTGAGAATCTACTTATATGGCTCCGTGTTGAATTCAGATTGACCAGGTGGAAAATTTTGATACTTTATGAAATTAGGAGATTCACGCTATTTTTCTGAAGTTACATACTTCTTTAATGTTTCAATACAGTTTTACTTTCATTATTACGTGCTTGCATTCTATTCTACCCAAAAATTATATACTAACGTTTCAGCGAAAATATGTGTCAGAGGCTCTTTGAAAGCAGAAAAAGGAATTTTATAAGAACTCAAAAACGGAATTAGAATTAACTACCAAACATAAATTTAAATTCAGTCACCACCAAGTATGTGTGACGGATATTTTCAAAAGTGATACCCACAATCCAAAATACTCTTAATATGGAACTTTTTTCATAAATTTTCATTTGTTTTCTAATATGACTAGTAAATTCAATAAAATTGGCGTAACATTACGATATTTTCTTGACAAAATAAAACGATGATCTTGAATTTTAGGAAATAAATAATTAACGAAGTGCCCTTCTTTCTAAATTATCTTTTCATAACTGTTAACTCTTAAAACAGACAAAATTTATATATCGTTAAGGTACACAATTTTGTAAAATAATCTTTTGTGAAAATTAATCTTTCTTACGCACTAGTGGTGTGTATACGGTATGGTAGCCGTGATTTGAACCACGGATCTCAAGGTCTCCGTCCGGTTGCTCTTAAGCATTGAGTTACCATGGCCAACATGCTCACACAATAATAAATTCTCCAACTGACTCGTATTTTCCCATCAATTAACCTAACTATGAAGTCTGGGACTTACGTACTTACAGCATAGATGTCACTGTATGTGAGAGCCCCTAAAGGTTTACCGGAAAAAATACGAGTCAGTTGGAGAACTTAATATCATACTGGCATGTTGCCATGGCAGCCGAATGGTTAAGAACACCAGATGGAGAGTGGGGGATGCGTGGTTCAAACACCGGCTGATGCATTAAACATTTCAGTCTATCTGTTTAAACTTTTTTGTGAACTTAATTATTTACGATATATTGCTTGTTGCTAGTTTCAATTTTTCAATGCTTATACTCTTCTCAAATTGGAAGTTTTTTGTTCCTTTCAAAATCCTGATGCAAACAGAATGAAATTTAAATGTTGTCACAAAGCAAACAGCTGTTAAGATTTGACTACGGTTTGAGCCTACTGTATTTTGACTTATTCCCGTTACATCTACAAGAAAATGTGTAATAATATCATTTGTATATATCTCTCTTTATTTCCCTTTTTAAGTGTATTGTAGTGTTTCATTCATTTGGGATGATTTGGCTTAACCTTAATCATTAAAATTTTCTAAATTCTTCAAATTAATGCCGTAAAATTGCTCCAAACGCTTTGTACCTATTGGACATAATTATGTTATATATTATTGACATACTTCTAACGTCACAAGTACCTCAGGTACTCATATAAGAAGAGTTGATGGCTATCGACCTCCTTCTAGGGAAAACATTAAAGTATAGACAGAAAATACAATCATGAACTTTTGGTTAGTTATAGAAAAAACAAGTTATCTATCATCTTAGTAAATTATCATCGGAGAGATATGCCATTTATTCTGCAATGAAACAAATGAAACAAATGAAACAAATGCTACAAGCTCGAATTTGTCACAGTGCAATTGTACAAAAAGTGATCGCATTCATTTTATGTGATGTCACTACCGGGAATTGAATGGTGCTATGTACAGGTATTTCCAATTGATTCAACTGTAGCCATCGATACAAGTATGCTCCTAAACTGAACATTACACCTGGTTGCACAGCTTAGTGACGTGCTTATGAGTTGTCACTTTTCTTCAATAAATATCCCAAATTTTACATCTTAAAACGTAATTAGGCTATCAGAGGTCTGAAAAAGCATCCACAACGTACATCAACTGTCCATTGGCTTGCAGAAGTTCGACAATATGTATGACTTTACTTATATATAATAAATAAAAGCATGTAGAATATTACATTCATATGCTTTCTCTACCCATTCTTGTACAAACTATTTCTGTAAAAGCATATCCTTATATTTTTTTCGTGCTAATCGATAAAGCTATGTAGAAAATAGTTATTCAAGAAACTTGCGAGGTGTGATGATGTTAACGATTGAAAACATCACATTTGAAGAGCATGATAAACATGATACCTCGCTAGTACCATTCGCAATTTTATCCGTTATGAAAGAAGAAATCGATTTGAATTAATAATGCAATGAAACCAGAATAATAACATATACTTCTGCACATTTTATATGTGTATGTTTCTAATTTTCAGATAACTGAAGAGTAATATGTTTTGGTCTAGCAAATTTTAACTTTATTCTTTTGTTTGGCCTACTATATTGACTCTGGTAGAGATAATTCGACTCTTTGTAGAGATTATTCATGTCTAACAGAAAAAGACCTACTTTTCAGTAACAGAGATATCGTGTAATAACGTGCCTTTGATTATAGTAGCAGATAAACATTTTACCCACCACCATAAGAAAACGCACATCATAATTCTTCAGGAACTCCTAATATAATAGTGCCACAGACATTATACTATAATCTTTTATAATCTCTTTGACTATCGATTACCTCGTGGCTGGCACAATCCGATGTTCAATTTTTCTTTAGTAATCTGAAAAACAAGAGACAAGTATATGCCATCTACAATTTAGAATATCATATTGTTGTAATTCATAATTCAAGTCAATTTTTTCTTATGTAACTGATAAAATTACCTATGGGATTAGCGAGGTTTTATGTTTATCATTCTCTTGAAATTTGAGCCCTCGGCGCTAATGCATCAGTCGCTAATAAATATCAACTTATCTCGCAAGTCTCATAAATAACTGTTATAATATTTTTTATATTGCTGTAGATACAAAATAAGCAATACAGTAGGCTTAAACGACAGTAATAACTTTTAAGTTCGGTTCGCTATGTGATGATTTAAGATTATGTTCTCTTAGGCATGGCAAGAGAAAAAAACAAGTAATGGAAAAAGTGTAAAACATTTCTCAATTCAAACCAGCAATAAAAGATATCTAATTGTGGTTACTATCATAACGATATTTTACGATATTTTACAGATGGATACTTATTTTATAGAGAAACTTTTCATATAAGTTTACAAGTTATTAAAAGTCCATTCAGACTGAAAAGCTCATCACAGGGTATCTCCAGAAACTTCAGCTTTACATTTTAGTTGTCATAGAAGACCTTAAATATATGCTATTTTAAATAAATTATTAGGGGCCATTTTTGAGGTAAAGGACAACTCTGAGGGTAGAGATTTCTGTAATCATCTTTGCATCACATCCTTGAAACATGTAGAACTTAAATATTAAGTTTAATGTTTGACTAATTTCGTATTTATAGCTATACTGTCCATAGTTTCATCTTAAATGTGAGTTTTTATGCATCTAGAAAGTCTCAAAATTTGTACATCATGGGAAAGAATTCATTGTAAAACTTTGAGGTGGATAGTTATACTCTATTTTGAAGAGTAGAAGTCAACAGAATTGCAAAACAATGCAGACTAGAAAGTAGGTATCTATTGGGACATCCCAGAGCCCAAATGGAAGCCATCTTCTGACCAAATCAGGCTTGCAGAAGGAAAACAACCTATGTTTACTTGCTCGGGTTTGTAGAACAAGGACTTTTGTGTTGAGCCAACACTCCTACACAATGACTTCACCGCTACTTGTAACATAGCAATAAATCATGAAGACAGGAGGCAATCACTTGAGTTGGTACAAAGTGAGACATGTATCTCATCAGTGTTCTGGACGTGATCCATCCAATCATCATTCTTTACAAACAGGCACCCCTGTGGACCTGTCCTTCAAGTTGGCACGTATTACTGAGCTGGACATTATGAGTAGTTTTGTGTCATCTGTCTGCCATCCAGTAAAAGCCGCTTTACAATCTATCACATAAAAATAAGCGCTAGTCAGAAAGAAGGTGATGCACTGGACAGAGGTAAACACGCCTTCTTGGCCTTTAAATTATTTACCTTGAAAGTTCGAGATCACGTTCTAAGTTTTTCTGAAGCAGCACTCGGATGAGAGATATTCAGTGAGGTGAGCCTGTTTGAGGATTTCGACAAGGTGGTATTGACGTCCATCTGGTGGTGCGCGAAATTGTGCTGACTTCACCTCAGATCACAGGTGCTATTATGAACACTTACAACAATATTATCACTAATGTTAACAATCGGTTTGTAGCACGAATTAAATCAGGGATCCTATCTATGAATGAACAGGAAAATCATGTGGAGTAACATTATAGCAATCACATTTTAAAATGTCGTCCAATCCTCAAGCAGAATTGTCCACCATTATTATTATGTTCTTGTTTCTTTTGCTTTTTTATTTGGTGCCAGTATATCTTTAGTATTTTGGTTTTATTCAATTATTTGTTGCATATTATTTTTTTTAAATGCAAATCCCTACATATTTCTAGATTCTTTTTATTTCTACTGTTAACCTAAATTGTCAGCCTGGGTTGCTCAGTTTGTTATGTGCTGGTCTACGGATCTTAAATTCAAACCTGATTCCTGTTGATTTTTGAGAGTGTTTAATAGGAACAGATGTATTCAGCAGATTTAGTGACGTGTAAATGACCTGTGAGGTGAAGTTACAGCACACTGATAAGATCTTTTGAAGCTGGCTCCTTAGCTCGGTCGGAGGGGTCGCGGGTTCGATTCCCGGCGGTAGGGATGGGGATTTTTCTCTGACCTCATCTTCCCCAAAGTCTGGAAGTTTGAATGAGAGTGCGTATGTGTGCGTGATTAATGATTAAAACCCAACGAATACGAATTAACACCTTCGATATGTTCCAAAAGAGAACGGCCGCCAATATGACCATTACAGTTAAAGGCAGGGTATAAATGGAACAAATAAAAAAACGACCCTTTCAGTTGGCACTATCGTGAAAAAAAATCGTGAAAAAGGGTTGAGAGACCAACTGTTTTACGAAATTATCTCACTTCAATCCTTTGGATGGAGAAAATCGCCAGTATTTTACATTCTGAAGAAGGTGTTCATTTTTGAGATCATGTATTTTGAATTTCTTTAAATACCTTTTGAATACTCATACAAATAAAAGCGGTTGTCTTCCAAGGTAAATATAGTGTTAGAACCAAAATGGTACATCAGCTCTAACTACGAAAATTATTTTAAAAATAAACTACCTAAGTTTCAGCAGATATGGACACAATAAACAGGAGCTAGAAAACTAAAACCCGAAAACAAAACTCGAATAAAGTTTTACAAAGTAAAGGCCATGCTTGCTTTCTTTTATGGATCTGAAAGATGGACATTAATTCAAGCAGAAGATACAGATTATTGAAATGAGATTCCGAAGACCAGTAAAAGGATACACCCTTTTAGATAAAATCTTCAACAATAAAATAAAAGGAGAATTAGAAATAGTTATTTTGGAAGAAAAAAGTATATATTAGGGAAAGAATAGAAACAAGCTGAAATGTTACCAAAGAAGATGCCCAGAAAGGCATTATACTAGAAGCGGATAGGAAGAAGACATCCGGGAAGACCAAGGAAACGGTTGGAATAAATCGGATTACGTTACGCAGGGGATTCGGCTCTACAACCAGTCTTGATATATTGCACCTATGCCCCAAGAAAGGCATACTCGGATGAGGCGAGAGCAGACAAAGGGCGGCCGTCCCAAGGAGTCATGACAGTGCAGAGGGCAATGGTAGTGCCACCTACCAGTTAGAAACTCCCCCGGTAGGTCAGCATCCGCCATTGTCCGGAAACGGCATACCAGGTCGGTTTGGAGGCCTTCCTACCGGGGGAGGTGTTCACTAGAGCATATCATCCCGTCATGCACCTCCGAGACTCCCACCGACACTTCTACCCTGAAAGAGACCACCAGATGAGAGATTATTTGAAATGATAATGGAGATGAAATTGAGGAACAATAAATTTAGCGGATTTAAGTAACCTACACAGCATTCGCCTGGTGATCCAGGAAAACCCCGAAAAAACCATGAGTCGGCCACGGGAATCGAATCTGGACCTCGCGAATGCGAGCCACAACGAAACAGCTTGGTCGTCCCACTCGGTAAGGAAACAATGGTCAGATACATTTTGAAGTCAGAACAGGAAAATAGCGTTAGCTCTTTCCAGTACTCGATTTTGTGGATTTAATTCTACTTACCCGGTTTGATAGCTAATATATTTACTTGATAACACGAGGGCTGCAGTTCGAATTAGGATTTAATTACAAATTTTGAAGTTATTTGAAGAAATCGTTCGATTCTTACTCTAATACCTATTACCAAATTAGTTATGATCACTTTATTAGTCATTTTTGTAGGTCTAGAAGTGTTTAAAGGGTATGTATGACTGAAATTTTAAGAACATTTAAAAAAAGGCCACCATTTCCTCCTTTTAGTCTATAAAATAGTGCAAGCTTTCCTAAATCCAAAGAGTGCATAGATAGCATTCGCAAGCCATTTTTAAATGCTCTAATCTAGTTTGAAAGTCACGTGAATGCTAGTGTTAGATATGCATTCTAATTTAAAAACAAATGCAGAGGATATATCCGAAGGTCCTGGCCTCCTTCAACCCGTGAGCGATGGATAACTCCGGGGGTCTTTCCATAGGGCAATACCAACAACGTCAAGACGGGTTGGTAGTGGATACGCCACTTACGCGCGTCAACCCCGCAGGAAAAATTACCCAAAACCTCGGTGGGGCCGCCTGGTGATCTAGCACACCTTCTACTAGCTCTGCAGGCTAGTACCCGGCAACCCTCTACCCCCTGCGGGCGGCCGTAGCCTGGCCGGAAGTACCCAATTCCCCGTGGGTGTCGGGAACACACTGTCCCCTCGAGTCCAACCCAATCCGAACAACTCCCCGACGGGAGAGGCTCGGCAGTTCGGCCCGAGGTTCCTCTAGTAACGTCTGAGGTACCACGAGTACTAAAGGACCGCAGCGCTTGCACTACAGCAGCTGAAGGGGACGGATCCCCTCCCCTACGGGAATGAATTTTAATTCTTTATCCTTGTTTTCTCGCTATTGAAATTTTCATCTTTTTTCATCATTTAAGATGCTCCTTGCGTCGCAGTTTTTGTGTTAAGACTAATGAAACTTGATACACACGTTCACAAAGACACAAAGACTGGGTTTTATTCTGAGATGCATTTAGGCACATTTTCTTTTCTGCAAAAACACAACCATTTCAAATTTTGGGCAAAAGGTCTATACTCATAGTTTTAAAAATTTCTGGAGCCAAAGTTATTGAGAAACCTAGGTTCCCAATGTATTGGGAACCTGTTGTTAAAATATTAGACCGAAATTTATGTTATTTTGTCGCTAGGGACCTTATAGGTGACGTAACCGAAAATAAATAAATTTGACCATATTTTCCAAACTATCAAAGTGAAATTGATAAAATTTGGCTGTATCATATTTGCACTAAGTTACATCTATGATATAAGTCTTAAAAAGCTTGCACCATTAGTTCAGGATTTTAAATTTTGATCCATAGGTATCCTTAAGGAACATTAATTGTATTAAAAAAAACTACTACCTTTTGAGTAAGCGTCCAATAAGCAGCTGAGTTGATTTCTTTTATCAATAACTGGCTATTGTCTATGCTCCAGTATGCTACACAATATTGAATAACTACCTCACCAGAATCGCTATCAGTGGATGACTGGAATCATCAGGAAAGTTCCCTTCCTCCCCTTCAGAACGTTGTAGAATGTTTTGTGGAAACTTCCAGCAGCTATATAAGCTATATAAGTGGTATACGCAGAAGAGTGGTTCGGTTCATTTATGTTGCGATGTCAAGTGAGGTTCTACAGGTAGCTTAGGGACCATGATGATGATTATTTGTGTTTAACGGCGCTCAACTACAGGGTCATCAGCGCCCGTTAAAAACAATTGTGGCAGAAGACATGTATAAAGATACACACTACGTAAAAATATATCTATTAAACTAAAAATTTAAAGAGAAAACAAAAACAAAACAACACAACACTTAAAAAGGAACTTTGGACAACAATGGAGGAAATAAAAATATTACTATAGAATATTAAATGCAAATATAAAACAAAGATGTATATCTGTAAACAAAACGTGGCAGAAGCCAGCGATAGACTATGAAACAGTATATATAATAACAGACTATACAAACAAAAGATTAAATCCTAAAATCAACTCTAGCGATGTAACGTAGCACTACTTCCACCGCAGAGTTATTGTCTGCCAGGATCTCCGTAAAGCTGACCGGCAGCTGCAGACTCCCGCAGGTCTGCTAGCAGCACATGACGTACCAAGAGGGCCCGACCATACAACACGCAAATAGGAGCAGGGACCTTCTTCAACAGGTGAGAAGTAGCAGTGTCCAATACGCAACCGAGCCAAACTTACTTCCTCCCGACGGGATAAGCGATAGGAGGTCGCCCAGTTATCCGGAAGCTCCTTCACCCTTCTGAGCTTGTTATTACGCAGAGCAGGCCACTCAGCACGCCAGCAAGACCAAAGTCTTCCGCGGTTACGAAAGGGATGTAGACACTCGGTTCTATGCTTGCCACCTTTGCTGCCGAATCTGCCATTTCATTCCCAAGCAACCCTACGTGACCAGGAATCCATGCGCACACCACGCTAATGCCAGAGGCGTGTAAAACGTGGAGTGCATCCTGTATACGCTGCACAATATGGTGTTGGTTGTTGTTCAGTTGTTTTAGTTTTTCAGTTTTGCTCTATCAAATTTTTGGGTAGAATAAAACACCTGTTTTCTTTGTTTTCGGAAGCTAATCACGTGTTAGAACGTAGTTCTTGGTGAACATAGATTTAAGGCTTATATGGAAGTAGTGCACGATGATAGCTTTCCTATAATCAAGGCGCCGATGAACGAGATCAATCGTATATTGAGAGACCCGTTGTTTAATAACTGTCTTTAAGCGATACTATCTTGTAAAAGGTGTTAAGCAACTAGTTTGAACTACTAATTTATGTAAAGTGGTAGTGATTACCTAGACGTGTTGAGGATGCAATAGCTTGAATTAAATAGATAATCAAAACACATTAATTACTATACCAATACCCATTAAATATTCGAAAACAGGCTGTAAATTGTGCCCTCTTAGCTTGGTACTTTAGAACTGATTTGTTTTACTTCAATAGATGACCAAAATAAGCTAGAAGCTACCTATTTTAATGGAGTTTACATATGTAATATTATTTACTTCCCGTCTTGAAATATGCGCGCACCACAGAGCTTCTAATAACGAACCGTTTATTACGATAAACATTATGGTGTGCTTGTGATATTCCAAATTACATATTTAGAGTTATAATAGATATTACGTTTCGGCAAATCGAAATAGCTTAAAATTTACCCAGTTTGTGTATAAATTCTTTAACTCAGTTACTTTCCTTGGGGACACAAATAGTTACAAGATAGTCCAGGACAAAACTTCCAGCTGAAGTCACGTGGCACCTCGTAAGAAGTAGGCAAATTCCTTTGTTTTGCAGCTCTAACATTCATAATGTGATTGAATGGGTCTGCAAACAAAATTATAGAGCTTTCATAAATATTTTATTTTTAATGTTACGTCCTTTAACGTTAAGTCAATCGCACGATGAATGAAATGGTGCTGAAATGAGCCCAGGATCCATAGAGCTTAGAGATACCCAACGTTTGTCTTTTAGGATAACAGAAAACCCCACAAAAATCTTAGTCAGGTAACTCATTCGATCTCGAGACCTCTTGAATGTGAGGCAGACACGCTACCATCTACGCCACCGAGCTGGGCTATAAATATCTTGATGAAGTTCCCCCCATGCCCACACACACGCTGATATATATATATATATATATATATATATATACACAGCTAATTAGAAAATTATTGACACGAATAATAACATTATTCACGAAAGATGAATTTGAATGGTTTTGATTTAAAAATGTAATTGAATCCATCAGTCATTAATTTTCACAGAATAAGTAAATAAATAAGTGTGAAAATAACTACGAAATATACCACAAAAACAGAAAGAGGGAGAGAGAGAAATACAATTTTGTAATTTTAAAGAAACATTGGAGTGGCGTTAAGGTTTCAAACTTTAATAGAATGCAAAATTACAGAAGGCTTTGGAATAAAGTTCATGTATTCTTTTTGTTTAGCTGGACATAAAATAACGAAATTGAAATCCTGGGGAAGACTCGGGGCTCGGTAAGAAGTGCAGGCTTTGGAAATACAATATATTTAGCGTACAATAACAGACAGCACTTCCCAAAGTAGTATGTGTTAGATACTAGATCGTGATAAAATTTGAGTTTTTATTTATGAATGCTCTTCAACTGCGTTGTTTTCAGGAACCATTGTATACTGATTTTGAAGAACTGCTTAATTTTGCTCAGAGGCCTCTTTATCAGGCTAGAGGTCATTTAACATGCTGTAAATCTGCGACATGGGATCACCGACTTTATTTACCTTCCGAAGGAATGCTAAAGATTTTTACGCCCAAAAGTATATGTTCCTCCACAGTTGTTAAACCCAAAGCCTCGGGTTTCCCCCAGACTACGGAAAATAACACCAGACTGAGCTGTGTATCATCAATGACAGCGTGAGATGACATCACGTCTAAACCGAATGCTTAGACCTTCCAGTGATTATGAATTCATGTTATGAACATTGAGATCGTGTTTAAATGGTTACAGGCCTTAATTGTAGCTATACACCTGACATCTTCCTCCATAGTTTAGGGGTAAAGTACTCACCTATAGTTCCTCGCATAAAGGCTGTCTAGTCTACGCGATTGCAGTTGCGTCTCAAAGAAAACAGACCTTACCGCCCACTAATGACCGTCATAAATCTATCTCCACACTTTAGACATGGAACACTGTCCTTGAGGACCAATAGCAACTCTGATTTTCTCGAAGAGGCAGTCACTTATTTACTCCACGTGGAGTCTCAGTTGTCAAAGTTCCAACTTCCAGTTGATCTGTTTCATTATGTGCAGAAATTCGTTGTGAGTCACGATGTGGAGACCGTGGGAGGGAAATACAGTGGTAAATGCAAATGAAGTAGTAGATAACTTTCAGTCTAGTGAAAATAATCAAAGTGATGACAATAGTGTGAATGAATTGGAAAGTGTTGCTGGGCCGAGTTATGTTATTGGAGAAGCCTCAAAAATCAGAGCTATAACGGGAACTCTTCCTAAGCAAATTCAAGCGCTTGTTTTGAACACATGTAATTATGTGCTGAAAAATAATCTTGGTAAGGGGCCATACAAGGAACCTGATAAATTCTGGGTATTAACAGAAATACAGTAAGAAAATTGTGACGAAAGGAATACCAAAGACGTCGATCAAGTGTGAAAACAAAAGGAAACGTTTCTCTAACGTTTCGATAACTTCACATGCAAATTGATTCGCCGAGAAATTTACAGATTCTGTGCAAAAGGGAGAGCGCCCACCTTAGATGAATTGGTTGCACATTTGCAAGAAATTTGCGATTTTCCATACGGGCACTACACCTTGTGCGGCCTTCTAAAGGAGCTGGGTTTCAAATACCGCACTATATATATATATATATATATATATATATATATATATATTTGTCAAAACTAAGGAAGTTTCGCAGTAATGGACATCAGATAATTTATTTAAACGAAACCCCGTACGATACCCATGGCGTATTCAGAAAGGTGGCAACCTTGCAGAACGGTCTGGGAAAAGGAGGATCTGTGTTGCAAAACGATTATAAGGGTTCGTCAAAGGAGGCGGCCGAACTGGACTCGCGTTGACTAGTCAGACTTTAAAGGGTACAAAACCAGCGGAGGGGATGCCTTTTTGTTTTGTTTTAAAATTACTACATGGTTCCTTCAAACGAAAGTAAATCCGATAGTGCCGTAAGCTGGTACATTAAATAACTTCAAGCCTGACAAAGACGTATTTGAGCAAACTTATGAGGCCTTTTATGCCCAATATAGTTAAGAACGCCAAGAGGTACGAAGGTTAAAGAACGTCCATTGACATCTGACTGCAGATGAGGTATAGGAATAGGATAAATAACGGAGGTTTACGCCTCTTGCCCTAGTTGCTTTCTTTGCCACTCTGAAGTACTCTCACTGGCTTGGTTAAGTCAAGGTTTCTGAGCTCTCTTGCTTTAGGGACTCGCTGGTGCTTGTTGATTGCCCGGTGGTCGACAAGACTTGCTTTGGCGGTGCTCTGCGGTAGAAGCCGCGTGGAAATGACTGTGGGATCCGAGGAGAGAGTGATTGGCATTGCTCGTGCTGGATGGCTCTTGGTGTACACATATGTGAAAACTAGTAAGTTACAGATAGCTTTTGGGCCTTCTTTGATGGGTTATTTGGTACAGTAATTTTGTATCAGTACTGTCACACTTTTCGCATCGAGGTTTTCCTTCGTTGAAAAACACTTAGGTTGAAAAATAATCAAGTTTGTTTTTGACTGGGACCACATGCATTTGGTAATGCATTCACTGCTTTTGTATATGAAAATTTTCGATTTCCTTGTGAACGATTAAGTTAATGAAATGCAGATGTCCTTTTGTTTCAAAATATATGTATACAAACGAAATAATTTTATTAAATAGTTAGGTTAGTCACTTTTATACAGATATAGATGTTTCGTTTTTCTTTTGTTTCGGTATTATTTACTTAGTGTAATTAGATACTGCCTTTGCATTTTCTTAATTTATAACAGCATCACCTCGTCGCATGTTTGTAGATACCCATGGACTATGGCTATTGTCCCATTCGATTTCCTATAGCAGTGATCTGATTTTCGTTTGCTTACTTATTTTTGAATACTTGCTGTTTCGTTTCTTTTCTTGTTCGTTAATTTTCTTTTAATTAGGCTTAATAAATGTATATAGTTTTGTTATTTAGAGTTATATAACAATTTATCTGTCACATTAGCTTTTTTGTTACATTTCTAAGGTTTTATTTTCTATAATATTTTATGAAAGAAATGTTGCAAAGAAATAATAGACAAAACTGGGCTTCATTACTGGGGTTATATGCTCATGATTATATCCTAAGTGTAGTAAATAAATATAGTTACTGCCCGCCTTGGTAGCGTAGATGGTAGTGTGTCTGCCTCACGTTCAGGAGGTCCCAAGTTCGAATCTCGGTCAGGGTGAGTTACCTGGATAAGGGTTTTCCCGGGGGTTTCCCTTATCCTGAAAGACAAATGTTGGGTAACTCTAAGTTCAATGGACCCCGGACTCATTTAAGCATCATTTCAGCCATTCCATTCATCGTCCGATATGACTTAACGTTGGAGGACGTAAATTACAACAACAACTATAGTTACTGCATTAGATTATTCTTCGAAATTAAATTCATTTTCCTAAAATAAGACCTGAAGCTTTCTTGGAGACGAATATGCTCAATTTCTTCTCGGGCAGTAAGCCAGGTGAAAAGACGATGGGAGTGTGCATCTCTACCATCATCAGTATATTTATTTAATTTTATAACCACAAATGAATCACTGGATATAAGACACATGTAAACAAAGACAAAACACTATCAAAATTCGCATTAGTGAACAAAAGACTGTTTTCAGTAAACTAAATGCAAGTTCAGGAGTTGGTGTGAGTATAGAAAATTAATATGGTCAAAGAAACGTAACTACTTAACTTGATGATCAAGCTGTATTGATCTTTGCTAAGTCGACGGATTTCCATTTTAAGACCGGTTTCCAAGAGGAGCTGAACTGAAATCCAGCATCACCATTAAGCGTGCTCCTTTCGGAGGAAATGGCGAAAGCCTCCTTAATTCTCCGCTCCCAGTAACTGTTACATTGCCAAGATGGTCGTCTCCCAAAAATTGGCTCTATGGTCGTTATCAAAACAATGCTCTGCCAGCCCAGACATTTTCCTGTTTTCCCTCTTAGAGCGAGAGAATCATTTTATTTACTTGAAAGCTGTATTTGAAATTATTTTTCTCTTACTCATGGAAAACAGGTATGCGCCGAAGGGATAGCGTACGATGTACCATAACGACCTACATAGATCTACTATTGTGACTGACAGTAGGAAAGCATCCACTACAAATTGATAAATGACTCGTACAATCACACAGCTCTCCAGTGTCTACTCTTTTCCTTGGAGCAAGCAGCTGCTTCATATGTCTGCATTGTGAAGCTGATAACACGCCTGAAAAAGAATTAAAGAGAAATTAGAGACAAGAATTCGCATAGGAAAAGAAGCAACCCAACATTAGCCTGGGGATCAAGAGAATACAAAACAAACCAAATTTAGATCGTGAACCCAGAGGGATAGCACTGAAGACAGCATCTTGGTTCACATTCGTAGGCCGTGGGCTCGATTACCGTGAATGTGTAGTGTTTAACGCCCGCTTTTACTACATGTGGCACAAAAAAATCTGCATTAAAGTCTTTCTTTGATGTTTGGAAAAATACTGTAAACCCTTCTTCCTGTTTCTAAATGATTCCATTCCTGTTACCATAAATATATTACTTCAGAATCTATTTGTCGTTTATCAATGCATCTTTTACCAACTATTTCCTTTACCTTATCCAAACTTTGTTTTTTGAGCCGATAAATGGCTGCCCTTCTTCTGATAGCAAGATCCAGAGGCCATATACCTAGTATGATAAGTAGTGTCATTGTGGATGTTGTTCCCGTTGCACCTGTTGCTCTTATCAAATATTGTCGCTGCGTCTTCCTAATTATTCTAATGTTCTTCTGCAGAGTAAGACGGTGGGCCCGTATGGCCGCTCCATATCCCGCAATTCCCAACATAATACCAGTGTGATAAGTTCTTATCGCGTTCAAATGTAGTTTGAAATTTCTTGTTGTTAATGTTGCTATTTTCATCATAATATTGCCTGCTTTTTCTGTTATCTTTTTAATATGCATGTCATAATTAAACTTTTCATCCATCTGTAATCCCAAATACCTCAAATGTGTCACCCTTTTAATAGACTGTCCATTAATACTACATGTGGCACAGCAGGCGGTGACACTGATGATACATGAGATGGTGGAATGAGATGGCGAGGGAAACCGGAGATCCTAAAGAAAACCCGCCCCAACGCCATGTTGTCCACCACAAACCTCACTTTGCGGTACGTTGGGAGCTAACTGGGGCCGCCTTGGTGAAAGCCGAGTGATCTAACTCAGTGAAGGTACGGCGCGTTCAATTACTGTGGCCGACTTTTCTGACCCATGCTTTTAGTCGTGGAGTCACTGGTAAGGAAATGACATCCCTCATATTTCCCGTATCACTATTTAACCTCAACCCTAATTTAGCTTTATTTTCGTCCTGACTTTGCGGTTTAGGGTTAACAGTGTGGGTGGCAGTTTTGGCGATCATGACACTCTCTACATCCTCCTCCTGTTCTAGGGTGGTCTACGTTCCTAGGACTCCAGGGGATATGTACATAATTCTACAGTAGGGAAGGGAACGGTTGTACGAGCTGGCACCGAGAAGTTTGAATCAGAAGCTATTAGGAACCCTGCGCTTCCAAGTTCCAACACTCTTAGTATCATTTTACCTCACCTCTCCGTCTTGGGACACACCGTTAGGGACATAGGCATAAAAATCTTCTACAGATAGAAGTGCTATGCCTCTCCTCCAAACCTAGTCATAGAAACCTTGTCAACGTGAATTAAACCCTGGGTCCTCCAATTTACTTCGGAAGTAACTGAGAGGATTGATATTCTGCATTATCATTAAATGAAAAAGTTAACGAAGCAATATTTTTGACTTCAGAAACCAGATCTCCATAGTCCTGCAGCAAGCGCCACAGACATCTGTAGTGTCGGGAGTGTAGGAAGGCAGAGTTCGTGCTCCTTCACGTAAATTATTCAGCATTGTTAAGCTGCTAGCCTTTACCAGAATCCCTTGTGGAAAGTTTGTTCGGTTAGCAGCTGAATGCTAAAGCCTGAGCCTAATTGAGCCCCCCTGGGGGATTCCACACTTTATTAGTTAATCAAACGGTTCTAGTAAAACCTCACCTCAAATATCTCCCTGTAATGAACAGAAGGAAGAAGTGACCGAGAATCGGTGGGGTGTCAGCTTCCTCGTTTAAATCCCGATAAAGTGTACTAAATGACCTATACATTAAGGGTTATAAAGACAGAATATCTGGCTTTGGTCTGACCGAGAGAGGAATCGATTTTTAGCTTTAGGTTCATATCGATTCTAATACTTTTCTCCTTTTTCTATTATATTAATTTTACTTAATGCAATAAAGTATTACGCACTTTTTAAAATATATCCCACATGAAGCAAAATCAAATGTTAAACAAGCCATACATTGAATAGCGCATATTCCTGTATAGAAAACGTTTTGAAAGTTTCATTTCTATTTATTATTTCAGGTAATTCAGTTGGTAGTGTGCTTTACTTGGTGAATTCCAAATCTTGCAGAAAAGAAGGTCTATTTGAAGTATGTACATGGTGAATTTATAGCAAGATTAAGTAGAGTATTTAGAGAACATGTGCTTTACCAAATCGAGAGGTCAGAAAACGCTGGAATATAATTTACATTCAACACAAGATTATTCATACGAAGATCAAGAGAGTGATAGATTAAAAGTTCAGTTTAATATCAGAAAATCAGTGTTTATTATTTTATAAATGTTTATGAATTGAATCTGATGAAGATGATGATGCATATTGTAACGGTTATTTCATAGATTCTCATATATTTTGGAATTTACTTTGGATTGTTATAGAAAATGTGATTTGTATAAAATAGAATGTAAAACTGGGTAGGCCAAAGAATGACACAACTCACGTAATAATTGGTTATCAAAATAATGTAATCACGGAATGTTGTGACGTGGACTAATAGCATAAAAATAATTTAGATTTTCTAAAAGCTTCGTGAGCAGAGATTTGAGAATATGTAGATAATTTGGCGTCATTCTGCACAAGATCACGTCGTGAAAAGACGTGTTTTCTTTGGTATCGACCTCCAAGTCTGCAGAAACTCTAATGCCCGCTTTCACCAACAGATGTTAAAATCGACGTTAACAAATGTAACGTAACAATTGTCACAGCACTAAAACAAATGTTAAATTTCTTGCATTTCATCAACTTGTTTTCTTAAAATGTTAACAAACCTGTGTTAACGCCAATAAACTTGTAAATATCACAGCTATAGAAGGCTATGGATGATTTTCTGAACGTACTCCGATGCGCTTTTGTTTTCATTTTCGTCTGCACAAATGGCGGATGAACAAAATCATAAATAAAGCCGTGAGACAAATTTCTCATCGATGGAGAAAGAATTGTTATTTGAAATGGTGACGAAGTGTAAGGATATCGTGGAAAATAAGAGGACGGATGCAGTGAATGTAA
The DNA here is from genome assembly GCA_030765055.1 of Mantis religiosa. Taxonomy (NCBI): domain Eukaryota; kingdom Metazoa; phylum Arthropoda; class Insecta; order Mantodea; family Mantidae; genus Mantis; species Mantis religiosa. The sequence continues at coordinate 37,654,182 of CM060953.1, forward strand.
AAGAGAAAGATGTCGCGGGGAAAACATTGGAAACGAATTTAATTCAAATGCATGTGTCACTAATACAAGCACCAAACAACTTGTCAGTATTGCGTAAATTTAAAACGAAGTGCGAAGAGCAAGTGCCTTAAACGTTTCAAGACGGGAGGTGAACAATGTATTATCCACATAATTCAGCGAATTATAAAATCGCAAGGTTATTAATACTTGAAGCAAACCCGAGATCGGCATATTCCTTTCGATGTATATTCTAACTCATTATTACGTAAATTTAAAACGAGGAGCGAAGAAGGGAAGTGACTTGAACGTTTCAAGACGGGAGGTGAACAATGTATTATCCACATAATTCAGTGAATTATAAAATCGCAAAGTTATTAATACTTGAAGCAAAGGCGAGATAGTCATATTTCTTTCGATAAATGTTCTAACTCAGTATTACGTAAATTTAAAACGAGGAGCGAAGAAGGGCAAGTGACTTATATGTTTCAAGACGGGAGGTGGACAGTGTATTATCCACATAATTCAGTGAATTATAAAATCTCAAGTTTACTAATACTTGAAGCTAAGGCGAGATCGCCATATTCCTTACGATGCATGTTCTGACCTCTCTTGTACTTCCGCAGTAAACTTCATAGCAACATGTTTCGACAGTCTATACCTCCGTAAAATAATTTTCTTCTGATAGTTCCTCAAAATCATTTCTCCTCATAGGCCGTACTCTATTATGAATGTCATTTAGACGGTCTTAAATATAGCAAATTGACATCAGCAGCTGATTTCATGCTCGCCATCTTGACTATTTACAATTGTTAAGGACTTAACATTAGAAATTCGGCTTGTTAGTTTAACAAGAGATTTAACACGAGTGTTACGCTAACACTTGTTGGTGAAATGCAATTTTTGTTTTAACTATTGCTAAACTCGTGTTAAGTCTTAACTTTTGTTGGTGAAATCGGGCATAAGGGCAACGATGCAGTATTAATTACGTTATAAAAGGACATAGTCTACAAAGTTTAATATTGCGATAATATATATTAATAGGTTTTGCGGAATAAATTCCAAGATTTTTAAAGAAGAGAAAGGTTACTGTTATTTTCTACCATAACAGCATCAAAATTATTCTCACTCCGATACTACGGCCAGAGATAAGACTCTTCGCTCCAGAGCACCAAGGCATACATCTACAAGAATTCTTCAAGATCGACACAAAATGTGAGAGTAATTAATCATCTATTATCATCGCACCATTTGCACAAATTATTCCTTTGCAATATATAATAAATGCAACTAATATGGATACTAAAATTTTATGAGTGTTATAAATACGAGCTTCGTAGCTTCAAGAAGTAAATCTTTCAAAATTTGTCTTAGTTTTGAACTTTGAACCAAAAACAGCTACACAATATCGACTCTTGGACTTGATACATAAATATTTGTCATCTGGTATAGAACATTGAGGTTGTTTACCCATATTTAAAAAGGGAAATGTAATAATTATATAATTAACCTATTAGGAATGTACTATAAGATATTGGATACACCTTTAAACGAAACAGAGAAGTATTATTGTTAAAGGGGCAACTTGACTTCATGAAATGCAAAATGTGCAATAGATTGTGTGGACTTGAAGAAAGCATTTTATAAAATAAATAGACCTAAATCTTTGCAAATAATATCTAGAAAGGGTTATCCTCTTTAGTAGAAGCTGTACGTAACACAACAAAATATGTTGTGATGTAGAAAACGGTTCAAATTGGGAAAATCCATGCATTCAATAGAAAAAGTTGGAAGTAGTGGATGCTACAAAGAAACCTTTGGTATTAGCTGCGTATTTTAATAATCGTTATATTTAAAAAAATGTTTTATTTAAATTTTGTGTATTCCTAATTATACAAGATTACATTGTTCAGCTACAAAACACTCTTCGTGTTTTTATAAATATGTCTTTTGTAACAGTTGTTTTGATTTATATTTAGAAAGATTTTGAAAAATTCATAAATTTATAAAAGAAAAACCAAACAAAATTATGTAAAAATATATGTAATTTTGTGACTGGCCATAGTAACAATTGTATTACGTAATGTAGTTAAGTAGTAGTAAAACGACCAATCATATATGGGTAGCAAAGTAAAGAGGGATTAAATAATCCTGGTGTAGAAGCCGAAAGAAAATTCGTCTTGTTTCTGGAACGCCCAATAGATCAGACGCTTATTATATTGCTCGAAAATATTTAAGTGTTATTTCAATTTGAAGTATTAGATTGATTCCGATCATAGTATAAAGTTTTGTGATAAGAATTGTAATGGATTTGGTGTTAAAAGAAATAAACAAAAGATTGATTCCTTATACAAATTCAAATTAAAAATCTTAATGATTTCTTCACTCGTTACCACCCTTGTAACTTATTCATTGCTCGTAAGTAAGGATATAACAGAGGAATATTAAAATCTATCCGAGGCATAATTAAGGAATTTCCTGATAACTTCGGGGAACATGTTCTTCATCAAGTCATATTTTGGACGAAGGTAAGATCAACGAAGTAAGACCAACGACGGGAAACGAGATACCAGCACGAATCTTGCTATATATGTTGCCGCAACTTTGGGGCATCGAAACCCACAAAAACGGAGGAATCCTGTAAAAATTTTTTAGGAGGGGAACGCTATTTTCTGCTACTAGCTATCCCTATTCACAACACGTCCTCTACTTGGCATGGAGAAGAGGTAGATGAAGTGATAATGAATGACTGATATAGGATACAATCAAACCAAATGCGAATTCTAACTAAATGTTAAATGCATAATGTAAAAAATAATGCGATTTATTTTAGATATGTTTTATAAGGAATAGGCTGCATTATTTGACGGTTCTGGAAGATTACTTATTAATTACTTATATAATTCATTTGGACTAATTACGAGGTAATAATAATCTTTATCGTTATTGTTACTACTATTAATAATAATAACAACAGAATCTCCAATTACCTATGTAAGTTAAAGAATGTTCAAAATTATACATACATCCTTTTTTCGGTTTTGACAAGATAACGCGTTTGTCTTTCACTCGACGCTCTTGTATTTTTATCCCAGTTTCTAAAGAATAATAACTAGGTGTAACTTGACGGCGACAGCTTCTCCTTTGCCGGTGGGCTAATTACAGAGGTCTGTGTTTAAATAAGCAGGGAAGAAGGTACCGTAAGTGTGAAGTTAATTTGTTTGAACTGGTACCTTGATTTGTTCTTTTTCTGGGAGAGTGACGACGGAATGCACTCGCTTGAAAGCTGCCTTAGCGAAGGAACTCTCCGAACCGACTGCAGGTCCATAATTTTCTACTAGCAGTTGACAAGTATCAACGACCAATCAATTAATGAAAAAAGTTGTACACTTAGTTGGCCTTTCAGTAACTTTTTCGCTATAATTACAGATTCCGATCATTTCTCCGGGCGCACTTCAGCCTTCCAACCTTCATATTCATCCCAATATATCTGCGTCCCTTAGAAAGGTATGCAGTCTTCCGATGGGGAAGAATGTTACTTATTTTGGTTCTATAAACGCCTTTCAGTCATACACAAACATAAAATTTATTAACTGATGCACTGAACAGCGAGAAGTTATGCGTGTGTATATTTTGAGTTCCATTTTGATACAAAGCAACGAGCGAAAATTGGTTATTTACATATGAGTGTATTAGTTTTCTATATGCAACTTTTGGCTACCTATAATCGAATCGACAGATTAAAAATGTTTTATATTCGAGAGGCTATATGTTGGTCGCCACACATCCAAATAACTACAACAGGACACTCCAGAAATGGCTGAGTGAAACAGAATGAAAGAAAACGTTTCAGAACTTCAGCAATCAAAGGGTATTGGTTAATGGGTTGTTCAGAAGCCATGTGATTGAGCAGACAAAAACCAGAGGTTCCATAAGCTCTGATACAGCTGAAAGAACAATGCAGTTAAGTGAGAGTTAATTCTCCTTAAACCTCAAAGCTTCAAGACAACGCCGTTCCATTGACTTCGAATCCCCTCCAACATGAGTAATCTCTAATTAATGCTGTGAAAGGCAATGTGTGTGCGGACAATAGTTCCTTCTCTGGTGCCAACACATTTTCGCAATGTCCCCGAAGAGAGCAGTCAAATGTCGGTAAGTCTGGCGATGGTGCAGGCCATGAAACAGGTCCTCCTCTTTCTATTCATTTTTTCCCTGAGAAGTTGTGTTAAAGGAGGGATAAAGCATGGCGGAGTCTGATCATGCTGGATTCACATATTCCTTCGCGTAACAAGAAGCTTATTCTCCATAAACATGTTTATCCCAAACAACGATTCAACTACATCGATTGTGTGGCAAATAATTCGACAACGCTTGTTGCAGAGGTCCAAAATTAGCCTGCGTAACGTCAAGAGCCGAAGGCTTGTATCACTCACTTATGTAAGAGCTCAACAGTCTGTCTTTTTTCTTTCTTTCCTTCTTTTTTTATCGGAGCAAGCCTTGCATTGTTTGAAGAGGAAGAAGTAATTGCATTTAAAAATAAAATTTAGGCTGAAATTACGCATAATCGCAATAAACTTAATGGTTAATGAGGCTATAGTATACACGAAATCTAGCGTTTTGTTGAAAGAATGTAAAATCAACATATTCTCTCATTCATTTTATAAAAGCTAATCAAGTTAAATATTTCCAAATTTCATATGATAATGATTAGATAGTTGGTAGTTATCTTTCCTTGTGATGGGTCTACATTTCGTAACGCTCTGGTAGTTCATGTTATTCAGCTTTGGATTAAATATGTTGCCCCTGGCATGAGATTCTAATTTCACGTTTATTCAAATTTATAGAACTGCAACAATATAAAGTTAAATATCTCTTGCACGCCAAATAATTTAAAATGTTTTTTGATGATTCTTTAATATTCCTTTAGTCATAATTCGTTTATCATTTATTCGTTAAATAAATTTTTAAATTTTTAGGTTTAGTTTAAACTAAACAGGTTGGTTAACATTGTCGGAATAAGCAAAATGTTTTATAACTTTTTCTTTTAGGATTTTAAAAGCTCACGTCAATACAGCAAAATGGTTTTGAAGTTACTACATATGTGGATGAATGACAATTTTTGGGAATATCTCATTAATTGCATCAGCGTTTCCGAAGCAGTTTTCTTTGATATATCATCCTATTTCATGGGGGATATATCTGCAGTATAGAATGCCCATCTCTATAGAGTCACGGTAGCGTGTCTGCCTCACATTCAAGAGGTCCCGAGTTCAAATCTCGGCCATGGCTAAGGTTTTCCCCGGGATTTTCCCTTATCTTGAAAGATAAAGGTTGGGTAACTCTAAGCTCTGTGGATTCTGCTCATCATTTCGTCCATTTCATTAATCGTCCATATGACATGAGTTGGAAGACGTTAATTAAAAAAAGAGCAATATAAAATTGGAAATTAATTATTCTTTCACACTGGCCGTGTGTAGGCTAAATTGTGGAAACGTAGAGTCAGACTGAAAAATTCAATGCCATAGCCGGGATTTGAACCACGGATCTTCTGGTTTCCGTCCAGCCGCACTACCATTGTGGTACTATGGCCAACGTGCCGATATGACATTAAATTCTCCAAATGACTCGTATTTTCCCGGTAAACCACTTAGGAGTTCTCATAAACACATGAGACAACTACCTTAATGGCGACTTACTACATGTAAGTACTTTAAGGCCCGGGCTTTATAGTTAACCACTATTAGGTTAATTAATGGAAATTAATTATTCTTTCACACTGGCCGTGTGTAGGCTAAATTGTGGAAACGTAGAGTCAGACTGAAAAATTCAATGCCATAGCCGGGATTTGAACCACGGGTCTTCTGGTTTCCGTCCAGCCGCACTACCATTGTGGTACTATGGCCAACGTGCCGATATGACATTAAATTCTCCAAATGACTCGTATTTTCCCGGTAAACCACTTAGGAGTTCTCATAAACACATGAGACAACTACCTTAATGGCGACTTACTACATGTACTTTAAGGCCCGGGCTTTATAGTTAACCACTATTAGGTTAATTAATGGAAATTAATTATTCTTTCACACTGGCCATGTGTAGGCTAAATTGTGGAAACGTAGAGTCAGACTGAAAAATTGTGGCTATGGCATTGAATTTTTCAGTCTGACTCTACGTTTCCACAATATAAAATTGTTCAGAAGTCATAACAGGAACATCTATTTGTTTCAGCGCAAACTAATGAATGGCAAATATTAAACATCACGCGGTTATTAATTCTTCGCAAAGAATATAACAAATTTATGCCGATTAGTTAATCTCTAGGGGACTTTTCACTATCATTTTAAACCATTTTCAAATGGACCACAAGGTTTGAACTTGGCCGTAAAAACTTGGAAAGTGAAGCACGTAGCGAATGATCGCAATCAATCACGACATGGTTCTGCAGGATTGTCTCTGGAAGTTCTCGCATAAGTTGAAGCTCTGGGCTTTTCAGAGAAACTGTGTTTGCTATTCTGAGATGGGTGTCGCGGATCAAAAGCAATATGCTGAAGATCTCTGAGCAAACTCTGGCACGTTCTTAGAGAGGAATGCGTCGTCGATGTGTAACAAGTAAAGAAATTAATAATAGGTGCGGGACAACCGTTTATCTATTTAGTTTCACGTAGGTAGCTTGTTTGCCTCGACAAATGTTGATGATAAGGTGATGATACGAGCCGAAGTGTGTGTTAACTCCCACGGGCAAAATTTTTTTTGTGTTCTGAAGTCTCAGCTTGTTGAAACTCGTTTGTTCTTCCCACACAAACTAAACTATGTGCTTCTTTTCATGTTTGGAGTTACTGCCTAGACAGACTGAAAAGTGCTTAAGCATTTCACTATAAAAATTAATTTTGTTTACACAGATACTAGTGAGCTTATTCCCGAAGTCTGGAAGTACAGATCTCTGCAGCTTTCTCCAAACATTCGCTGCTCACTTGTTTTGTGATTATCCCAACAATTTGGTCTAATACTAAAAGCATCTTTGGTTGGTCGTGTATGATCTCATCTGTTTAGGAGATGACTCTCTGTGCATAAGATATACGCGACTTATTTCCACCAGAAAAAAAATAATTTGGACACTTTCATTGTGTTTTAATTCACATACTGGGCGATAAAGATGTCTTTCTGAAATACAGATAAACAAGCAGAAAACCTACAATGTATCTTGGCTTCGCTTTCTTCCTGAAACGACACCTTTTACAACACTTAGTGCTTTTAATTTTGCTCGTTACCCTTCTGGCCAATAAGGATGCTACGAAACAATTGTTTCTACCAATAATGGCTGCTTAACCTACATTCTTATCTGGTATACGATCGTCATTTGTATTCTTCGTGGATTTCAAAATTAGTTTTACCAAAACGTAATGATTTCAAACAAGATAAAGAAAAACAATTCGATCGGTTACTTTAGTATATTAATTAATATTTTATTGCATTTATTGCAATCTTTATATAGTTTATTTTATTTTTATTTATAGGTTTTCCACTTTACAGCAGTTCACTCTTGGTTCCTGCCTTCCAGAGATTCCTGTCGCTTCATTGTCCTTCCAGTCCCCTCTTCTTCATATGATCATATATTTCCTCGTGCCACGTTCTTCTGGCTATTCCCCGCTTTCTTCTGCCTGGTACTTCCTACTTCAGGACTTGTTTGGGCCGCCGTTCTTCAGGCATCCGCTGTAGATGTCCATATCACTGTAGATCTCTACTGGACATTCTGTCTATAACAATTTCCAGTGCTCCATTTCATGTCTAATGTATGTGAAATGTTGTAACTTTGATATCCTCCTACCTCTTCGAAGTCCATCCATTTCTGTTGCTAATATTATTTTCTGCATTCCTCCATTTAATGTCCAACATTCGTACCCATATGTAAGTATACTTTCTATCATTGTTTTTAAAAGTTGTTGTTTATTCTTTCTAGTCAAATTTGTATTCCATAAAAGACTGTTCAAACTTTAAATCGTCTTCCTTGCACAATTTATCCCATTGATAATATCTTTTTCTTAATTGCCAGTCTAATCTATTATAGATCCTAGGTACTTAAGTTTTGAAACATTTAATTGCCACATCATTTGCTTGCAGATTTTAGAATTTCCTCCTACATATTCTGTATTAATGACATTTATTTTTAATCCACCTACTTTAAATGCATTTATGAATTGTCTAATCATATATCATCTTTATATAGTTCATTTTAATAGTAAAATACTCAATTGAATCTCACTCGAGTTTCGATTTTCTCAAGATAAAGATACTATTTTGACTACTGTTATTTTAACTGAAGCAGCGACTTAAAGATTGCAAGAATAATCTAAAGGACTAGCCGCGACACGCCTCGAACAGCAACGTCAAATAGTATCACACACAGTGCCTATTATTGGGTGTTAAACAGAATAAGGTCTCGTTTAGTAAATATTTCTGTGAAATATTTTGTTTGTCGTGTTCACTAAATATACCCAGCTTCCCTTTATCTGTATTGAATGCTTGGATCGAAACAAGAATGTTTTTGTATTTGATGTTTGAATTTCTGCTCTTATTTATTTTATTAATTTAAGTTGTATGCATTACATGCTTGGTCCATTTACTTTTTTACTGAAACACAAAAGAATAATGTTGTGGTTTAGCTGAAAATATATTGAAAACATTGCTTTTGGAATTAAATATAAATAATTGGGAAACACTAGTAAATAATGGATATATGATCAACTTTGGAAAATAAATGCTTTCAGTATATCCGCTGGGCTCTCTCTCCCTCTCTTTGGATCTATCTCTCTTCGACCACATTTCTCTTTCAAGTTTAGTTGGTAGAACAAAAGAGGGCAGTTGGACCACAGATGCAGAGAACTTAGGCTGACTACGCCTTAATCCTTATTATTAGTCGTACTGTAGCCAGAGCTGACCGCCAGCACCAGTGTAGCTTACTGCGTTCTCAAGTGGCACAAGTTGTGAATACGTACTGAGCTATGTTTTCATGTAGGGATAGGGATAAATGGCAAAGCCCTTTATGATGGTATTTTCATACAATATAACAGTGTTCACGTAAACATAATATGAATGTAACGCAGACTTCTTCATATATTACACATTTATTATTGTTGCACAAACAGCTACAATAACGTGTTCTTAAAATCAAGAGAAACACCTTTCTCAGCATAGTTTTTAAAGTGATATACTTAAATTTTGTGTAAAATTAACTGAAATGTAATAAAAAGTTCACTTCCTTCAGGGAACGAACTTCAACTGTCACAGAAACATAATATGTTAACATTTTATATTTTCGTACTTACATTAATGCAACTTTTAGGTGAATTGAGGAAATGTATTACTATGGACAGCCTTTGCATATTTGATACGACAATGTCATATATACACACAAAATGCAACTAGAGTACACAAAAAATTTAATTTTTTTTTCGAACTATCCTCATAAGAGAATGGCGATCTGAGGGTATTGCTCTGCAAATTGTCGAGCTATGAATGCAGTAAACTTTTGCTACAGTAAAACGCTGAACGTTTATTAACTTTATGGTTGAAAGAAAATCAGAATTTTGAGTTACTTTTTAACTAGCCTTTCTGTTTTGGATTTACAATTTCATTACAAAAATAAAAAGAAAAGAAAAGGAAAAAGAAACCCAGACTAACTTTGATAGTTAATGCGAGTGTGTAATAGAGCATGATTGCCACCAGCTGAACAAGAAGCAGTTATGTTCTGTGTCTTTAACACAGTATGTTTCCCAAAAAATATTGAAAACTTGCGGAAGGAAACATTTTTGACATCTGCAGGACACTTGATGACTGCGGTAAAATCATTCAGACATCTGACTTATCTTCTGGCAGTTTCGAATGGAGTGGATATGTGAAATAGAAAAGAAAGTTGTACCGATCCATTTATTACTCGACAGAGCACTGAGACGTATTGGCCTTCAGGTGACCAGCGCTGTGATCGTCTCTTATCAGTCTTATTTTGTTGGTTAGAAGAGTGAAATATTAGTAAGTTGACGTACAGTAAGTTACGAAACACAAATAGAGCGATTGGAAGCCTTGTGTGTCTATATATGTTTTCTTGCACCTGCCGACGTGTGACACATTGCTGCCCAGAAGACATGATTATATCTGAACAGACTATACATACACACTGCTTTATTTTACTCTCACTCCGATCTACATTCTGCTGTACGAACCCTACAGCTCTCTCTTGATCGCCTCGTTCAATGGTGTCAAAATTGGTGCATCTCCCTTTATACCCAGAAAACTGAAGCCAAGAGTTTTACTTTACGCCGCTATAATCCCCCTCCGCCTATACGCCTTCTGACTGATCATGTGCCGTGGCTCCCTACACCAGTCAAGTAGCTTGGAGTGTTACTGGACACTCGGCTTACGTGGAAGCCTCATATTGACCGCACCATTACCCTGGCAACCGCTCGTCTTTCACAACTGTCCCCATTATTTCACAAACATACTTCACTTGCTTTAGAATCTTCACTGCTCCTACACAAATCTCTGGTTCGGCCTCTTATTACTTATGCCTGCCAGGTCTGGGGGGGGGGGGCGGGGCTGCCAGTACGTGTCACCTGAGGCGTCTACAGGTCATCCAGAGTCGATTCTTGCGAATCGCCACCAATGCTCCTTGGTTTGTCCGCAACCAGCAGCTGCATCACGAGATGGGACTCCTTCCTGTCCACCATTTCATACGACAGACTGCTCGACGCTTCATCTACAATATACGCCACGTCCCAGGAGCTGTGACGTATAACATCGGCGTCCGAAGTCGCCGGCCAATGCGACTGAAGTGACGACTACCACAGGACCTGCTTTACAGTGATGACACTTCCACTTCTGAATAATCTACTGTTTCAATTTATGTTCTTTATTCTTCTGTTCTACTGTGTAAATTCTTACTATGGAAGTATGTATACCATTTTATTAGTTCAGTGCCACATTTATATTAGTGCAATAACACATTTGTTTAGTTCAGAGGAGGCACATAACCTCTACAATGTTATTACTCTGTGATTATTTTGTAACTGTTCTCTCAGATTTGCAAAGCACATATTATTGCTGACCGATCTAATAAATATATTAAAAGAAAAAGGCTATACATACACTTGACTTACCGTGTATGTGCGATAAGCAGAGGCAAACATCTCTGCTGCGAATTTTTGTCTATACGCTTTCTTGCTTTGCCATGCAGTAATTCTTCAATAATTTCTCTCATACTGTATATATATAGTGTAGTTATACACAAGTAGTTTTGTTATCAAAACAAAAGACTTCTCTACATCACAAATATCCACAAGTAAACTGAGAAACAAGAACAGGAAAGCTGTTTCCCCCCTTCAAAACTGTGTAGAACTGTGTAGAATGATTGCCAATCAAGTTCTCTATTTTATCAACTTGATAGACTATATCAGACTAGGTGTGCTAAACTCTCAGTGATGTATAAAATTTAGTTCGATTGTTGTCCTAAACTTATGGGAAATGCGAAGAGAAACAAGGAAAATTTGAACCATATTTGAAAAATACGTTATATATGAATAGAATGTGAAGCACTGATCTTTGGCTTACCTTGCCGAACTCTGCAAGTAGTTTTCGTGACGAATGTTGGATACATATCAGTTTATTTCATCTCATTCACAAATCATGCCTATCTCCCAATGTTAATGGCTCCGAGACATTATACCTGCTACTTGAAGTGCCGTAACTTCTTTTAATTATGGACTTCCAGTTCGGGGCTCTTGTCTTGATCAACTGAAAATTGCTAACAAGGAAAATAGAAGCTTGATAGTTGTGTTCCTAAATACAATAAAATTCTCCGAATGACATGTATTTGTGACTAAGAGTCTAGTTTGACTTTGAGCACGCATAGGATTTTGGAATTTATTATTTTCTTAGTAAAAATTTCTGTTTAAATGCAATCCCCGTTATCAGTTGAATCATTTAACTTCATAGTTAAACATACTGTGACTCTGTGGGTTCGTAGTAATACACTTTGGTCAACCCTTACACTAGCAGAATTACGAACATACACAAATACAGCCTCCATGGTCGTCTGCCACATCCACAAACAAAAAGAGTTCACTTTCAAAACACAGCTGTACGCCCTCGAATCAAATTCCATTTGGACTCTCTGATTGGTGATCGCGACTCCTTTTTATGGCTCACTCGTATTTCTAGACGTTTGTAGAATGTTCTCCATTCTCTGTTCCAGAAACTACCAAACGAAACACGAACCCTTCAGTCATCTAACTTTATCTGTTTCGGCAAGCCTTTCATCTCCGCGGTGCACTATCTGTCCCTTATCTCCGCGCTGCATTATCTGCCCCTTTGTGTGCGACGGCTGCCAGTCGCGACAATACTATAGTGCGATCCATATAAACCTGAACCATTTTAATAGACCATAACTTTTGAACCAATAATAGGACACATGTGCAACTTTGAGAGAATATAATACACAATTGGGAGATTACATTACATTATTTACACCTCAGAGAAAATGCTGGAAGTGTCCTCCACCAGCATCTATACTTGTTTGTACTCATCTCACCATATTCTCTGAAGTTTTACTAAGATAATATCGAATTGAGAGAAGGTTATTTCCAGCAAGATGGAGCAACGTACCATACATCTAATGACAGCATGGAACTTGTAACCAGTTTCTTTGATAATCTAATAATCCCAAAAGGTCTGTGGCCCCAGATCCCTGACCTAACCTCATCGGAGTTTTTCTTATGGGGGTATCTAAAAATAGAGTGTACAAGAATAGGCCACGGACAATTGATGTTCTCAAGGAATCCATTCGAACCAAAATAAGTAACATTGGCGAGGAAAATCTCCATAAAACTTCAGAGAATATGGCGAGAAGGGTGCAAACATGTATAGATGTTGGTGGAGGACATCTCCAACATTTTCTCTGAAATGTCAATATTATAATGAAATCTTCCAATTATGTATTATATTCTCCCAAAGCTGCACGTATGTCATATTATTGGTTCAATAGTTATGGTATATTGAAATGGTTCAGGTTTATATGGATCACCATGTAGTTTTGCTGAAGATAAACATAGCTACAATTGACTATCTGCGAGTGCAGCATAGAACAAACAGTAAGTGTACACTGTGTGTGAACTGTGTAGTAAAGAAGGATTAACCTTAAATTGCAATTTTTTTTTTCAATTTCCTTTCTTTCTTCCACACTATCCTGTCTCTCATTTTCTAGATGGTAAATCAGAAAGCATTTGGCTAACCAAAGAACTAATGTAGTTCACCTTACATTATACATTTACCACTAAATACTATCATGTTTTAAGAATGTGCTCACAGTACCCCAAAACTAAGCACATTCTTAGCCATATTGTTCAGAAGAAGCTTTCTCCTTCCTATATTTGCTCTGTGAAATACAAACCACTGGTTTACTTCATGGATCTGTACATTTACTCTGGAATTTTTGCAAGATCGTTAAACCCTTCTCAACTCGTATGTTTACGAATTCCGTGATATCTTCCATAGCGACATAGATTGGCTCTGTAATAAAGTCAGCGAACTCGGCCAAAGATACTTCCAGCAAGAGTTTATTACCTCTGACTTAATAGCTTTCATATCTCTTTCAATGACATTTATGGCGACAATGATATTCACTTTCTGGGTTTTCGTAAATTGTCTACAGGGCAAAGTTCTTAGCTAACTCCACATCACTTCCAAATTAACTTGTCAGAGCAACATTCTTAAAGGCAAGAATTACGAATTCTTATCTTCTTGATAGCCATCCCCCCCTTTAATTAAATACTGGTTGAGCAGTAAAAGTGAAGCATAAAGCTAGGTTATGGTGAACTACAGTCTATATGTTGATAACTAACAATAGTAATAATACTACTAATAATAATAATAATAATAATAATAATAATAATAATAATAATAATAATAATAATAATAATAATAATAATAATAATAATAATGATGATGATAATAATAATCACTATATTATTATTATTATTATTATTATTATTATTATTATTATTATTATTATTATTATTATTATTATTATTATTATTATTATTATTATTATTATTATTATTATTATTATTATTATTATTATTATTATTATTATTATTATTATTATTATTATTATTATTATTATTATTATTATTATTATTATTATTATTATTATTATTATTATTATTATTATTATTATTATTATTATTATTATTATTATTATTATTATTATTATTATTATTATTATTATTATTATTATTATTATTATTATTATTATTATTATTATTATTATTATTATTATTATTATTATTATTATTATTATTATTATTATTATTATTATTATTATTATTAGTTGTAATTTACGTCCTCCAACGTTAAGTTATATCGGACGATGAATGGAATGGGTGAAATGATGCTCAAATGAGCCCAAGGTCCATAGAGCTTAGAGTTACCCGATATTCGTCTTTCTGGATAAGGGAAAACCTTATCCAGGTAACTTACCCTGAGTGAGATTCGAACGCGGGACCTCTTGAACGTGCGGCAGACACGCTACCACCACGCTGCCGAGGCGGGCAGGTTATGTTAAATACATTACTCTCTCCTTCCAGTGAATCAGTTTTGGAAAAATATGAATTTTTGTTTTAGCGCTTATAGTATTTATTAGAGATTGATTAGTTTGCCGCTCGTCACACACCACTTAGGGGAATGCAATGCGACAACACCGCTGGACTCCGATTGGTTGCTCACGTACAAACACCTTCCCATTTGAAACACACAATAGATGAGTAATGCTATGTTCGAAGAATTCTAAGAAAACATTTTAGCCTGTGTTCACATAAGCCGAACAAAAGAAAGTAACAAGCAGGATAGATATAAATATTAAAAGTAGAAGCATTATTAACAGTGAAGTATTCTTCATATTTAAGTTTGATTTATGAGTCACTATGTTTACACTCAAACTTCACTTACTTGTTGTTGTATAATTGAAACGTTTTCAAGATCATTCGATCTCATCCTCAGCTGTTTGGTGACTAAATGAACCTTCAATTATACAAGAAAGTGAAGTTTGAGTGTAAACATAGTGACTCATAAATCAAACTTAAATAGGATAGATATAATTTGGATTATTTATACTAGCGCAGATTTAAATTAATAATTAGGCATCTTTTTATATAGACGATGCAAACTTCTCACTTAATGGTAGAGTCAACACACATAATTAGAGAATTTGGCCAGATAATGACCTTCAAATTGCAATTCCGGAATGTCTTCATGATTTAAACGTTACTGTATGGTGTAGCTTCATGTCACAATTACTCGTAATTGGCTCTTACTCCTACAAAGAAGATAACAAAGGAATATGCCTATTAATGCTAATGATAAACTATATAACGTCCTCATTCCTATGCTGAGGAATCACAAATGGAAAATATTATCTTTAAAATGTCGCTCTGCACATCTGTAAAACAAATTAATTACCCAAATCTTTGGCCATCGTGTAATCAGTAAAACTTTCCAACAAAGTGGTAGTCGTGATCTCAAGGTATTTCGGCGATTGTTGATCTTGGGTTTAGCTTAAACAACGAGTTTACCTTATACATAAACTGAAAGATGCTGATTGGCAAGAAATTGCTAATATTCCAAGAGATCTGCAAAAGGAGTCCCAAAAAACATTTGAACGTTGAACAACAGAGCAGGCGACATCTTCCCAGTTATTTATAAAACCTTATTGCTTGCTGAGTGTGTGACTTATTTGTCTTGTCTATCTCAAATATAATATTATAACTGTTTAAGGTATGAAGTGTACCATGTACTCCCTCGGAGTCCAGGAGAGTGCTGTGGTGCTTGTATCATTAACATAATTTCAGCAGAAAACATTTGAAATACAAACCTGACTAGAAATGTGAAATGACACATTTGCATCTGTTGGAGGTAATTGTTACATCGCCACCAGTTTAAATTGGACTTGAGCAAGAAGATTACGGATTACGGCACTGAAGATCACTGTATTTACTGGAGGAATGTAAGCAAACTTATGTAAATGGCTGGTCATGATTGAGATGTCACGAACTCGGAGGTAATGGAGGGTAAATCAAAGGATAATCACATATCTCCGACAAACAGAAGTGGCTCAAGTGTGTACATTGGCTGTCGCCTCACTGACCAATCAACTCTAGATAAACATCTCTGGCGGTTCCTCTAGTACGAGTATGCAGTGATGAATTTAATTATCTCTTTTTTAACTTGTTATGCTCTGTCAGCCATCCTAAGTGAAATGCGAAATATTAAAGGACAGATGGCTTAATCTGCATTTCACTCGTGCCTCTTCATAGCCTGAATCACGCCTTATTTTTCATTTACTTTCCCCCGTGTTATTTATGAAGATCTTAAACAATTATTGACGTAGATTTATTCATAACCTTATTCTTTAGGCCTTAGAAATGCAATTTTGTAAAGCCTTGATAGCAATAAAAGATGAAAATCTCTCTGTTGTTCTAAGATAAAGGTATAAAACATCTGTAGAAGTTTCACTTCCAAATTTTTTAATCTACTTGCCCCATGGATGACTTAATGGTAGGATCTATAACGGCAGTAGGATTTCAGAAGGCAATAAATGAAATCCAGAAATTCTGTGAGGAGTGAGGAATGAAAATAAACATAAATAAGTTGAAAGTTGTGGTCTTAAGAAGGGAGTTAAACCAAAAAGAGATGAAAAGTAGGTACGAAATGGGAAAAGGGTGGAAGTGGTCAATGAATTTGAATATTTAGGAGTGAGGTTGAATAACAATGGAAAGTGCGGAGCACACAGGAGAAAAATTGAAACAAAAGAAAGGGCCGCAATGAATGGGATAAGAATATGGAAATATAATCTAGATATGACAACGAAGTGGTTAAAAAGAATGTATGAAGCACTAGTTGAACCCAAAATGTTGTATGCAGTGGACACCTGGGGTGGGGGGCACAGAGGTAAACAAAACGGGGGACCAAAACTACAGAAGGTTTTGTAAAGAGCTACTAGGCTTACCAAGATCAGCACCTAGGGAAGTAGTTTTAGTATAATTAGGAAAGACAAGAAGAAATGGAATAACAATGGAAAGAATAATAAAATTGTGGTATAGGTGATTGGCCAAAGAAGAGGGGGAAATTATGAGATTATGCATAAGACAGCCACAAAGATTAGAGAACTCAAACAGTGAGTAGGCAGAGATTGAAGGAGTTATGGAAAAAATAGGAATGGGAGATATATGGAGATTAGAGGAAAGGAATGCAAGCGATGTGCGTAAATTAGTAAAATGCAGAATAGAAGATATAGAGAGACAGGAAATATGGGAAAATCTAGAAAATATGAAACCATTACAATTTTGTAAGCAAATAAAAAGAAATTGCGGACGAGAATAATATGTAGATTACTGCAATAGACAAGAGAGAGAAGGGTAGCTTGGATGAGAGCAGGAACAATATTTATAAGAGGGATAATAGGTAGGGTAAAGGGAATTTGTGAATTTTGTGGGGCAAAAGAAAACATAGAATACTATGTAACAGAATGTGAGTAGGTTGCAATGTGGAGAAAAAAGGCTTGGGAGGAAAAATGGGAGAAAGTAGAGAAGAGGATAGTAGCTATAAAAATGTTAACGGGAAAGGAGGGAAAGAAGGTAAGAAGTATTGGTGAGTTTTACAGAAAGTAAAAGAAAAATGGGCAAGAAATATAAAGAATATAAGAAAGGAAGATGAGGGGGAAGAAAGGGGCTAATTGAGTAATAAGGAGGCATGGAGGTTAAGAGCTACCTGGCAGAGCAGAAGACCAGGGTGTCATGCACAATAAAGAATTCGTTAAATTCATTCAATTATTGCAAGTTCTGAAAATGCAGAGATAGCATCTTCTAATGGCGAAACAATTTATCGCAATAGTCGAGTCATTTATTAACGTGAATACCTAGGTTAGGTACAAATAATAATCCTGAGTTGCTAGAACCCTGAAGCATCTAGGGTTGCCAAACCTCCTGCCTACCACGAACCCCGGCTGAGGTGAGCGATCATTCAGCATATTCGGGGAAGTAATGAGCACAGCATCAAGCATTCCCCAGCCAGAATGTTGGCTTTCTTGACCAGGATCCTTGCATATCGAAGCTCCTCATTTTTATCATAATGCTGAGTGGACACTGGTCCCAAACCTGGCACTTAAAATCCTCACTCCTTTGGATGAGAGCTATCGCTGGGGAATTTCTTGACTGAAGATTAGAGGTCCATAATCCAGATCAGTATATAACGGTGTGGCATAGGGTGCTACAGGCCATAGAGCTGTGTAGAAGATCTTAAATCGTACCTCCACTGGAACTGTCTAGAGAAGGAAATAAGCGACCTGACGACCAGGCAGCCCTCTATGTCTTTGGATAGTACTTATTCCCGACAATTAGCTCCGTGCCATTTGTCTGGCACCGCATACTCACAAAGTATAGAAGCATAGCTTGTCATTCCCTGTCGGTACCAAAGGAACGAGAATCTTAACCCTAGTATTCGCGTACCTTCCAGAGAAAACAACGAAATCCCTAAGCAAAATATACAATGAATTAGAGAGGAAAACATATAGTCACATTTTAAGGTTCTCTACCCCTAAACAACAATGTACTTTTTGAAATGGCACACAGTATTTAGGTAACCATCGACAAAAATAAATTCTCAATTGCTTAGGTTAATTGATGGAAATTATTCATTTCTTCATTCTAGCCGTATACAAGCTAATATATTGGGTTCATGGAGTCGACATGAAAAATTCAATGCCACGGCCGGGATTTGACTCAGTCGCTCTTACCCATTGTGCTACCATGGCCAATTTGCGTCATGAAATTAAATTCTCCAATCAACTCACATATTTCCCCGGTAAACGCTAGATCTGTGGTGCAAATCCCGGCCGTGGCGTTGAATTTATCATGTCAACTCTATCAATCAAATACCTTAGCCTGTATACGGCTAGTGTGAAGAAATGAATAATTTTCATCAATTAACTTAAATAATAAGAGTTAAATAAGCCTGGGACTTAAGTATTTACACAAGTAAGTCACCACAAACTGTGTATCTCGAATACGAGAGCCCCTAGTGGTCTACCGGGGAAATATACGAGTCAATTGGAGAATTTAATGTCATAATGCCAATTTGGCCATGGTAGCTCAATGGGTAAGAGTGACTGGACGGAAACCAGTAGATCAGTGCTTTAAATCCCACCCATGGCATTGAATTTTTCATGTTGACTCTATCAATTCTCAATTGTTCCTTATAAAATATTGATTTACTAATTTATAACGTTCCGTCGAATAGTACGAGGCATGCTTTTTAAGTCGGTACCGTTTTGCGATTCCGCCGCCGCAGTGCTACGGTCGGCGTTTCGCGCATGCGCGCTGGTTACCTACATCACTTGTCTGCTCACTGATGCCATTTCAGTCTGATTCTTCATTGTATACTTTGGTTACTGAGTGTTTAAGATGCCTCCGACAATCGTGAGTCCCGCCGATTGTGAAGTACGTGCTGTTATACGATTTCTTAGTGCTAAAGGCGTAAAACCGATCGATATTCATCGTGAGATCTGTGACGTTTACGGACAAAACATTATGAGTGATGGAATGGTAAGGAAATGGGTGAGAGCATTCAAAGATGACCGCACAAATGTGCATGATGAAGAACGGAGTGGGCGTCCTTCAGTCGTTACTGAAGATTTGGTGCAGAAAGTGGACGAAAAGGTGAGAGAAAACAGACGCTTTACAATTTCATCACTGTGCGGCTATTTTCCTCAATATTCTCGTAGTGTTTTTTATCGCATTCTGACAGAGAACTTGAAGTACCAGAAATTGTGTTCTCGTTGTGTTCCAAAAATGTTGACGGATTTGCACAAAACCCAACGTTTAGGCAGTGCATTGACTTTCCTTGAGCGGTACTACAATGAAGGTTAAGATTTTTTTGACCAAATGGTTACTAGTAACGAAACATGGGTGGCCTACGTCACACCAGAATCGAAACAACAATCCATGAAATGGCGACATTCATCATCACCCACAAAAGTCAAGTTTAAGCAAAAAAAATTCTGCCCGGAAAATCATGTGCGCAGATTTTTGGGACAGAAAAGGAGTATTGCTAGTGGAGTTTCTGCCTCGTAATGAGACAATCAATGCAGCGTCTTATTGTGAGACATTGAACAATCTGCGCCGTGCAATCCAGAACAAAAGACGTGGAAAGTTGAGTAAGGGTATCGTTTTGCTGCATGACAATGCCCGTCAATATGTCGCTAATCGGACCAAAGATCTCATCAAATCTTTTCAATGGGAAACTCTAGATCATCCTCCATACAGCCCTGATCTGGCGCCCAGCGACTACCATTTGTTCCTGCACTTGAAGAAAAATCTGGGCGGTCAGCGTCTTCAAGACGATAACGAAGTCAAAACAGTTGTGATACAGTGGTTAACACGTCAGGCGGCAGAATTTTATGAGGAGGGTATTCAAAAACTGGTACCACGTTATGACAAGTGCCTCAATATTCACGGAAATTATGTAGCAAAGTATATTAAGGTACAGGCTTTCATGTAAAAATAAAATTATTGCGATATCTATGTACGTCTTTTTTAATTCCAAAACGGTACTGACTTAAAAAATATGCCTCGTACTTCCCCTGCATAATCTATTAAATACATCGCTAATGAGTTGATACTTGCAGCTTAAAGAGGAAACACATAAGGACGCCCATCTTTAAGTTGTTGTTTCACTTCATGTTTGACTTGTGTTGTACATGCATTTTCGATGAAGGGAGTGTAAATATAATGAGTTTAGGATTGGGTACACATTTCCTTGGTCAGGCCAAGATGTTTTGGCACGCCTATCATAAAGTGAAATCATCCTTTAAGAAAATTGTTGACTCACTGCGTGCATCTTGTGTGGTAGTACTGAGGTCATTGCCACAATAACACTGTGGCTCAACATTAACTATTTACGTATGATATACGAGGTTAATTTGTCATTTCTTATAGCAAAAATTATGGCCTTGTGGAAGGGGTTGACAATGACATATGGCTGGTGGACTGTAAAATTCATCGCCTAACCATGTGATTCATGACCCTGGCTCATTACTAAGAGTTTACATTTTGGAGTAGTGCGGGTTGCAGTTTATATTAAGGCAATAAAGTCAAGTAATGGCAGTCATTAAGTTTGCATGTTTCATTTGAGCAGGAGGGTGGATGACCACTGAATATGTTCGTCTTCTACCAACTGCTTGTTCCATAACACACAATGCTATAACATTCTCTTGTTTGTATATAGTAAACATTATAGTGAGAATGTTGAACAATTACATACTGCAAATGTTTTGTTTCAACCTAAATAGGATAACTTATTAATCCAATTTCTTAAAACAGCACTCAAAGTTAATTGCAAGTTAAAACAAACTTTGGGAAATATGTAACATGGAAATATCTCTAAAGGTAAAATTATACTCATAATTATGTGACATAGCTGGGAATTCAACCAAGTTGAATGTACCGGTTTACATTCGGTTGTTCTAACCAAGTTACCAAGGAAATTTTATGGCACTGTATTCAACTGTCCAGCCGAAACACGTACTGTCCGATAAACCACAAGGAGATCTTAAAATTCATTTTGAGATGACACATCCTAATGACAACTTAAAATTTGTGAGCAGTTTACATCAATTAATAGTAATTAATTGTTTACTCACACAAGCCGTGTTTAGGAAAAGATTTCAAAGGTAGAATTGCACTGAAAAGACATAATCAGTATTGATTTTTTTCAGTCTCATTCTACCTTCCAGTTCTGCGCTACTAAAAACTTCTGAAAAAGCAAATTTAATGTAAGTATAGGAAAAATACTATAGAATAATACAACCGGCCACAAATAATGAAATAATAGATCAGGCAATTCTGTAATTTAGGACATTATACTCGTGAAACATTTCAAAATATATCAAGTTAAATGAATAATAAATAGTAGCTTACGTAAGTTTAACTTTAAATAGTGACAAAAATGCATAATGTTATTGCAAAATTAACTTTAAAATTAAATTATAAAGCATGGAACGTAAGAAAAGAGGGCAAGATGAGACTTAACAAGGAATCGAATTTTCCTTATAAGAGAAATAATGAATTATTCAGAGGAAAATAGAAAAGAAAGCCATCGTTGAGGAAATTACAGTGTAATAGAATGAATGGAGAAGACATTGGGAAGGCCTGAATACGTCCCCAAAAGTATTATACAGTTACAAATCACGACAGAAGAGATCAAGGAAGACCAAGAGCGAGATGATCAATTCTGAACTCGAATTGATGATGATGATGATGATGATGATGATGATAGTTGGCACTACAGGCCATGTAGGCCCTTGGTCTCCCTAACCACTCTCTTCCATTCTACTCGGTCCTCTGCTTTTCTTCTCCAGCCTTTAACCTCCAACTTTCTCAAGTCGTCTTCTACATCATCTACCCATCTTTTTCGGGTCTTCCTCTTCTTCTTCTGCCATCAAGATTTCCTATGAATATCTTCTTAACTACACCGGTTTGCGGCATTCTCTGCAAATGGCCAATCCATCTTATTCTTCCTTGTTTAATTTTCACTTCTATATTTGGTTGTCCAAATAAGCACTGGAACTCCAAGTTAGTCCGCATTCTCCATCCGTCCAAGTCCCTTATCACTCCAAATATATTTCTCAAAATCTTCCTTTCCCACCGTAATAACCCCTGTCCTTCTCTGATTGTCAACACGCAGCTTTCTGAACCATACATGCATTACTATTGGTCTCAGTACAGTTGTATATATTTTTATTTTAGTATTCCTACTGACGTTCCTTAATTTAAACATATTCTGCAAGGCATAGAAACATCTGTTACCACTTACTATTCTTTCTTGAATTTCCACTGATGTTTTATTATCTACTGTTACTATATATCCCAGGTATTTACATTTTTCTACTCTTTGATATTCTTTCTCGTATAATTTAACTGTAGGTTCTCCTCTTCTTGCATCCACACCACCTCACATCTTCATATATTTGGTTTTACTAACGTTCACTACCAATCCTAGATCCTGTGCTTTCTCTTTCAACACTACATAACTTTCCTCAAGAGCTCGAATTAGTGTCCCAAAACCTAATTAGAAATAAGAAGAGTTTTACCTCATAGATTAACATATTGGAAAATGAACCTTGATATGGGTTATAAACAAATAAATACAAACCGTTTAAAATTTGTAGAAAAATAGGAACGGAATTTGTAGAATCGTGAGAAACAAAGAAAGCTGCTGAGGAGAAATTAAAAAGTTAGTTTTACCAGTGTAATTAGTGGATAAGGCCATGAAATGTTAATTCTTTTATCTATTTTAAAAGCAAATATTTTAAAGAAATTATGAACAATGAGTTGAAATAGGTTTTGATTTGGTAATTGGTTTCTGGAGGTTGGCAATGCATATTGCTTTTTCATTTGTTTCAATGATAGTATTATGCAGCATTTGATCCCTATAGTGCATTTAATCTATTCGACTCTATTTGTTAGAAAAGCTATTAAATTAACTACTTTATTTAGATTAACAGTGATTGAACCTATTGTTTATCCTGCATTTTGACATAGAATATACCAGAAAGTATTTGCCTCCTAAACGAGAGGACGTTTTCATCATTATTTTGAAAGAAAAGATAAACCACCTTATTTACATATCTACCTCTGGTTCATATTTAATACGATATCAAATAAACTACAGTAAATCACACGTTTAAAATGTTCTATTATAATAAAACGTCTAGACAGAAAAATAAATCATAAGAGTCTGGCTGACCTTAATACTGGTTACACAGGCTACAGGATGTGCAATATTTTCTGGCAAAATTACGAGTTTCTCCTTTTAATACTTAACCTGCTGTAATTTATTACATAGTTGTACTTTGATATACCTACCACCGTAACACTCGATGCAATGGGAACATATCCATACTATCTATGCAGTGAGATAAACTTTATAGTTTAATATTTGCTGATATTTCACTGATCTTACCTTCATATACTTTTAGAGAGGGTGGTGTGTATTAGAATTCTTATAATACAGCAGTAAAATAAATTTTAGCCTATTTTCCAAATATCCTGGAACATCTGTCCATCCTTTCCATTGACCAGAATAAATTTAGTTTCTGCTTGGGAAAGAAGTACAAGAAGCTTGAACACTTCCCCGAATTTTCTAATCAATTCCTAGTATGAATTAGTCTAAATAGTTTTCCTTTATTTCTCAAATATAAAAATACTATTATCAGTGGTACAGGTCTCGTAATTTTTCTTTTAGTGGAGCAGTATTATTATTATTATTATTATTATTATTATTATTATTATTATTATTATTATTATTATTATTATTATTATTATTATTATTATTATTATTATTATTATTATTATTATTATTATTATTATTATTATTATTATTATTATTATTATTATTATTATTATTATTATTATTATTATTATTATTATTATTATTATTATTATTATTATTATTATTATTATTATTATTATTATTATTATTATTATTATTATTATTATTATTATTATTATTATTATTATTATTATTATTATTATTATTATTATTATTATTATTATTATTATTATTATTATTATTATTATTATTATTATTATTATTATTATTATTATTATTATTATTATTATTATTATTATTATTATTATTATTATTATTATTATTATTATTATTATTATTATTATTATTATTATTATTATTATTATTATTATTATTATTATTATTATTATTATTATTATTATTATTATTATTATTATTATTATTATTATTATTATTATTATTATTATTATTATTATTATTATTATTATTATTATTATTATTATTATTATTATTATTATTATTATTATTATTATTATTATTATTATTATTATTATTATTATTATTATTATTATTATTATTATTATTATTATTATTATTATTATTATTATTATTATTATTATTATTATTATTATTATTATTATTATTATTATTATTATTATTATTATTATTATTATTATTATTATTATTATTATTATTATTATTATTATTATTATTATTATTATTATTATTATTATTATTATTATTATTATTATTATTATTATTATTATTATTATTATTATTATTATTATTATTATTATTATTATTATTATTATTATTATTATTATTATTATTATTATTATTATTATTATTATTATTATTATTATTATTATTATTATTATTATTATTATTATTATTATTATTATTATTATTATTATTATTATTATTATTATTATTATTATTATTATTATTATTATTATTATTATTATTATTATTATTATTATTATTATTATTATTATTATTATTATTATTATTATTATTATTATTATTATTATTATTATTTATTATTATTATTATTTATTATTATTATTATTTATTATTATTTATTATTATTATTTATTATTATTATTTATTATTATTATTTATTATTATTATTTATTATTATTATTTATTATTATTATTTATTATTATTATTTATTATTATTATTTATTATTATTATTTATTATTATTATTTATTATTATTATTTATTATTATTATTTATTATTTATTATTATTATTTATTATTATTATTATTATTTATTATTATTATTATTATTTATTATTATTATTATTATTTATTATTATTATTATTATTTATTATTATTATTATTATTTATTATTATTATTTATTATTTATTATTATTTATTATTTATTATTATTTATTATTATTATTATTATTATTATTATTATTATAATCATCATCGTCATCATCATCATCGTCATCATCGATAGTCTAATATTCTAATAACACCACACCCTAGCTTCCTAAATGGCTCCCCTGCCTTAGAAGGTCATACATTGGATCTCTGATAAACTTTCCTGAAAAATTATCTATTTGGAAAGAACAAGTTCATTATTAATCGAAATAATAATAAGGAAGAAATCTTTCTGGAAAAAATATGTGATTAAAATTATTTTAAAAGCCCGACAGTTTTACACTTTAAATAATATGCAATACTATTTTATCTGAGAATTAAACTGCATCAAGTCCATTTTACTAGGTTCTGGTGAGAGACGAAAACAAACTGTAATTGTTAAAATTAAAATAAGCAATTTGAAAAAATTGTGGCTTTTAAGCTATTGCAAATAACGATTACAAAATTATTCTCAGATAGAGGGTAAAAATGATTCATGACTTTTAATTGTGTTTAACTTAATTATTAGTTGTATTAGCAGGTATAACTAAAGGTGTTCAAATTTCTGACATTAATACGTAAATATATAAATGTTGGAGTGAACATATCCTAAATCTTCTATACAGAGATAAGTAATTTTGTGACGTATACGAGGGCTTCTCAATAAAGAATGATCATAATTTCTGGCACTAAAATTCAATCTTATTATATTCTGTTAACATAATGTGAAACAAACACGCGGTAGTCGGTACTCCTGGTTCCCGCCTGTGAGAACCAGGCAAGTTCAGACATGTTCAGTATCGCCTATCACTGCAATGGAGGTAACACGCAGTTAAAGTTGATGTTAGAGGAAGATCCGGAGTTTATTTCAGACGTAATCACTGCTGATGAAACTTGACTACATCATTTTGATCCTGAGAGCAAACAGCAAAGCTCAGTGTGGAAATCTCCTTCATCACCAACGCCCCAAAAAAGCAAAAGTGGTTGCTTCTACTGGGAAAGTTTTGGTCACCTCATTCTTTGATATTC
Organism: Mantis religiosa; assembly: GCA_030765055.1. Lineage (NCBI taxonomy): Eukaryota > Metazoa > Arthropoda > Insecta > Mantodea > Mantidae > Mantis > Mantis religiosa. The sequence goes on from CM060953.1 coordinate 37,680,989, forward strand.
ACGGAATGATTTATCACCATGTTGTACCTGCACACACATCAGCAACTGGACAATGCTACAGGGATATCCTGAAAATATAGCAAGGCCATATCAGGCGCCAAGAACCACATTTCCCTGAAGCAGGCTGGATGCTGCACCACGATAATGCGCATATTGCCAGTGTTGTTGCTGAATAATTTGGAAAAATCAACGCGAAGTACATTCCTCACCCTCCCTATAGTCCGGGTTTAGCCGCATGTGACTTTTTCTATTCCCTAACTTGAAGAAACGCCTTCGTCGGAGGCATTATCCATTATCAGAAGCAGTAGTGAAGGCTGCGGAGGCGATTTTGAAGGATCTCTCAAAAATGGTTTCCAGCATGTCTTTGAAGACTGGCAGAAACGCTGGGACAAGTGCATCGCATTCAGGGGAGACTATTTTGAGAAGGACCATGAAAATTATGAGGATGGGTAAAGGTACGTTGTCAAAAAAAAAAAAAAAAAAAAAAATTAAAAAAATAAAATAAAATTAAAAAAATTAAAAAAAAATGTGATCATTCTTTATTGAAGAGCCCTCGTAGAAAGGTCACCAAAATATTATGAATTATGAAAACTTTCAGGACACAAAATGAATTTCACTCACTACATAAGTGAAACTCACTGTAGTCATACTGCTAGGAAGCTTGGTTAAGAACTCGTGTTTGTTGTTTTTAATTATGAGTAGCCATATCACTAACGTTTATTGCTATGTATTTACTGCCAAGAAACCTTCTGTACAATTAAACTTTGTGAATATATATCTAATTTCTTAATTTACAATTAACCCTTGTCACAAATCCTTCATTCACATTGCATATATATTGAAACCAACCGCATTACTGGGAGAATTTGAATGTCATACGGAAGGTACTGTCAACTAAACTGATTCTCTGATGGATTCAAATGAGTGGCGTCCATGTTGATTGAAGCATAGGCAGTTCAAATAATGAATGATATCGCAGCATCTTTATGAAGTTGGCAATTCTAGTTTTACAGTAAACTTCCGATAGGCTTATCCACGCTCTAACAAGAGTCGGTGTCACATTGTTGTTGGAGATAAATCTGCATTTGTTGTACTAAAAATACATCAAAAACAAAAATTCATCTATCTCTATTGCTTATCAAATCTCCGTTCAACGATCAGTTTTCTGGTGCAAAATAATAAACAATGCCGCCCCGGAGCTACAAGTATCTGCGTACTCTACCACACTAAAAATAATTTACATTGCATGTAGCGAAAAGAAAATTGGGTGCAGCTACATTTAACTTTTTCCTCCAATGTTGGATGCCTCCAAGAATGAGGTAAAGATGAAGAGATAAAAATTTCGCATTTCAATCAGTTCTCTGACTTAATACTTTGAAACACCGATATATGCAAAGAGTTTTATATATCATTAGTGTGTTCTAACAAATTTTTCTTGTAAAAGTTGGACCTAAAGCAGAGAAAACCAACACATATGCGGAACATCATTTAAGTAAAAGTAAATACATCTTGATGGACAAACTTGTTTATTCCAAATTAAGAACATAAAATTATTATTGCAAGAGCATAGAGCTTGTCGCTTTATAGAAATAAAAATATTGATTGCTTAGTAACAATAATCATATGATACTTTTTATGATGTATTTGATATTGATTTTTATTAGCTTATTTACGTAGGTAACGATCATGTTTTCATATAGCATCAAGTACACAAATTTCAAATTTTTAGTTATACGAGGGTGGTCTGAAAAGATTCCGACCTCAACAGGAAGATGGCAGCATTCATAAATACAAGCTAGTAAATTTCGTTGTTCATCTGTTTACAGTTGCTCACCAAAGTTTCAGCCATTTTGGACGCTCAGTTGTTACGTAACAGTCATTTGAGTGAGGTGGTGTGAGTGGTTTTATGAAAATGAACAAAATCCAGTATCGAGCTGACATTAAATATTTGTTTTTGAAATGTAATACGCCTACGCAAATCAAAGATGAGTTGAATTCTGTGTGTGGGGACTCTGCACCATCATTTAGCACAGTGAAATTTTGGGCAGCTGAATTTAAACGTGGCCGTAAGAGCTTGGGAGACGATGAACGTTCGGGACGACCAAAAACTGCAACTACAGACGAAAACATCGCCAAAGTTCATCAAATGCTGCTAGACGACCACCGAATTAAGGTGAGAGAGATAACAGAGGCTATGAACATGCCAAAAGAACGTGTTTGTCACATATTATATGAACATATAGACATGAGAAAGCTGTCCGCACGTTGTGTGTCGCGTTTGCTCACGTTAGACCACATTGTGTTCGGATGAACGTTTCCAGTGCTTTGTTGACGCAGTTGAGGCGCAATAAATCCGAGTTTTGGTGCCGATTAATTACTGTAGATGAAACTTTTGTACACCATTATACGTCCGAAACAAAGATACAGTCCCAACAGTGGACTGCAAAGAGGAAACCAGCTCAAAAAAAAAAAAAAAAAACCGTCGAGTAAGTACTATTTGGACGGGTTACAGAGATGGGAGCATTGTTGGGAGAAGTGTGTAGCGTTACAAGGAGACTATAATGAAAAAAATAATTTAAAAAAAATCTGAAAATATATTTTGTGTCTTCATTAGGTCGGAAACTTTTCAGACTACCCTCGTATATGTCAGCATATTCTACTTATCTCTTGAGTATAAAATTAAATTTACTTCTCTAAAGAAAGCATCAAATTGTAACTCCAAAAAATACTCAATATTTTGCTTTATGGCAGAAAATAGCAAAGCTATGCTGAGTTTAATGTGACAAGTAATCCAAAGTAATTCTTTCTGGATTCTGGATTTTAATCTGAACACTAATTCATTATGATCGAAAGAGCAATTATAGGCTTCGAACCAAGCTCCACGTATAGGACTATACTATTTTTTCATTCTTTGGCGTGTCTTCCGCTTAGTTTCTCGTTTCAGGAATCGTTGCTATTGAGAAATTATTCTCCTGTAATGAACTTAACATATCTACCGGTGCTCCTGCCGTTTGGATGACAGTTCTAAAGGTTTAACAGATGCTACCGCATCACGCAATGCTAAAGCCTTCTAGCTTTGAATTTTGTAATATATTTATCTAAATTTTAACTAATCTCCTACTGATTTTCGTGTAGTTTGAATTTACATATTAATTATTTCGATTATCAAGAACAGCAATTCACACAACTCATAAAAATAAGCTATTTATATCTCAATTGTCTTATAATGAATACATTCCTTTATAATTCCGTTTAATGTTTATACCACCGACCTTGTTTCTCTAATCTTCCCCATATATGGTGTAGAACCTTCGGGATATCCTTACTTCACTAAGCGATGGCTGGGACCACTTCTTAGATGAAGTTATCCTGAAGGCGAGATCAGGTACCACTGTTACAGTCTGATTTTTAAAAGAAGATACGTGAAGGTTCTCGAGCAAGGGACCCGAAGGGTAAGAGCGGAAGGTCGTTGCCATGGAAACGTATAAAAGTTGCCAGATTGGTTACACTGGTGAATCATGTACTCCTCAGGTCTTTTATCGCTAGTTGTGTGCGGGAAACCGAGTTTGCTTGTATTCAGTTGCGTTGTGTATTGTTAACCTACTTTGTTAAAACACAATTAAAATACGTTGTTATGGAAGTAAGGCATAGTGGCAGTAGGATTAGAGGTAGACCGAGGAATCATGGCCCAAAGCAAAGATCAGCTTACGGTCGGGGTGTTACATTGCATAGACAAGCAAGAGAATTTGTCTGTTCTCTTAGGGAATTCTTTGAACAGGAAGACAAGGATTTGCTGCTTGTCAATGAACAGCTTATACCTTTTATCCAAAAGTGACAGTCCCTTGTCAGTAGATATGCTTGCATATAAATGAATTCCTGTGGCTCAAAGTTCTGGTACATTGGCGGCGTTGATATGAACATGGTAATTGACAAAGTCGTTAGTAATAGTGTATTGTGATACTAATGTATACGGAACGAGGAAAGGTTTGAAAAACCGAGGCGCTTGCACCGAGATTCCGCTATGTGATTACCACAAGTGTATTTTTGTACTATATGTATTTATATCAATATGACTTTTAGTAGTTAAGATATTAACTAAAATATTAATAAATATAGTTCAAGATAAATGTTAGATTTTAGAACGTGCATCGTCTATATGTGTTGCTATGGAGAAATACTTACCGCACTGTGCGTGACTGTCAACTTACGATACATAGCAACAATAACGGTAAATATGGAATATTAGTTATGTAGTACCAAAATTATATAAAAGAACTCTCATAACTCAGTGAATGTGTGAACAACTTATTTTTGTTTTTAAAGTAGGCTAATGCATATTAACTGTACACGATTTTGTTGAGGTGAGATAACTCGAACACTTGTTTATGTTTCGAGTGTTGAGAGAGTAAAGGAAAGGGACCTGCGTTACTTCCTATCTGCTGCTAGGCAACATTGCACTACCCACGTGGAGAAACAGATGACATTCACGTATCTTCTTTTGGGAATGTGAAGATGGGGGTATGGCAAGAGGACCTGCAGCATTCACCTGGACTCCGAATCCGTTAGCCCTTGGGGCTATTCATATGAGCTAGTCACAGCGACTTAAAACTGCAGTGCAGGGAATCAAAATACGAACCCTCGCCGGTCGTCGTAGCCGGAAAACAAGGAAAAGAAAAATGGACAAAAGAAGCAAAGGAACAAAGCTCTACACAACTTATAGAAACAAAACTTTAAGAAAACTCTCAGCATGGGAGCCCCTTTGTTAATGAAACACTGGGTGTGTTAAGGCGTTAGGAGAACAAATATAACAGAGTATATAAATCATAGCTTTCTTACTTGTTTAAGGTCAAATAACAAAGAGCTCTTGCCAGAATAAATATCTCAACGAGCGGTTGAGTGTGTTACCGAACTAACAGTGAGTACAAGGAAATAGAGACAAATGTAAACCAGAAAGATTTATGCTAATAAAGACATATTTTTTCGAGAGTTTAATTTATTTGAATATGTTGACATATTTGAATATATATTGTGAGTTTGTGGGTTTGCAGAAATTGAAAACGCTCTTTATTTCAGTAAAAAGACGCTTTGTACACCCCTTACAACAGCAAAATGACGTAACATACACAAAGGCAGTCCACAAGCTCGTCTCTTTCGCTCCACTGCACGTCAACAAACAAAACAATTCACTGTGGTATGTTTTAAATATCCACACAGCTGCATACTCAATTAACAACTGCAACTCATTAGCAACTGACTCAACTCACACCTTGCGGGGTTTTTATACCCCAGCTATTATTCTAAAGTGCAGTAGACCCTTCGATAACAATCGCGATGGCAGCGGGAAGTTCTATACTTATCTCTGTCTCTTTCTCTCTTTGTTTCTGTTTCTTTCTCTCGGCAAGCATTCAGCGCTTGCCCACGCACCGGTGGCGGCTTGCAGCGGCTCCAACCAACAATGCCTCGGCGACAATATTGATTAGAAACAGTTTAATTAGTTGAAAGTTATAGGGATGCGTTGGTGTTTTTTATTGAAAATGAGGTGGATGTTTCTGTAGTAAGATTTCATTTCTCCAGTATTGCGATTGGGATTTTATCACGGGGATTTTATTATTATGCAGTGCCCATTGTTACTTCCCCCAGGAGGAAGGATGAGGCGAAGGAGACAAAGGGCGGCTGACTCAAGGAGCCCGGACAGTACAGAGGGCAGGGTCCGCACAGTTTACTTGGATAGAGGCTTCCCTCGAAAGGCCAGGACAACGAACTCGCTCCCCTGCAGCGCAACGGCAACGAGCCCAGCAGCCGAGCCCTAAATGTCCCTGGCTGGTGGTCCCGAAATGGTCCCAGCAGAGGAGCGGAGACCGGCAACTGACCTATCGGAGGAGGAAGTAGTTATCCTCAAAGCATATCATCCTGCCATGCACCGCCGAGACACCCGCCGACACTTCTACCCTGAATTAGCCCACCAGATGAGAGATGATGTGAAATGGAGGGACAGGAAATTCAGGGGATGTAATTAACCTACCCAGCATTCGCCTAACGACCCGGGAAAACCCCAGAAAATACGCATGGTCAGGTAGATAGGCCAAGGGAACCGAACCCGGGCCTGCCGAATGCAGGTCACAGACGAAACCGCCTGAGCCATCCCACTCGGTTCTCCAGTATTGATGAACGACGAGATGGATGAAGTAAGCTGTTAATCTAGTTCGGTAATAAGGTGATATTTTGTCTTATAAAATAGGATTCTTTTAAGTAATTGCTCCGAATGAATAGAAAAGTTAGCGTTAATTTGCTGTTCAAGTAAGTTGACAATAAAAGGTAAAGAAAATGAAATAAAGAATAAAGAAAAACAGAATTAACGTAGGGCATCTGAAGTTAGGTACCGAAATGTGTGAAGCATATTTAAAAGAACAATTTAAAACCAGCTTTCTGAAACATCCAGAAACTTGCTGATCGATCTTAGTGTCACAGAGATTACAACAGTGGACATTAATAAAGGTATCATATCAGGGGGCCGTGTTTCTCTCACGTTTCTAAACAGAGTTGAGTTTCCCCAACTTCTGTGCTATATTATGCTTTGCCAGAGTTTCAGCCACGTTATGGATGTAGTGTATGCACACCAGTTTATTTTCCCATAGTGGGGCAGTGCAGTGACACGTGCGACAGCAGGCCTCTCTTCATGCTAGAAGTGACAGCTTCTGAAGGGAGACGTATGAAGCGTACATGAGTTAATGACATTTTGAAAACTCTTACTATCTTAACATAAAGAGGGTAAAAATTGTCATACATCATAGTGTTAATAAATATGACAGAACTTATACCATAATTTATCTACCTACGAGAAATTCACACACACACACACACACACACACACACACACACACACACACACACACACACACACACACATACACACACACACATATATGAGAATTTATCGTGGATAGATATTCATATATATAATATTATATATGTATATACACATATACAATGTATTTATATATGTGTCGTTTCAAAACGACACAGAACGAACTTTTGGAAGTAGTTGCTCAGCTGCCACGTGACACACATGCATAGCTTTTATCGCCAATAGAACCGCATTAAAAAAATGCTCCAAAATGAGTGTGGATTAGGTCGTGGCAGGAACAACGACGCGTGGCTCACGCTGCCGGAGTTCGCAGGTATAGGTCACACGCCGTGTCGCGTACTGTAACTGTTTGAAAACATACAGGGATACTCCGCAGTAGCTTGCTACCATTAAGAATTTACTTGGCGTATGAAACCGCAATAAAGAAGCTATTGCTTGCTTATTGCTTATGAGTGTTTAATGTGTTCCAAAAATATGTTACAGCTGTCCATGGAGGCAAATAAGCTGGTGGATATATGCAACTTAAACCTTTTAGAGGGAAGTTAATGTTAGTGTTATTTAGGATAGAAGCATTAAATGATAAACAGAACAGAAAACATCAAAGAATTGTAGATAAATTAACTAAACCTAAATGCCTTATACATTGAGACGAGAAGTTTATTTCACCTGTTTGATAATACTAAATAAAGCATTTGTAACTGAAAAGAAAGCTGTTGATATTTACAGTAAGTGGTTGAAAGTATTGTATCGTACAATTAAGTTCACAACAAAATGCTCTGAAGTTAAATAAGTATTATCACTAATGTAACTGCTTTTAAAATTCATATTTTTAATGAAACTAAATTAATCATGCGTTCGTTGAACACCTTTCAGCTCTTCCATCCATCAGAACCATATCCGTCATTTCGGCGTTCGTATAGCGCTCCATATTGCTTGGATTTGCTAAGTACGTGCAAAATTCTCCCTGTTAGGACGGAATGTGTAGTTTTACACTGAACAGCAGCCTTGCAGCTGTCTGAGTTATTAGTCGACTTTTTCACAAATAACTGCCATTTGCCTCATTACCTGGCAGGTAGGCTCGGGTCACTGATAAAGAGCAAGGAGAAAGTCTTTTGTTTTCGTGACTGGTGTGTCCCAAAAACAACTTTTGCGGTTCGCACAACAGTGGTACCTGCGCTGTTTAATCACAAAATCATGCAATATTTAATGCTGCATAAAATTATACCTAACATAACTTCGAAGCTACGACACCAAAATCCTAGTTGTGTTATATGCGACGTATAGTAACACCCCAGAAAAATTGTATATTAAACCGGGGATGTAATAGAATGGTAAATAAACTGTTAAAGGCCGCCACTTGAGAAGGGAAAGCAGGTTTCGGAGGCGGTGACAGCTATAGATACCCTTCAATGTAGAATTTTAAAGGCCTGTATCAGAAGCTGGCGGATGGTAAAGTTCCTTCTTATTAACAAGTTATAAAAGCACTCGGTGTGACCACGACCGGCGTAGGGACGTTCTGTATCGGATATCGGATGATCTGACTCATCAACTTAATTCCAACAGCTCTGTCTTCCACTCTGAGGTGCTCTTTTTGTAATTTAAGTCTTTTTAAGTCATATCGGACGATGAATAGAATTGGTGAAATGATGCTCAAATGTGCCCAGGGTCCATGGAACTTAGAGTTACCCGACATTCGTCTTTTAGGATAAGGGAAAACCCCGGAAAAGGACGTTATCCAGGTAATTCAACCTGACCGAGATTCGAACTAAGGACCTCTTGAACGTGAGGCAGACATGCTACCGTCTACGCTACCGAGGCGGGCCTGAGATGTTAATCTATATTCTCCAGGTATCCTATTTCACCGATTGTCGCTTCACAGAGATTCCTTGGCTTCTTTCCAGGCCTGGAGCACTACAATACATTTATAATTACAAAACAAGCAATCAGAATGCATTAAATACATTTAACAGCATTCACATGTTAGTCATAGTAATGGGACAAGCTCTTAGAGTGAAGCAGAAGGAATGCAGACTTTCAAAACAAGTGTCAGATGAATGCATTTCACTCGGAATATTTCAAAAATGGTTTGTGCCACAGAAATAGTATTTAAAGAAAGTTGTGTACTTAAGTGGGCTTAAAATTTTGCCCATCTTTTAGATCTTCCGGTTATACAGAATTCAATTAGAATGAAAGGAATTTAATAGGCTATTCAGCGTAAACTCAAAACATGCAGATTTTTGCATAACTAATATATAAAACTGTTTGCATTATAGCGTTTTAGTGAGAGCCATATTTTTGTGAAAAGGAATATAAGAAGAATGCCTACCTATATGAGTGTTTTAGGGGAGAATTTTCTGTTGTATCTCTGAAAGATGGTGAACTTAAAACTATTTAGTTTTGCTAACCACATTCAGATTACGTATCTGGAAGTTATTCTAAAGAAAAGGATGTATTTCCGATGAAACCTCAATGTATAGTTTTGTAAAAGTACAGTATTTTCTCCACTACTATAGAAAACTAATATATAAATATAAACTGGAGATGTCAGTTAGATAATTAGAAAGAATGTATGAAGCGGTCGTTGAAGCCAGAACAATGTATGCAGAGAGAGGAACACAATTAGACCAGATGTATGGATTGTTTTGCAAAGAACTACTAGGGCTGGCAAAATCGGCCCCAAGAGAAGAGTTGAGCAATACAAAAAGGAGGGGAATAATAATAGAGAGAATACTGAAATTCTCGAATAAGTGTATTAAAGGGCAGAAAGGGGAATTATTGAATCTGTGCATGAAGCAACAGAAAAGCATTAAGAACACAAACAGTTGATGGTCGGAATTGGAAAGAATGATATCAAAGATAGCCATGGGAGATTTATGGAGAACAGAGGACTCAAATTAAAGCGGTTTTTGGAAGGAAGTGAGAACCAGAGTACAAGACATGGGTAGGCAGGAGATATGGGAAAATATAGAAGAAAAGAAATCTTTGAAACTGTATAAGCAATTAAAGACAATGGGGTAGGGAAAATATATAGAGGAATGTGATAAAATTGGAAGAGAAGGCATAGCATGGATGAAAGTAGGAATAGTATATCTAAAAGGGTTGAGAAATAATGAGGTAGGGATGTGTGAATTTTGTGGAGATGAAGAGAGAACTCTAAGGAGTTAAAAAATTGCAGGAGAAAAATATGGGATAAGAAATGGGACAGTGTGAGCAAAGAGGTAGTGGCGTTACGCATGCCAACGGGGATGGGTGAAAAGAAAAATAGATGTATAGGAGAATTCTTATATAGGAAATTAATTGTATCTACGAGGCATGTTTTTTTAAGTCAGTACCGTTTTGCGATTCCGCCGCCGCAGCGTTACGGTCGGCGTTCCGCGCATACGCGCTGGTTACCTACATCTCTTGTCTACGCACTGACGCCATTACAGTCTGATTCTTCATTGTATACGTTGGTTACTGAGTGTTTAAGATGTCTCCGACAATCGTGAGTCCCACCGATTGTGAAGTACGGGCTGTTTTACGATTTCTTAGTGCTAAAGGCGTAAAACCGATCGATATTCATCGTGAGATCTGTGAAGTTTACGGACAAAACATTATGAGTGGTGGAATGGTAAGGAAATGGGTGAGAGTATTAAAAGATGGCCGCACAAATGTGCATGATGAAGAACAGAGTAGGCGTCCTTTGGTCGTTACTGAAGATTTGATGCAGTAAGTGGATGAAAAGGTGAGAGAAAACCGACGCTTTACAATTTCATCATTTTGCGACTATTTTCCTCAATATTCTCGTAGTGTTTGGTATCGCATTGTGACCGAGAACTTGAAGTACCGGAAATTGTGTTCACGTTGGGTTCCGAAAATGTTGACGGATTCGCACAAAACCCAACGTTTAGGCAGTATATCGACTTTCCTTGAGCGGTATCACAATGAAGGTGAAGTTTTTTTTGGACCAAATTGTTACCGGTGACGAAACATGGGTGGCCTACGTCACACCAGAATCGAAACAACAATCCATGGAATAGCGACATTCATCATCACCCACAAAAGTGAAGTTTAAGCAAACAATTTCTGTCCGGAAAATCATGTGCACAGTTTTTTTGGGACAGAAAGGGAGTACTGCTAGTGGAGTTTCTGCCTCGTAATGAGACAATCATTGCAGCGTCTTATTGTGAGACATTGAACAATCTGCGCCGTGCAATCCAGAACAAAAGACGTGGCAAGTTGAGTAAGGGTATCGTTTTGCTACATGACAATTCCCGTATACATGTGGCTAATCGGACCAAAGATCTCATCAAATCTTTTCAATGGGAAACTCTAGATCATCCTCCATACAGCCCTGATCTGGCGCCCAGCGACTACCATTTGTTCCTGCACTTGAAGAAACAGCTGGGTGCTCAGCGTCTTCAAGACGATAACGAAGTCAAAACAGTTGTGATACAGTGGTTAACACGTCAGGCGGCAGAATTTTATGAGGAGGGTATTCAAAAACTGGTGCCACGTTATGACAAGTTCCTCAATATTCACGTAATTTATGTAGAAAAGTAGATTTAGGTACAGGAATTCATGTAAAAATAAAATTATTGCGATATCTATGCACGTCTTTTTTAATTCCAAAACGGTACTGACTTAAAAAAAACATGCCTCGTAATAGTGGTCCGAACTATAAAGTCCGGGTCTTAATGTACTTACAGCATAGTAAGTCGCCATTAAGGTAGTTGTCTCATGTGTTTATGAGAACTCCTAGTGGTTTACCTGGGGAAACACGAGTCAGTTGGAGAATTTAATGTCATATCGGCACGTTGGCCATAGTAGCTCAATGGTTAGAGCGGCTGGACGGAAACCAGAAGATCAGTGGTTCAAATCCCGGCTATGGCATTGAATTTTTCAGTCTGGCTCTACCCTTCCAATTCTTATATAGGTTAAGAGCAAAATGGATTAGGGTAAAAGAAGTGAAGGTCAAGAAGGAATGACACCAAGCTGATCAGGAAAACCAAAGGCTTATGGCCAGGGGACCTGAGTCAGCAAGTAAATCTTAGGTCAGCAATTTCATATATTTGTACACGATGTATAATAGTGCATGTTTGATGTTAAAGTCTTTGTAGTAAAACTGTAATGAAGATATCCAAATAAAATAAAATATCAAAATACTGTAGATAACAAAAGAAAAAGCATTATAGTGTCACGCTTGTTTAATTAAAATTTAGAGTAGACATACAAATTAAAATGCTATTAATATCAAATACATACAATATATCTAAGTAATCATTGCGCATTCAAAAGACATTAAAGTGACCCTACCACTATTTACTGAGAAAATTTTTATTAGATAATTTTAGGTGATTTTAAACTATGGATAGAGAGCAGCACAAACGAACTGCATTAATCTATATAGCAATTTAAATGAAGCACAATTTATGTATACAGTTTCTCTTTTGTAGAGCTCAGAGGTCAACGGGAAATTTTAAGCTTTGCGATTTGGGAGTTCTTCTGTTTAACGAGAACAACAAATGAATGTCCTAAGGGAAAGTTAAGGATTGAAAGAAAAACTGTATTTAGAAGCTACAAGTTGAATTGCTAGCTAATTAACAACCCGGAACTGCGCTAGTTTATAATGAACCACTGCATAATTATCATAACTTCCAAATACGGTGTAAATGGGTGTTGAACTTCGGACATGACAATAAATAAGATATGTTTATACCAGAACGATATGGTACCATAATAACATGGCGCTTTGGTTTGTAGACTGCAGAGCATTCTCAACGTGCCAAATGAACCGCGAGGAATTCTGGGAACGGCCCGAGGGACTACGTCATTCGTAAAAGAAGATATTCTGGGCAGGATTTTGCCACCTTTCCTGACATGTCAACACCTCCGCATGGTGTGGAACAAAATGAGATGAAGTAGCGGTCTTTATTAATTCAGTCGTACGATATTACTTTTTCTGTTTATTGAAACTGGAAATACGAAATGCTTTCTAAAATTATAAAGGATAAATTTATCAGAACTATGATTTTTTTTTTTTTTTTATAAAACATAACTTGTCCAACAGTTTGTTTAGACAAATGCAAGTAAGTAGGTGCACCAATATGTCAAACTTTTATAGTATATCGTGAACTATCCGGTCGCTCTTACTAGTTAAACTACCATAGTAATATGCAGGTACGAAACTACAGTGCAAACCTCAACCATTTCAGTAAGCCATAACTTTTAAACCAATACGTGACACACGTGTAACTTTGGGAGAGTATAATACACAATTGGGAGATTACATTACACTATTTACATCTCAGAGAACATGTTGGAAGTGTCCTCCACCAGCATCTATATATGTTTGCACTTGTCTCACAATATTCTCTGAAGTTTTACGGAGAGTATCCTCGCCAGTATCACTTATTTCGGTTCGAATGGATTCCTTGAGACCATTAATTGTCCGTGCCTATTCTTGTACACTATATTTTTAGATACCCCCACAAGAAAAAATCCGGTGAAGTTAGGTCAGGGGATCTGGAAGGCCTCACAACTTTTGAGTTTTTTAGATTATCAAAGAAACTCGTTATAAGTTCCATGTGACATTAGATGTATAGCACGTCACTCTATCTTGCTGGAAATAACCTTCTCTCAATTCGATATCATCCAGCTGCTGCAAAAATGTCTTGAAGACACCCATATAAACTTCAGGGTCTATAGTCGTATCATGTATAGATGCTGGTGGAGGACACTTCCAACATTTTCTCTGAGATTTAAATAGTGTAATGTAATCTCCCAATTGTGTATTATATTCTCCCAAAGTTACACGTGTGTCCTATTATTGGTTCGGAAGTTATGGCCTATTGAAATGGTTCAGGTTAATATGGATCTCTTTATAAATTCTCCGAGCAATGTTATTTTTTTCGACAAATCAGAAAGAGATTTCAAATTCATTGAGATGAATCAATCAATTAATCATACGTGTTCTTTCGCATAAGCCGTGTGTACGAGGCATGTTTTTTAAGTCAGTACCATTTGGCGATTCCGCCGCAGCAGCGCTACGGTCGGCGTTCCGCGCATGCACGCTGGTTACCTACATCTCTTGTCTACGCACTGACGTCATTACAGTCTGATTCTTCATTGCATACGTTGGTTACTGAGTGTTTTAAGATGCCTCCGACAATCGTGAGTCCCGCCGATTGTGAAGTACGGGCTGTTATACGATTTCTTAGTGCTATAGGCGTAAAACTGATCGATATTCATCGTGAGATCTGTGAAGTTTACGGACAAAACATTATGAGTGATGGAATGGTGAGGAAATGAGTGAGAGCATTTAAATATGGCCATACAAATGTGCATGATGAAGAACGGAGTGGGCGTCCTTCGGTCGTTACTGAAGATTTGGTGCAGAAAGTGGACGAAAAGGTGAGAGAAAACAGACGCTTTACAATTTCATCACTGTGCGACTATTTTCCTCAATATTCTCGTAGTGTATCGCATTGTGACCGAGAACTTGAAGTACCCGAAATTATGTTCACGTTGGGTTCCGGAAAAGTTGACGGATTTGCACAAAACCCAACGTTTAGGCAGAGTACTGACTTTCCTTGAGCGGTACCACAATGAAGGTGAAGACTTTTTGGACCATATTGTTACTGGTGACGAAACATGGGTGGCCTACGTCACACCAGAATCGAAACAACAATCCATAGAATAGCGACATTCATCATCACCCACAAAAGTGAAATTTAAGCAAACAATTTCTGCCCGGAAAATCATGTGCACAGTGTTTTGGGACAGAAAAGGAGTATTGCTAGTGGAGTTTCTGCCTCGTAATGATACAATCAATGCAGCGTCTTATTGTGAGACATTAAACAATCTGTGCCGTGCAACCCAGAACAAAAAACGTGGCAAGTTGAGTAAGGTTATCATTTTGCTACATGACAATGCCCGTCCACATGTGGCTAATCGGACCAAAGATCTCATCAAATATTTTCAATGGGAAACTCTAAATCATCCTCCATACAGCCCTGATCTGGCGCCCAGCGACTACCATTTGTTCCTGCACTTGAAGAAACATCTGGGCGGTCAGCGTCTTCAAGACGATAACGAAGTCAAAACAGTTGTGATACAGTGGTTAACACGTCAGGCGGCAGAATTATGACAAGTGCCTCAATATTCACGGAAATTGTGTAGAAAAGTAGATTAAGGTACAGGCTTTCATGTAAAAATAAAATTATTGCGATGTCTATGCACGTCTTTTTTTAATTCCAAAACGGTGCTGGCCTAAAAAAAATGCCTTGTACAAAAGGTTGGATGTCAAGACGCGATTTGAACTACGATTCCATCTTTCCAAACTTTTTCTATACACATATTGTGTGAAAAGGCAAATAATTACAATACTTATGGTGAATGCAGGAAGATTTCTTAATAATTTGAGATGTAACTTCCTGTATAAAACCAACATTGCTGTCTGAATTTTGTACGAAAGAGTTGTTTCAAATCCTGTAAAAAATAAAATATTTTATTTGTTTACATTGTTATCAGTTTTCAGGATCATATCAGGACCGCCGGTTATATAACGTACCAGCATTACCTCCCGCAGTTCTTTTACATGTTAGTAAATCTTCCGAGGTTGTCACTTTTAAGGACACCTAAAGTCCCGTGCCGTGTTTGAACCTTGAACTTTCAGCAGACTAGTGTCTAACTAGCTGAGCTACAAAGACCAAAATGGTCGGCTATTTATAGGCATTATAATTTTAAGGATGTCAAGAGCAGATATCCAATCTTCGAAGAAAGCCAACACGAAGCAATTGAACCAAACGAGTGGACGTTTCATTGCAAGGGCACGGTAGTTCATTTTAATTTCTACAGTTTAGCATTAAAATGTTAT
Source organism: Mantis religiosa (assembly GCA_030765055.1). Taxonomy (NCBI): domain Eukaryota; kingdom Metazoa; phylum Arthropoda; class Insecta; order Mantodea; family Mantidae; genus Mantis; species Mantis religiosa. The sequence goes on from CM060953.1 coordinate 37,696,711, forward strand.
AGAGAAAATTTATTTTCCTGACACTACGAATCCTTAATTTGGATAACTGATCAGTAAGCAATGTCAGTAAGCAATAGACAGATTTACGTCAAAGTTATCCTTGTTGGTTGGTAATTATGGATGACCTATGCGGTAATAAGAAGATTTAAGTATTTAAAAATTGCTCAATCACAGAAGCGCACGTCAGCACTTGAATAAACTGCTCTTTCACAAGAAGGTAATACAGGAAGCTAAACAAAGTTACATTTAAGCTCACTTTCTTCTCGGGCAACAAGCCAGGTGTAAAGACGATTAGATACCAACGTTTCGGGAGTGTGCATCGCTCCCATCATCAGGAAATTTATAAAATGTTATAGACACAAATGAAACTCTGTATATAACTCCAATATAAACAAAGAGAAAATACTATAAAAATTCGCATTACTGAACAAAAGACTGTTTTCAGTAAATTAAAACACTTTTTGTGAGTCTCGATCACAAAAGCTAGGTAAGGGAAACCTGTAACACAGCAAGCGTCAGATAAGACTACCGCTACAGCCTGCATCCCGTTTACCGGCAATCTATCCGGCAGAATCAGTAGAATTCTCACCAAATACAACAGAAACATCCACAAGCCACTTCCGAAGATTAAACATTTGTTGAGACCAGTGAAAGACAAACTGGACTTCCAAGTTCCGGGAATGTACCGCATTCCCTGTGATCGTATATAGGACAAACCGGAAGGACCATCGCTACCAGAATAATCGAACATGAACGGAGCATTCGTTTAATGCAACCTGAGAAGTCTGGGCTGGCAGAGGATTGTTTTGATAACGACCATAGATACAATTTTCGGGAGACGAACATCTTGGCAATATGCAACAGTTACTGGGAGCGGAGAATTAAGGAGGCTTTGGCGACTTCCTCTGAAAGGAGCACGTTTAATCGTGATGCTGGATATCAGTTCAGCTCCTCTTGGAGACCGGCCTTAAAATGGAAATCCGTCGATTTAAGAAGCCAAGATCTATACAGCTTGATAATCAAGTTAAGTAGTTACGTTTCTTTGACCCAATTAATTTTCTATACTCACGCCATCTCCTGACCTGGCTTTTAATTTCTTGAAAACAATCTTTTGTTCAGTAATGCGAATTTTGATAGTGTTTTGTCTTTGTTTATATTGGTGTTATATCCAGCGGTTACAACATTTTATAAATATCCTGATGATGGGAGCGATGCACACTCCCGAAACGTCGATTTCTAATCGTCTTTTAACCTGGCTTGTTGCCCCAGAAGATCTTTAACGTATTGGTCTTCAGTAAAGCTTCAGGTTTTAAAGTTACATTTAGTAGATGTAAACATCAGCTCAGATTTAATGCATTCACTGGACAAACTGAAATTATTGGTCAACTGTTTTTGGGTAAATTTTTTAAAATCCAAATTCGTCTCTCAAATTGGGTAACATAAGAATATAACTTAATGTCCTTCAATTGGACAATTGAATGTTTGTGTTTACGAAATATCTGCATTAATTACGCTGAGTTACCTTTCCAAGCGGTAGGACAGTTGAAACTGAAGATCTGTTTTGACTTCGATTGATGAATTCATAATTTACCATTACGTAACTGTGTTTACATTGTTTCTACGACTTCATCACATACACATTATAAAATTATTACAGTTAGTACATATTTTAAAGATTTTCTGACAGGTTCTTATTGTGCAAAGTATTGAAGCATGAAATCATAAATGCTCATGAAATTTTCGGGTTCAGTACAATGAAAACTTTGGTGTCACTCATAATGATTTAGTTACCTAAGAAACCCCTTGAACTAGTGATCAGATAGAGATAAAAGAAGGTAGTAAGTACACTTGGGATTGCTTAGAAAGGAACCCAGAGGAGAATTTACAGAGTTTAGTGACAAAAGAAAATAAAGGTTGAAAGAAAGATGCTCTTTTAAATAAATACAAAAATTCTGTGTACACTTATTTAGAAAAGCGCACTCATTTGTCAATAGATCTAAAATAAAAAAGCATTCATGCATATTGGCGATTCGTGTAAATTAACGTTCTCATACTCACATTCAAGAGGTCCCGAGTTCGAATCTCGGTGAGGGTGAGGAGTTACCTGGATAAGTTAATTTTCCTGGGTTTTCCCTTATCCTAAAAGACGAATGTCGATCTCACCCATTCCATTCATCGTCCGATATGACTTAGAAAGTTAAAGGATGTAAATTACACAAAAAAATTCTCATGTTTGCTATGCTTTTTGAAGTGATAGAAACATATCCTTGATTATTTTGTTTCGATAAAATCGACGTAAACGTCAATTGAAAAAAAAGGCAAGCGATATATTTATTTGCAGCACATTAGGGAGAAGACTGAAAACTTCCAAGGAAAACTGCGGGAATCAGTTCTTTTCAATTATGGTTGACATTTGTAACCTCGCTGTACTCTAAATATTATACATAATGTTGATAGTAGTGGTAATTTTTAATGTAAATTTATTTTGAGGAATTAATCCTTAAAGTATTAATCCTTTTAAATACATTACTCCGGTATATGGGTGATTTTTAATTAAGCCAACTGAAAAATTCAATGCCATGGCCGGGATTTGAACCACGGATCTACTGGTTTCCGTCCAGTTGCTCTACCCCTTGAGCTACCATGGTCAACGTGCCTTCCTGACATTAAATTCTCCAATTGACTCATCATATTTCCCAGTAGACCACTTAGGGTTCTCATATTTGAGACAAATCCCGGCCATGGCATTGAATTTTTCAGGTGGCTTAATTGAAAAAGTAGTGGTAATGTTCAAAGTCTACAAATTTCTAAATTTTAAAATAGAATTGAGGCTTGTATAGTTCAGTACAGTCCTTGCTGGCAGCTTAAACCTCTAGGAAAGCAGTATTATTCCAGTATTATAAAATATGTATTTATTATTATTATTATTATTATTATTATTATTATTATTATTATTATTATTATTATTATTATTATTATTATTATTATTATTATTATTATTATTATTATTATTATTATTATTATTATTATTATTATTATTATTATTATTATTATTATTATTATTATTATTATTATTATTATTATTATTATTATTATTATTATTATTATTATTATTATTATTATTATTATTATTATTATTATTATTATTATTATTATTATTATTATTATTATTATTATTATTATTATTATTATTATCATTATTATTATCATTATTATTATCATTATTATTATCATTATTATTATTATTATTATTATTATTATTATTATTATTATTATTATTATTATTATTATTATTATTATTATTATTATTATTATTATTATTATTATTATTATTATTATTATTATTATTATTATTATTATTATTATTATTATTATTATTATTATTATTATTATTATTATTATTATTATTATTATTATTATTATTATTATTATTATTATTATTATTATTATTATTATTATTATTATTATTATTATTATTATTATTATTATTATTATTATTATTATTATTATTATTATTATTATTATTATTATTATTATTATTATTATTATTATTATTATTATTATTATTATTATTATTATTATTATTATTATTATTATTATTATTATTATTATTATTATTATTATTATTATTATTATTATTATTATTATTATTATTATTATTATTATTATTATTATTGTTGTTGTTATTATTCTTTTCACAACTTATAAGTTTAACTATAGCATGCACTATGTAACAATCATAAAATCTGGTATGTTAAGATATAAAGCATGTGCTTATGAAATGAAATTTCCCCAAAAAAGAACATCTGCACCGTAAGAATGTTTTAGCATTCGGGAATCTGGTGTAAATGACAGTTTCGTTTAACATGTTCATTAACCCAACGTACATATTAATCGCCGGTTGAAATTATAATTTAGTTATTCACGTATTTCAAATCTAGCGCTTTGTAGTTTGTTCTCAAAGTTTTCTCAACATCAGCACGACAGTGGTTCTTTATACAGGATTCAAACGTGTTGCAGGCAGATAACCTTAGCTGGGTAGAGGTCTTCCAGTGCCATTTGCTTGAGTAACTTTCTGCTCGCTTACCTACGACATTTAGTTTAATGCTACTTAATTAAACGAAAGGTGAGTGTTTTATGATCGTGAGATTGCTGTAGTGTGGATCATGTCATTCTGGAAGATGACCTCTGTTACTAATAGCTTTCCATTCTGTACTGAGTTGTTGGAGTGAAAATTCAGGACGAGTTATTAAATATCTTATCTCGTATTCTCTGACAAATATACGGGTAAAGATCCACTAGGATTGATCAGTAAATAGAATGTGAAGCCGCGACCTCACCAATGTGAGCCACAAAAAACTCCTACAACCACGAACAAGTCACCAATCATAGACCACTGCCTGCCCAGGGCACACCTTACCTCTGACTTGTGTTATCAAGAGGGATAGTTTGATACAAATAGCTAATATCCGAAGGTGACGTGTAAATTCATCATAATGTGTAGTCTATAGCACTAGGATACCTGGAAAAGAATTCATTTGCTGAATTACTCATGAGTGAATTGAGGCTGTATTGCATCTCATCCCTGGATTATTGGTGCAATGAAGTTCAGTGCTCAGGACTGACCATACAATTGTTACTAGACATTGCTTCAAGATCAAGTTAAAGGGATGTTTTTGCCAAGAAACTGTCACAAACAAATTCAAATTATACTCCGAGATAATTAACTTCAAGTGCAGGTTAATATCCGTTTAAAGAAACAAAGAGAATCCCAGAGTACAAACTTCTTTAGAAGCTTGGCAGAACTTACTAACAAAAATAAGAAATCCCACAATCAGGTGTATGAAGATTCATTTATTTTGTTAATTATTTCTTCTCTTACACTATTGTTACTAAATTTGAACCAACACAGTCCAAGTTTAGGTTCAAATAAGTAGCAGATTTTCATTTTTTATTTAATTCTCTGTACTACAGTTTCATTCGTAACTGTCTGTTCTTTTTACACTTGGACACCTCACTAGCAATTCCCAATATGCAAAATGGTGTCAAAGAAGAGTTGAAACAGTACGTTGTAACTTCGTAACCTTCATTAATTAAAGGTACTTTAATTGAGTGAAAATAACTGGATTGCTTGTTCAGAAGCAGGAAGTTAAGATTTTATAAGTCGTTAATTGTGGTCCAACAGTCACGAGTTTTTGAGTGCTGATTTATAAATAAGAGCACTTAACTCAATGGTCATCAGCGCCCTTTCAAAAACTGTAATTTAAGTTACTATAAATTTATGTTAACTTTACTTTAACTTTAACTTTGCTTTGGCTTTGATTTGACTTTGCTCTAGGTCCACTTAGGCTTTGCTTTGGCTTTGCTCTGGCTCCACTTAGGATTTGCATTGGCTTTGCTCTGGCTCTACTTAGGCTTTGCTTTGACTTTCCTCTAGCTACACTTAGGCTTTGCTTTGGCTTTGCTCTGGCTCCACTTAGGCTTTGATTTGGCTTTGCTCTGGCTCCGCTTAGGCTTTGCTTTAGCTTTGCTCTGGCTCTACTTAGGTTTTGCTTTGGCTTTGCTCTGGCTCCACTTAGGCTTTGATTTGGCTTTGCTCTGGCTCCACTTAGGATTTGCTTTGGCTTTGCTCTGGCTCTACTTAGGTTTTGCTTTGGCTTTGCTCTGGCTCCACTTAGGCTTTGATTTGGCTTTGCTCTGGCTCCGCTTTGGCTTTACTTTGGCTTTGCTCTGGCTCTACTTAGGCTTTGCTTTGGCTTTGCTCTGGCTCCACTTAGGCTTTGCTTTGGCTTTGCTCTGGCTCCGCTTTGGCTTTACTTTGGCTTTGCTTTGGCTTTGCTTTGGCTCCACTTAGGCTTTGCTTAAGCTTTGCTCTGGCTCCACTTTGGCTTTGCTTTGGCTTTGCTCTGGCTCCACTTAGGCTCCACTTTGGCTTTGCTCTGGCTCCACTTAGGCTTTGCTTTGGCTTTGCTCTGGCTCCACTTAGGCTTTGCTTTAGCTTTGCTCTGGCTCCACTTAGGCTCCACTTTGGCTTTGCTCTGGCTCCACTTAGGCTTTGCTTTAGCTTTGCTCTGGCTCCACTTTGGCTTTGCTTTAGCTTTGCTCTGGCTCCACTTAGGCTCCACTTTGGCTTTGCTTTAGCTTTGCTCTGGCTCCACTTAGGCTTTGCTTTAGCTTTGCTCTGGCTCCACTTAGGCTTTGCTTTAGCTTTGCTCTGGCTCCACTTAGGCTCCACTTTGGCTTTGCTTTGGCTCCACTTAGGCTTTGCTTTAGCTTTGCTCTGGCTCCACTTTGGCTTTGCTTTAGCTTTGCTCTGGCTCCACTTAGGCTCCACTTTGGCTTTGCTCTGGCTCCACTTAGGCTTTGCTTTGGCTTTGCTCTGGCTCCACTTAGGCTTTGCTTTAGCTTTGCTCTGGCTCCACTTAGGCTCCACTTTGGCTTTGCTCTGGCTCCACTTAGGCTCCACTTTGGCTTTTCTCTGGCTCCACTTAGGCTTTGCTTTAGCTTTGAATGGCTCCACTTTGGCTTTGCTTTGGCCTTGCTTTGGCTCCACTTAGGCCTTGCTTTGGCTTTGCTCTGGCTCCACTTAGGCTTTGCTTTGGCCTTGCTTTGGCTCCACTTAGGCTTTGCTTTAGCTTTGCTCTGGCTCCACTTAGGCTTTGCATTGGCTTTGCTTTGGCTCCACTTAGGCTTTGCTTTAGCTTTGCTCTGGCTCCACTTTGGCTTTGCTTTAGCTTTGCTCTGGCTCCACTTAGGCTTCGCTTTGGCTTTGCTCTGGCTCCACTTTGGCTTTGCTTTGGCTTTGCTTTGGCTCCACTTAGGCTTTGCTTTAGCTTTGCTCTGGCTCCACTTAGGCTCCACTTTGGCTTTGCTTTGGCTCCACTTTGGCTTTGCTTTGGCTTTGCTCTGGCTCCTCTTTGGCTTTGCTTTGGCTTTGCTTTGGCTCCACTTAGGCTTTGCTTTAGCTTTGCTCTGGCTCCACTTAGGCTCCACTTTGGCTTTGCTTTGGCTCCACTTTGGCTTTGCTTTGGCTTTGCTCTGGCTCCACTTAGGCTCCACTTTGGCTTTTCTCTGGCTCCACTTAGGCTTTGCTTTAGCTTTGCTCTGGCTCCACTTAGGCTTTGCTTTAGCTTTGCTCTGGCTCCACTTTGGCTTTGCTTTGGCTTTGCTTTGGCTCCACTTAGGCTTTGCTTTAGCTTTGCTCTGGCTCCACTTTGGCTTTGCTTTGGCCTTGCTTTGGCTCCACTTAGGCTTTGCTTTAGCTTTGCTCTGGCTCCACTTAGGCTTTGCTTTGGCTTTGCTTTGGTTCCACTTTGGCTTTGCTTTGGCTCCACTTAGGCTTTGCTTTAGCTTTGCTCTGGCTCCACTTTGGCTTTGCTTTAGCTTTTCTCTGGCTCCACTTAGGCTTTTCTTTGGCTCCACTTAGGCTTTGCTTTGGCTTTTCTCTGGCTCCACTTAGGCTTTGCTTTGGCTTTGCTTTGGCTCCACTTTGGCTTTGCTTTAGCTTTTCTCTGGCTCCACTTAGGCTTTTCTCTGGCTCCATTTAGGCTTTGCTTTGGCTTTGCTCTGGCTCCACTTTGGCTTTGCTTTAGCTTTTCTCTGGCTCCACTTAGGCTTTTCTCTGGCTCCACTTAGGCTTTGCTTTGGCTTTTCTCTGGCTCCACTTAGGCTTTGCTTTGGCTTTGCTTTGGCTCCACTTAGGCTTTGCTTTGGCTCCACTTAGGCTTTGCTTTGGCTTTTCTCTGGCTCCACTTAGGCTTTGCTTTGGCTTTGCTTTGGCTCCACTTAGGCTTTGCTTTGGCTCCCATTAGGCTTTGCTTTAGCTTTGCTCTGGCTCCACTTAGGCTTTGCTTTGGCTTTGCTTTGGCTCCACTTTGGCTTTGCTTTGGCTTTGCTTTGGCTCCACTTTGGCTTTGCTTTAGCTTTGCACTGGCTCCACTTTGGCTTTGCTTTGGCTTTGCTTTGGCTCCACTTAGGCTTTGCTTTAGCTTTGCTCTGGCTCCACTTAGGCTTTGCTTTAGCTTTGCTCTGGCTCCACTTAGGCTTTGCTTTGGCTTTTCTTTGGCTCCACTTAGGCTTTGCTTTAGCTTTGCTCTGGCTCCACTTTGGCTTTGCTTTAGCTTTTCTGTGGCTCCACTTAGGCTTTTCTTTGGCTCCACTTAGGCTTTGCTTTGGCTTTTCTCTGGCTCCACTTTGGCTTTGCTTTAGCTTTTCTCTGGCTCCACTTAGGCTTTTCTTTGGCTCCACTTAGGCTTTGCTTTAGCTTTTCTCTGGCTCCACTTAGGCTTTGCTTTGGCTTTGCTTTGGCTCCACTTAGGCTTTGCTTTAGCTTTGCTCTGGCTCCACTTTGGCTTTGCTTTAGCTTTTCTCTGGCTCCACTTAGGCTTTGCTTTGGCTTTGCTTTGGCTCCACTTAGGCTTTGCTTTGGCTTTGCTTTGGCTCCACTTAGGCTTTGCTTTAGCTTTGCTCTGGCTCCACTTTGGCTTTGCTTTGGCCTTGCTTTGGCTCCACTTAGGTTTTGCTTTAGCTTTGCTCTGGCTCCACTTAGGCTTTGCTTTGGCTTTGCTTTGGCTCCACTTAGGCTTTGCTTTAGCTTTGCTCTGGCTCCACTTTGGCTTTGCTTTGGCTTTGCTTTGGCTCCACTTAGGCTCCACTTTGGCTTTGCTTTGGATCCACTTAGGCTTTGCTTTAGCTTTTCTCTGGCTCCACTTAGGCTTTGCTTTGGCTTTGCTTTGGCTCCACTTAGGCTTTGCTTTAGCTTTGCTCTGGCTCCACTTTGGCTTTGCTTTGGCTTTGCTTTGGCTCCACTTAGGCTTTGCTTTAGCTTTGCTCTGGCTCCACTTTGGCTTTGCTTTGGCTTTGCTTTGGCTCCACTTAGGCTTTGCTTTAGCTTTGCTCTGGCTCCACTTAGGCTTTGCTTAAGCTTTTCTCTGGCTCCACTTAGGCTTTGCTTTGGCTTTGCTTTGGCTCCACTTAGGCTTTGCTTTAGCTTTGCTCTGGCTCCACTTAGGCTTTGCTTTGGCTTTGCTTTGGCTCCACTTAGGCTTTGCTTTAGCTTTGCTCTGGCTCCACTTTGGCTTTGCTTTAGCTTTTCTCTGGCTCCACTTAGGCTTTGCCTTGGCCTTGCTTTGGCTCCACTTAGGCTTTGCTTTAGCTTTGCTCTGGCTCCACTTAGGCTTTGCTTTGGCCTTGCTTTGGCTCCACTTAGGCTTTGCTTTAGCTTTGCTCTGGCTCCACTTAGGCTTTGCTTTGGCGCTGCTTTGGCTCCACTTAGGCTTTGCTTTGACTTTGGTCTGGCTCCACTTAGGCTTTGCTTTAGCTTTGCTCTGGCTCCACTTTGGCTTTGCTTTGGCTTTGCTTTGGCTCCACTTAGGCTTTGCTTTAGCTTTGCTCTGGCTCCAATTAGGCTCCACTTTGGCTTTGCTTTGGCTCCACTTAGGCTTTGCTTTAGCTTTGCTCTGGCTCCACTTAGGCTTTGCTTTAGCTTTTCTCTGGCTCCACTTAGGCTTTGCTTTGACTTTGGTCTGGCTCCACTTAGGCTTTGCTTTAGCTTTGCTCTGGCTCCACTTTGGCTTTGCTTTGGCTTTGCTTTGGCTCCACTTAGGCTTTGCTTTAGCTTTGCTCTGGCTCCAATTAGGCTCCACTTTGGCTTTGCTTTGGCTCCACTTAGGCTTTGCTTTAGCTTTTCTCTGGCTCCACTTAGGCTTTGCTTTGGCTTTGCTTTGGCTCCACTTAGGCTTTGCTTTAGCTTTGCTCTGGCCCCACTTTGGCTTTGCTTTGGCTTTGCTTTGGCTCCACTTAGGCTTTGCTTTAGCTTTGCTCTGGCTCCACTTTGGCTTTGCTTTGGCTTTGCTTTGGCTCCACTTAGGCTTTGCTTTAGCTTTGCTCTGGCTCCACTTAGGCTTTGCTTTAGCTTTTCTCTGGCTCCACTTAGGCTTTGCTTTGGCTTTGCTTTGGCTCCACTTAGGCTTTGCTTTAGCTTTGCTTTGGCTCCACTTAGGCTTTGCTTTAGCTTTGCTTTGGCTCCACTTAGGCTTTGCTTTAGCTTTACTCTGGCTCCACTTAGGCTTTGCTTTAGCTTTGCTCGGGCTCCACTTTGGCTTTGCTTTGGCTTTGCTTTGGCTCCACTTAGGCTTTGCTTTAGCTTTGCTTTGGCTCCACTTAGGCTTTGCTTTAGCTTTGCTCTGGCTCCACTTAGGCTTTGCTTTGGCTTTGCTTTGGCTCCACTTAGGCTTTGCTTTAGCTTTGCTCTGGCTCCACTTTGGCTTTGCTTTAGCTTTTCTCTGGCTCCACTTAGGCTTTGCTTTGGCTTTGCTCTGGCTCCACTTAGGCTTTGCTTTGGCTTTGCTCTGGCTCCACTTAGGCTTTGCTTTAGCTTTTCTCTGGCTCCACTTTGGCTTTGCTTTGGCTTTGCTTTGGCTCCACTTAGGCTTTGCTTTAGCTTTGCTCTGGCTCCACTTAGGCTTTGCTTTGGCTTTGCTCTGGCTCCACTTAGGCTTTGCTTTAGCTTTTCTCTGGCTCCACTTAGGCTTTGCTTTAGCTTTTCTCTGGCTCCACTTAGGCTTTGCTTTAGCTCTGCTCTGGCTCCATTTTGGCTTTGCTCTGGTTCCACTTAGGCTTTGCTTTGGACTTGCTCTGGCTCCACTTTGGCTTTGCTTTGGCTCCACTTAGGCTTTGCTTTGGACTTGCTCTGGCTCCACTTAGGCTTTGCTTTGGACTTGCTCTGGCTCCACTTTGGCTTTGCTTTGGCTTTGCTGTGGCACCACTTTGGCTTTGCTTTGGCTTTGCTCTGGCTTTGCTCTGGCTCTCTTTTTGCTTTGCTTTGGCTCTGTTTCGGCTCCACTTAGGCTTTGCTTTGGCTTTGCTCTGGCTCCATTTTGGCTTTGCTCTGGCTCCATTTTGGCTTTGCTCTGGCTTTGCTTTGGCTTTGCTCTGGCTCCACTTTGGCTTTGCTTTGGCTTTGATTTGACTCCACTTAGGCTTTGCTTTAGCTTTGCTTTTGCTTTGTTCTGGCTACTCTTTGACTTTGCTTTGGCCTTGTTCTGGCTCCGCTTTGGCTTTGCTTTGGATTTATTTTGGCTCCACTTAGGCTTTGCTTTGGCTTTGTTCTTGCTCCGCTTTGGCTTTGCTTTGGCTTTGTTCTTGCTCCGCTTTGGCTTCGCTTTGGATTTGTTTTGGCTCCACTCAGGCTTTGCTCTGGCTCCACTTTGGCTTTGCTTTGGCTCCGCTTTGGCTTTGTTTTCGCTCCACTTAGTCTTTGCTTTAGCTTTGCTCTGGCTCCACTTTGGCTTTGCTTTGGCTTTGCTCTGGCTCCACTTTGGCTTTGCTTTAGCTTTGCTTTGGCTCCACTTAGGCTTTGCTTTGGCTTTGCTCTGGCTCCGCTTTGGCTTTGCTCTAGCTCCGCTTTGGCTCCACTTTGGCTTTGCTTTGGCTTTGCTTTGGCTCCACTTAGGCTTTGCTTTAGCTTTGCTCTGGCTCCACTTTGGCTTTGCTTTGGCTTTGCTTTGGCTCCACTTAGGCTTTGCTTTAGCTTTGCTCTGGCTCCACTTAGGCTTTGCTTTAGCTTTTCTCTGGCTCCACTTAGGCTTTGCTTTGGCTACACTTAGGCTTTGCTTTAGCTTTTCTCTGGCTCCACTTAGGCTTTGCTTTGGCTACACTTAGGCTTTGCTTTAGCTTTTCTCTGGCTCCACTTAGGCTTTGCTTTGGCTACACTTAGGCTTTGCTTTAGCTTTGCTCTGGCTCCACTTAGGCTTTGCTTTGGCTACACTTTGGCTTTGCTTTAGCTTTTCTCTGGCTCCACTTAGGCTTTGCTTTAGCTTTGCTCTGGCTCCACTTAGGCTTTGCTTTAGCTTTTCTCTGGCTCCACTTAGGCTTTTCTTTGGCTCCACTTAGGCTTTGCTTTGGCTTTGCTTTGGCTACACTTAGGCTTTGCTTTAGCTTTTCTCTGGCTCCACTTAGGCTTTGCTTTGGCTTTGCTTTGGCTCCACTTAGGCTTTGCTTTAGCTTTGCTCTGGCTCCACTTTGGCTTTGCTTTAGCTTTTCTCTGGCTCCACTTAGGCTTTTCTTTGGCTCCACTTAGGCTTTGCTTTGGCCTTGCTTTGGCTCCACTTTAGCTTTGCTCTGGCTCCACTTTGGCTTTGCTTTAGCTTTTCTCTGGCTCCACTTAGGCTTTGCTTTGGCTTTGCTTTGGCTCCACTTAGGCTTTGCTTTGGCTTGGCTTTGGCTCCACTTAGGCTTTGCTTTAGCTTTGCTCTGGCTCCACTTTGGCTTTGCTTTGGCCTTGCTTTGGCTCCACTTAGGCTTTGCTTTAGCTTTGCTCTGGCTCCACTTAGGCTTTGCTTTGGCTTTGCTTTGGCTCCACTTAGGCTTTGCTTTGGCTTTGCTTTGGCTCCACTTAGGCTTTGCTTTAGCTTTGCTCTGGCTCCACTTTGGCTTTGCTTTGGCTTTGCTTTGGCTCCACTTAGGCTTTGCTTTAGCTTTGCTCTGGCTCCACTTAGGCTCCACTTTGGCTTTGCTTTGGCTTTGCTTTGGCTCCACTTAGGCTTTGCTTTAGCTTTGCTCTGGCTCCACTTTGGCTTTGCTTTGGCCTTGCTTTGGCTCCACTTAGGCTTTGCTTTAGCTTTGCTCTGGCTCCACTTAGGCTCCACTTTGGCTTTGCTTTGGCTTTGCTTTGGCTCCACTTTGGCTTTGCTTTAGCTTTGCTCTGGCTCCACTTTGGCTTTGCTTTGGCCTTGCTTTGGCTCCACTTAGGCTTTGCTTTAGCTTTGCTCTGGCTCCACTTAGGCTCCACTTTGGCTTTGCTTTGGCCTTGCTTTGGCTCCACTTAGGCTTTGCTTTAGCTTTGCTCTGGCTCCACTTTGGCTTTGCTTTGGCCTTGCTTTGGCTCCACTTAGGCTTTGCTTTAGCTTTGCTCTGGCTCCACTTAGGCTCCACTTTGGCTTTGCTTTGGCTCCACTTAGGCTTTGCTTTAGCTTTTCTCTGGCTCCACTTAGGCTTTGCTTTGGCTTTGCTTTGGCTCCACTTAGGCTTTGCTTTAGCTTTGCTCTGGCTCCACTTTGGCTTTGCTTTGGCTTTGCTTTGGCTCCACTTAGGCTTTGCTTTAGCTTTGCTCTGGCTCCACTTAGGCTTTGCTTTAGCTTTGCTCTGGCTCCACTTAGGCTTTGCTTTGGCTTTGCTTTGGCTCCACTTAGGCTTTGCTTTAGCTTTGCTTTGGCTCCACTTAGGCTTTGCTTTAGCTTTGCTCTGGCTCCACTTAGGCTTTGCTTTAGCTTTGCTCTGGCTCCACTTTGGCTTTGCTTTGGCTTTGCTTTGGCTACACTTAGGCTTTGCTTTAGCTTTGCTCTGGCTCCACTTTGGCTTTGCTTTGGCTTTGCCTTGGCTCCACTTAGGCTTTGCTTTAGCTTTTCTCTGGCTCCACTTTGGCTTTGCTTTGGCTTTGCTTTGGCTCCACTTAGGCTTTGCTTTAGCTTTGCTCTGGCTCCACTTTGGCTTTGCTTTGGCTTTCCTCTGGCTCCACTTAGGCTTTGCTTTAGCTTTTTTCTGGCTCCACTTAGGCTTTGCTTTAGCTTTTCTCTGGCTCCACTTAGGCTTTGCTTTAGCTCTGCTCTGGCTCCACTTTGGCTTTGCTTTGGCTCCACTTAGGCTTTGCTTTGGACTTGCTCTGGCTCCACTTAGGTTTTGCTTTGGACTTGCTCTGGCTCCACTTTGGCTTTGCTTTGGCTTTGCTGTGGCACCACTTTGGCTTTGCTTTGGCTTTGCTCTGGCTTTGCTCTGGCTCTCTTTTTGCTTTGCTTTGGCTCTGTTTTGGCTCCACTTAGGCTTTGCTTTGGCTTTGCTCTGGCTCCATTTTGGCTTTGCTCTGGCTCCATTTTGGCTTTGCTCTGGCTCCATTTTGGCTTTGCTCTGGCTTTGCTTTGGCTTTGCTCTGGCTCCACTTTGGCTTTGCTTTGGCTTTGATTTGACTCCACTTAGGCTTTGCTTTAGCTTTGCTTTTGCTTTGTTCTGGCTACTCTTTGACTTTGCTTTGGCCTTGTTCTGGCTCCGCTTTGGCTTTGCTTTGGATTTATTTTGGCTCCACTTAGGCTTTGCTTTGGCTTTGTGCTTGCTCCGCTTTGGCTTTGCTTTGGCTTTGTTCTTGCTCCGCTTTGGCTTCGCTTTGGATTTGTTTTGGCTCCACTCAGGCTTTGCTCTGGCTCCACTTTGGCTTTGCTTTGGCTCCGCTTTGGCTTTGTTTTCGCTCCACTTAGTCTTTGCTTTAGCTTTGCTCTGGCTCCACTTTGGCTTTGCTTTGGCTTTGCTCTGGCTCCACTTTGGCTTTGCTTTAGCTTTGCTTTTGCTCCACTTAGGCTTTGCTTTGGCTTTGCTCTGGCTCCGCTTTGGCTTTGCTCTAGCTCCGCTTTGGCTCCACTTTGGCTTTGCTTTGGCTTTGCTTTGGCTCCACTTAGGCTTTGCTTTAGCTTTGCTCTGGCTCCACTTTGGCTTTGCTTTGGCTTTGCTTTGGCTCCACTTAGGCTTTGCTTTAGCTTTGCTCTGGCTCCACTTAGGCTTTGCTTTAGCTTTGCTCTGGCTCCACTTTGGCTTTGCTTTAGCTTTGCTTTGGTTCCACTTTGGCTTTGCTTTAGCTTTGCTCTGGCTCCACTTAGGCTTTGCTTTAGCTTTGCTCTGGCTCCACTTAGGCTTTGCTTTAGCTTTGCTCTGGCTCCACTTTGGCTTTGCTTTGGCTTTGCTTTGGCTCCACTTAGGCTTTGCTTTAGCTTTGCTCTGGCTCCACTTAGGCTTTGCTTTAGCTTTGCTCTGGCTCCACTTAGGCTTTGCTTTAGCTTTGCTTTGGCTCCACTTTGGCTTTGCTTTAGCTTTGCTCTGGCTCCACTTAGGCTTTGCTTTAGCTTTGCTCTGGCTCCACTTTGGCTTTGCTTTAGCTTTTCTCTGGCTCCACTTAGGCTTTGCTTTGGCTTTGCTTTGGCTACACTTAGGCTTTGCTTTAGCTTTTCTCTGGCTCCACTTAGGCTTTGCTTTAGCTTTTCTCTGGCTCCACTTAGGCTTTGCTTTAGCTTTGCTCTGGCTCCACTTAGGCTTTGCTTTAGCTTTGCTTTGGCTCCACTTAGGCTTTGCTTTGGCTTTGCTTTGGCTCCACTTAGGCTTTGCTTTAGCTTTGCTCTGGCTCCACTTTGGCTTTGCTTTAGCTTTTCTCTGGCTCCACTTAGGCTTTGCTTTGGCTTTGCTTTGGCTCCACTTAGGCTTTGCTTTGGCTTTGCTTTGGCTCCACTTAGGCTTTGCTTTAGCTTTGCTCTGGCTCCACTTTGGCTTTGCTTTGGCCTTGCTTTGGCTCCACTTAGGCTTTGCTTTAGCTTTGCTCTGGCTCCACTTTGGCTTTGCTTTGGCCTTGCTCTGGCTCCACTTTGGCTTTGCTTTGGCCTTGCTCTGGCTCCACTTTGGCTTTGCTTTGGCCTTGCTCTGGCTCCACTTTAGCTTTGCTTTGGCTCCACTTTGGCTTTGCTTTAGCTTTGCTCTGGCTCCACTTTGGCTTTGCTTTGGCCTTGCTCTGGCTCCACTTAGGCTTTGCTTTGGCTTTGCTTTTGCTCCACTTAGGCTTTGCTTTAGCTTTGCTTTGGCTCCACTTAGGCTTTGCTTTAGCTTTGCTCTGGCTCCACTTAGGCTCCACTTTGGCTTTGCTCTGGCTCCACTTAGGCTTTGCTTTAGCTTTTCTCTGGTTCCACTTAGGCTTTGCTTTAGCTTTGCTCTGGCTCCACTTTGGCTTTGCTTTGGCTCCACTTAGGCTTTGCTTTAGCTTTGCTCTGGCTCCACTTAGGCTCCACTTTGGCTTTGCTTTGGCCTTGCTTTGGCTCCACTTAGGCTTTGCTTTAGCTTTGCTCTGGCTCCACTTTGGCTTTGCTTTGGCCTTGCTCTGGCTCCACTTTGGCTTTGCTTTGGCCTTGCTCTGGCTCCACTTAGGCTTTGCTTTGGCTTTGCTTTTGCTCCACTTAGGCTTTGCTTTAGCTTTGCTTTGGCTCCACTTAGGCTTTGCTTTAGCTTTGCTTTGGCTCCACTTAGGCTTTGCTTTAGCTTTGCTCTGGCTCCACTTAGGCTCCACATTGGCTTTGCTTTGGCTCCACTTAGGCTTTGCTTTAGCTTTTCTCTGGCTCCACTTAGGCTTTGCTTTAGCTTTGCTCTGGCTCCACTTAGGCTTTGCTTTAGCTTTTCTCTGGCTCCACTTAGGCTTTGCTTTAGCTTTGCTCTGGCTCCACTTTGGCTTTGCTTTGGCTCCACTTAGGCTTTGCTTTAGCTTTGCTCTGGCTCCACTTAGGCTCCACTTTGGCTTTGCTTTGGCTCCACTTAGGCTTTGCTTTAGCTTTTCTCTGGCTCCACTTAGGCTTTGCTTTGGCTTTGCTTTGGCTACACTTAGGCTTTGCTTTGGCTCCACTTAGGCTTTGCTTTGGCTCCACTTAGGCTTTGCTTTAGCTTTGCTCTGGCTCCACTTAGGCTTTGCTCTGGCTCCACTTTGGCTTTGCTTTGGCTACACTTAGGCTTTGCTTTAGCTTTGCTTTGGCTACACTTAGGCTTTGCTTTAGCTTTGCTCTGGCTCCACTTAGGCTTTGCTTTGGCTCCACTTAGGCTTTGCTTTAGCTTTGCTCTGGCTCCACTTAGGCTTTGCTCTGGCTCCACTTTGGCTTTGCTTTGGCTACACTTAGGCTTTGCTTTGGCTTTGCTTTGGCTACACTTAGGCTTTGCTTTAGCTTTGCTCTGGCTCCACTTAGGCTTTGCTTTGGCTCCACTTAGGCTTTGCTTTAGCTTTGCTCTGGCTCCACTTAGGCTTTGCTCTGGCTCCACTTAGGCTTTGCTTTGGCTACACTTAGGCTTTGCTTTAGCTTTGCTCTGGCTCCACTTAGGCTTTGCTCTGGCTCCACTTTGGCTTTGCTTTGGCTCCACTTAGGCTTTGCTTTAGCTTTTCTCTGGCTCCACTTAGGCTTTGCTTTGGCTTCGCTTTGGCTCCACTTAGGCTTTGCTTTAGCTTTTCTCTGGCTCCACTTTGGCTTTGCTTTGGCTTTGCTTTGGCTCCACTTAGGCTTTGCTTTAGCTTTTCTCTGGCTCCACTTTGGCTTTGCTTTGGCTCCACTTAGGCTTTGCTTTAGCTTTTCTCTGGCTCCACTTTGGCTTTGCTTTGGCTCCACTTAGGCTTTGCTTTAGCTTTGCTCTGGCTCCACTTTGGCTTTGCTTTGGCTTTGCTTTGGCTCCACTTAGGCTTTGTTTTAGCTTTGCTCTGGCTCCACTTAGGCTTTGCTTTAGCTTTGCTCTGGCTCCACTTAGGCTTTGCTTTAGCTTTGCTCTGGCTCCACTTTGGCTTTGCTTTGGCTTTGCTTTGGCTCCACTTAGGCTTTGCTTTAGCTTTGCTCTGGCTCCACTTTGGCTTTGCTTTGGCTTTGCTTTGGCTCCACTTAGGCTTTGCTTTAGCTTTGCTCTGGCTCCACTTAGGCTTTGCTTTAGCTTTGCTCTGGCTCCACTTAGGCTTTGCTTTAGCTTTGCTCTGGCTCCACTTAGGCTTTGCTTTGGCTTTGCTCTGGCTCCGCTTTGGCTTTGCTCTAGCTCCGCTTTGGCTCCACTTTGGCTTTGCTTTGGCTTTGCTTTGGCTCCACTTAGGCTTTGCTTTAGCTTTGCTCTGGCTCCACTTTGGCTTTGCTTTGGCTTTGCTTTGGCTCCACTTAGGCTTTGCTTTAGCTTTGCTCTGGCTCCACTTAGGCTTTGCTCTGGCTCCACTTAGGCTTTGCTTTGGCTACACTTAGGCTTTGCTTTAGCTTTGCTCTGGCTCCACTTAGGCTTTGCTCTGGCTCTACTTTGGCTTTGCTTTGGCTCCACTTAGGCTTTGCTTTAGCTTTTCTCTGGCTCCACTTTGGCTTTGCTCTGGCTCCACTTAGGCTTTGCTTTAGCTTTGCTCTGGCTCCACTTAGGCTTTGCTCTGGCTCCACTTTGGCTTTGCTTTGGCTCCACTTAGGCTTTGCTTTAGCTTTGCTCTGGCTCCACTTTGGCTTTGCTTTGGCTTTGCTTTGGCTCCACTTAGGCTTTGCTTTAGCTTTGTTCTGGCTCCACTTAGGCTTTGCTCTGGCTCCACTTTGGCTTTGCTTTGGCTCCACTTAGGCTTTGCTTTAGCTTTTCTCTGGCTCCACTTTGGCTTTGCTTTGGCTCCACTTAGGCTTTGCTTTAGCTTTGCTCTGGCTCCACTTAGGCTTTGCTCTGGCTCCACTTTGGCTTTGCTTTGGCTCCACTTAGGCTTTGCTTTAGCTTTGCTCTGGCTCCACTTTGGCTTTGCTTTGGCTTTGCTTTGGCTCCACTTAGGCTTTGCTTTAGCTTTTCTCTGGCTCCACTTAGGCTTTGCTTTAGCTTTGCTCTGGCTCCACTTTGGCTTTGCTTTGGCTTTGCTTTGGCTCCACTTAGGCTTTGCTTTAGCTTTGCTCTGGCTCCACTTTGGCTTTGCTTTGGCTTTGCTTTGGCTCCACTTAGGCTTTGCTTTAGCTTTGCTCTGGCTCCACTTTGGCTTTGCTTTAGCTTTTCTCTGGCTCCACTTAGGCTTTGCTTTGGCTTTGCTTTGGCTACACTTAGGCTTTGCTTTAGCTTTTCTCTGGCTCCACTTAGGCTTTGCTTTGGCTTTGCTTTGGCTCCACTTAGGCTTTGCTTTAGCTTTGCTCTGGCTCCACTTTGGCTTTGCTTTAGCTTTTCTCTGGCTCAACTTAGGCTTTGCTTTGGCTTTGCTTTGGCTCCACTTAGGCTTTGCTTTGGCTTTGCTTTGGCTCCACTTAGGCTTTGCTTTAGCTTTGCTCTGGCTCCACTTTGGCTTTGCTTTGGCCTTGCTTTGGCTCCACTTAGGCTTTGCTTTAGCTTTGCTCTGGCTCCACTTAGGCTTTGCTTTGGCTTTGCTTTGGCTCCACTTAGGCTTTGCTTTAGCTTTGCTCTGGCTCCACTTTGGCTTTGCTTTGGCTTTGCTTTGGCTCCACTTAGGCTTTGCTTTAGCTTTGCTCTGGCTCCACTTAGGCTCCACTTTGGCTTTGCTTTGGCTCCACTTAGGCTTTGCTTTAGCTTTTCTCTGGCTCCACTTTGGCTTTGCTTTGGCTTTGCTTTGGCTCCACTTAGGCTTTGCTTTAGCTTTTCTCTGGCTCCACTTTGGCTTTGCTTTGGCTCCACTTAGGCTTTGCTTTAGCTTTTCTCTGGCTCCACTTTGGCTTTGCTTTGGCTCCACTTAGGCTTTGCTTTAGCTTTGCTCTGGCTCCACTTTGGCGTTGCTTTGGCTTTGCTTTGGCTCCACTTAGGCTTTGCTTTAGCTTTGCTCTGGCTCCACTTAGGCTTTGCTTTAGCTTTGCTCTGGCTCCACTTAGGCTTTGCTTTAGCTTTGCTCTGGCTCCACTTTGGCTTTGCTTTGGCTTTGCTTTGGCTCCACTTAGGCTTTGCTTTAGCTTTGCTCTGGCTCCACTTTGGCTTTGCTTTGGCTTTGCTTTGGCTCCACTTAGGTTTTGCTTTAGCTTTGCTCTGGCTCCACTTAGGCTTTGCTTTAGCTTTGCTCTGGCTCCACTTAGGCTTTGCTTTAGCTTTGCTCTGGCTCCACTTTGGCTTTGCTTTGGCTTTGCTTTGGCTCCACTTAGGCCTTGCTTTAGCTTTTCTCTGGCTCCACTTAGGCTTTGCTTTAGCTTTGCTCTGGCTCCACTTTGGCTTTGCTTTAGCTTTGCTCTGGCTCCACTTTGGCTTTGCTTTGGCTTTGCTTTGGCTCCACTTAGGCTTTGCTTTAGCTTTGCTCTGGCTCCACTTTGGCTTTGCTTTGGCTTTGCTTTGGCTCCACTTAGGCTTTGCTTTAGCTTTGCTCTGGCTCCACTTAGGCTTTGCTTTAGCTTTGCTCTGGCTCCACTTAGGCTTTGCTTTAGCTTTGCTCTGGCTCCACTTTGGCTTTGCTTTGGCTTTGCTTTGGCTCCACTTAGGCTTTGCTTTAGCTTTGCTCTGGCTCCACTTAGGCTTTGCTTTAGCTTTGCTCTGGCTCCACTTTGGCTTTGCTTTGGCCTTGCTCTGGCTCCACTTAGGCTTTGCTTTAGCTTTGCTCTGGCTCCATTTTGGCTTTGCTCTGGCTCCATTTTGGCTTTGCTCTGGCTTTGCTTTGGCTCCACTTAGGCTTTGCTTTAGCTTTGCTCTGGCTCCACTTTGGCTTTGCTTTGGCTTTGCTCTGGCTCCACTTAGGCTTTGCTTTAGCTTTTCTCTGGCTCCACTTTGGCTTTGCTTTAGCTTTTCTCTGGCTCCACTTAGGCTTTGCTTTAGCTCTGCTCTGGCTCCATTTTGGCTTTGCTCTGGCTCCACTTAGGCTTTGCTTTGGACTTGCTCTGGCTCCACTTTGGCTTTGCTTTGGCTCCACTTAGGCTTTGCTTTGGACTTGCTCTGGCTCCACTTAGGCTTTGCTTTGGACTTTCTCTGGCTCCACTTTGGCTTTGCTTTGGCTTTGCTGTGGCACTACTTTGGCTTTGCTTTGGCTTTGCTCTGGCTTTGCTCTGGCTTTGTTTTCGCTCCACTTAGTCTTTGCTTTAGCTTTGCTCTGGCTCCACTTTGGCTTTGCTTTGGCTTTGCTCTGGCTCCACTTTTGCTTTGCTTTAGCTTTGCTTTGGCTCCACTTAGGCTTTGCTTTGGCTTTGCTCTGGCTCCGCTTTGGCTTTGCTCTAGCTCCGCTTTGGCTCCACTTTGGCTTTGCTTTGGCTTTGCTTTGGCTCCACTTAGGCTTTGCTTTAGCTTTGCTCTGGCTCCACTTTGGCTTTGCTTTGGCCTTGCTCTGGCTCCACTTAGGCTTTGCTTTGGCTTTGCTCTGGCTCTGCTTTGGCTCCACTTAGGCTTTGCTTTGGCTTTGCTTTGGCTCCACTTAGGCTTTGCTTTGGCTTTGCTCTGGCTTTGCTTTGGCTCCACTTAGGCTTTGCTTTGGCCTTGCTCTGGCTCCACTTAGGCTTTGCTTTGGCTTTGCTCTGGCTTTGCTTTGGCTCCACTTTGGCTTTGCTTTGGCTTTGCTTTGGCTCCACTTAGGCTTTGCTTTAGCTTTGCTCTGGCTCCATTTTGGCTTTGCTCTGGCTCCATTTTGGCTTTGCTCTGGCTTTGCTTTGGCTTTGCTCTGGCTCCACTTTGGCTTTGCTTTGGCTTTGATTTGACTCCACTTAGGCTTTGCTTTAGCTTTGCTTTTGCTTTGTTCTGGCTACTCTTTGACTTTGCTTTGGCCTTGTTCTGGCTCCGCTTTGGCTTTGCTTTGGATTTATTTTGGCTCCACTTAGGCTTTGCTTTGGCTTTGTTCTTGCTCCGCTTTGGCTTTGCTTTGGCTTTGTTCTTGCTCCGCTTTGGCTTCGCTTTGGATTTGTTTTGGCTCCACTCAGGCTTTGCTCTGGCTCCACTTTGGCTTTGCATTGGCTCCGCTTTGGCTTTGTTTTCGCTCCACTTAGTCTTTGCTTTAGCTTTGCTCTGGCTCCACTTTGGCTTTGCTTTGGCTTTGCTCTGGCTCCACTTTGGCTTTGCTTTAGCTTTGCTTTGGCTCCACTTAGGCTTTGCTTTGGCTTTGCTCTGGCTCCGCTTTGGCTTTGCTCTAGCTCCGCTTTGGCTCCACTTTGGCTTTGCTTTGGCTTTGCTTTGGCTCCACTTAGGCTTTGCTTTATCTTTGCTCTGGCTCCACTTTGGCTTTGCTTTGGCTTTGCTTTGGCTCCACTTAGGCTTTGCTTTAGCTTTGCTCTGGCTCCACTTTGGCTTTGCTTTAGCTTTTCTCGGGTTCCACTTAGGCTTTGCTTTGGCTTTGCTTTGGCTACACTTAGGCTTTGCTTTAGCTTTTCTCTGGCTCCACTTAGGCTTTGCTTTGGCTTTGCTTTGGCTCCACTTAGGCTTTGCCTTAGCTTTGCTCTGGCTCCACTTAGGCTTTGCTTTAGCTTTGCTTTGGCTACACTTAGGCTTTGCTTTAGCTTTTCTCTGGGTCCACTTTGGCTTTGCTTTGGCTTTGCTTTGGCTCCACTTAGGCTTTGCTTTGGCTTTGCTTTGGCTCCACTTAGGCTTTGCTTTGGCTTTGCTCTGGCTCCACTTTGGCTTTGCTTTGGCCTTGCTTTGGCTCCACTTTGGCTTTGCTTTGGCTACACTTAGGCTTTGCTTTAGCTTTTCTCTGGCTCCACTTAGGCTTTGCTTTGGCTTTGCCTTGGCTCCACTTAGGCTTTGCTTTGGCTTTGCTTTTGCTCCACTTAGGCTTTGCTTTAGCTTTGCTCTGGCTCCACTTTGGCTTTGCTTTGGCTTTGCTTTGGCTCCACTTAGGCTTTGCTTTAGCTTTGCTCTGGCTCCACTTAGGCTCCACTTTGGCTTTGCTTTGGCTCCACTTAGGCTTTGCTTTAGCTTTTCTCTGGCTCCACTTAGGCTTTGCTTTGGCTTTGCTTTGGCTCCACTTAGGCTTTGCTTTAGCTTTGCTCTGGCTCCACTTTGGCTTTGCTTTGGCTTTGCTTTGGCTCCACTTAGGCTTTGCTTTAGCTTTGCTCTGGCTCCACTTTGGCTTTGCTTTGGCTTTGCTTTGGCTCCACTTAGGCTTTGCTTTAGCTTTGCTCTGGCTCCACTTTGGCTTTGCTTTAGCTTTTCTCTGGCTCCACTTAGGCTTTGCTTTAGCTTTTCTCTGGCTCCACTTAGGCTTTGCTTTGGCTTTGCTTTGGCTCCACTTAGGCTTTGCTTTAGCTTTGCTCTGGCTCCACTTTGGCTTTGCTTTGGCTTTGCTTTGGCTCCACTTAGGCTTTGCTTTAGCTTTGCTCTGGCTCCACTTTGGCTTTGCTTTGGCTTTGCTTTGGCTCCACTTAGGCTTTGCTTTGGCTTTGCTTTGGCTCCACTTAGGCTTTGCTTTAGCTTTGCTCTGGCTCCACTTTGGCTTTGCTTTGGCTTTGCTTTGGCTCCACTTAGGCTTTGCTTTAGCTTTGCTCTGGCTCCACTTTGGCTTTGCTTTGGCTTTGCTTTGGCTCCACTTAGGGTTTGCTTTAGCTTTGCTCTGGCTCCACTTTGGCTTTGCTTTAGCTTTGCTCTGGCTCCACTTAGGCTTTGCTTTAGCTTTGCTCTGGCTCCACTTAGGCTTTGCTTTGGCTTTGCTTTGGCTCCACTTAGGCTTTGCTTTAGCTTTGCTCTGGCTCCACTTTGGCTTTGCTTTGGCCTTGCTTTGGCTCCACTTAGGCTTTGCTTTAGCTTTTCTCTGGCTCCACTTAGGCTTTGCTTTGGCTTTGCTTTGGCTCCACTTAGGCTTTGCTTTAGCTTTGCTCTGGCTCCACTTTGGCTTTGCTTTGGCTTTGCTTTGGCTCCACTTAGGCTTTGCTTTAGCTTTGCTCTGGCTCCACTTTGGCTTTGCTTTAGCTTTTCTCTGGCTCCACTTAGGCTTTGCTTTGGCTTTGCTTTGGCTACACTTAGGCTTTGCTTTAGCTTTTCTCTGGCTCCACTTAGGCTTTGCTTTAGCTTTTCTCTGGCTCCACTTAGGCTTTGCTTTAGCTTTGCTCTGGCTCCACTTTGGCTTTGCTTTGGCTTTCCTTTGGCTCCACTTAGGCTTTGCTTTAGCTTTGCTCTGGCTCCACTTAGGCTTTGCTTTAGCTTTGCTCTGGCTCCACTTAGGCTTTGCTTTAGCTTTGCTCTGGCTCCACTTAGGCTTTGCTTTGGCTTTGCTTTGGCTCCACTTAGGCTTTGCTTTAGCTTTGCTCTGGCTCCACTTAGGCTTTGCTTTGGCTTTGCTCTGGCTCCACTTAGGCTTTGCTTTAGCTTTGCTCTGGCTCCACTTAGGCTTTGCTTTGGCTTTGCTTTGGCTCCACTTAGGCTTTGCTTTAGCTTTGCTCTGGCTCCACTTAGGCTTTGCTTTAGCTTTGCTTTGGCTCCACTTAGGCTTTGCTTTAGCTTTGCTCTGGCTCCACTTAGGCTTTGCTTTAGCTTTGCTCTGGCTCCACTTAGGCTTTGCTTTAGCTTTGCTCTGGCTCCACTTAGGCTTTGCTTTGGCTTTGCTTTGGCTCCACTTAGGCTTTGCTTTAGCTTTGCTCTGGCTCCACTTAGGCTTTGCTTTGGCTTTGCTTTGGCTCCACTTAGGCTTTGCTTTAGCTTTGCTCTGGCTCCACTTAGGCTTTGCTTTAGCTTTGCTCTGGCTCCACTTTGGCTTTGCTTTGGCTTTGCTTTGGCTCCACTTAGGTTTTGCTTTAGCTTTGCTCTGGCTCCACTTAGGCTTTGCTTTGGCTTTGCTTTGGCTCCACTTAGGCTTTGCTTTAGCTTTGCTCTGGCTCCACTTAGGCTTTGCTTTGGCTTTGCTCTGGCTCCACTTAGGCTATGCTTTAGCTTTGCTCTGGCTCCACTTAGGCTTTGCTTTGGCTTTGCTTTGGCTCCACTTAGGCTTTGCTTTAGCTTTGCTCTGGCTCCACTTAGGCTTTGCTTTGGCTTTGCTTTGGCTCCACTTAGGCTTTGCTTTGGCTTTGCTTTGGCTCCACTTAGGCTTTGCTTTAGCTTTGCTCTGGCTCCACTTTGGCTTTGCTTTGGCTTTGCTTTGGCTCCACTTAGGCTTTGCTTTAGCTTTGCTCTGGCTCCACTTAGGCTTTGATTTGGCTTTGCTTTGGCTCCACTTAGGCTTTGCTTTAGCTTTGCTCTGGCTCCACTTAGGCTTTGCTTTGGCTTTGCTTTGGCTCCACTTAGGCTTTGCTTTAGCTTTGCTCTGGCTCCACTTATGCTTTGCTTTGGCTTTGCTTTGGCTCCACTTAGGCTTTTCTTTAGCTTTGCTCTGGCCCCACTTTGGCTTTGCTTTGGCCTTGCTTTGGCTCCACTTAGGCTTTGCTTTAGCTTTGCTCTGGCTCCACTTTGGCTTTGCTTTGGCTTTGCTTTGGCTCCACTTAGGCTTTGCTTTAGCTTTGCTCTGGCTCCACTTTGGCTTTGCTCTGGCTCCACTTAGGCTTTGCTTTGGCTTTGCTTTAGCTTTGCTCTGGCTCCACTTAGGCTTTGCTTTAGCTTTGCTCTGGCTCCACTTAGGCTTTGCTCTGGCTCCACTTCAGCTTTGCTCTGGCTCCACTTAGGCTTTGCTTTGGCTTTGCTTTGGCTCCACTTAGGCTTTGCTTTGGCTTTGCTTTGGCTCCACTTAGGCTTTGCTTTAGCTTTGCTCTGGCTCCACTTTGGCTTTGCTTTGGCTTTGCTTTGGCTCCACTTAGGCTTTGCTTTAGCTTTGCTCTGGCTCCACTTTGGCTTTGCTTTGGCTTTGCTTTGGCTCCACTTAGGCTTTGCTTTAGCTTTGCTCTGGCTCCACTTTGGCTTTGCTTTAGCTTTTCTCTGGCTCCACTTAGGCTTTTCTTTGGCTTTGCTTTGGCTCCACTTAGGCTTTGCTTTAGCTTTGCTCTGGCTCCACTTTGGCTTTGCTGTGGCTTTGCTTTGGCTCCACTTAGGCTTTGCTTTAGCTTTGCTCTGGCTCCACTTAGGCTTTGCTTTGGCTTTGCTTTGGCTCCACTTAGGCTTTGCTTTAGCTTTGCTCTGGCTCCACTTTGGCTTTGCTTTGGCTTTGCTTTGGCTCCACTTAGGCTTTGCTTTAGCTTTGCTCTGGCTCCACTTTGGCTTTGCTTTGGCTTTGCTTTGGCTCCACTTAGGCTTTGCTTTAGCTTTGCTCTGGCTCCACTTAGGCTTTGCTTTAGCTTTTCTCTGGCTCCACTTAGGCTTTGCTTTGGCTTTGCTTTGGCTCCACTTAGGCTTTGCTTTAGCTTTTCTCTGGCTCCACTTTGGCTTTGCTTTGGCTTTGCTTTGGCTCCACTTAGGCTTTGCTTTAGCTTTGCTCTGGCTCCACTTTGGCTTTGCTTTGGCTTTGCTCTGGCTCCACTTAGGCTTTGCTTTAGCTTTGCTCTGGCTCCACTTTGGCTTTGCTTTGGCTTTGCTTTGGCTCCACTTAGGTTTTGCTTTAGCTTTGTCTGGCTCCACTTAGGCTTTGCTTTAGCTTTGCTCTGGCTCCACTTAGGCTTTGCTTTAGCTTTGCTCTGGCTCCACTTTGGCTTTGCTTTGGCTTTGCTTTGGCTCCACTTAGGCTTTGCTTTAGCTTTTCTCTGGCTCCACTTAGGCTTTGCTTTAGCTTTGCTCTGGCTCCACTTTGGCTTTGCTTTAGCTTTGCTCTGGCTCCACTTTGGCTTTGCTTTGGCTTTGCTTTGGCTCCACTTAGGCTTTGCTCTAGCTTTGCTCTGGCTCCACTTTGGCTTTGCTTTGGCTTTGCTTTGGCTCCACTTAGGCTTTGCTTTAGCTTTGCTCTGGCTCCACTTAGGCTTTGCTTTAGCTTTGCTCTGGCTCCACTTAGGCTTTGCTTTAGCTTTGCTCTGGCTCCACTTTGGCTTTGCTTTGGCTTTGCTTTGGCTCCACTTAGGCTTTGCTTTAGCTTTGCTCTGGCTCCACTTAGGCTTTTCTTTAGCTTTGCTCTGGCTCCACTTTGGCTTTGCTTTGGCCTTGCTCTGGCTCCACTTAGGCTTTGCTTTAGCTTTGCTCTGGCTCCATTTTGGCTTTGCTCTGGCTCCATTTTGGCTTTGCTCTGGCTTTGCTTTGGCTCCACTTAGGCTTTGCTTTAGCTTTGCTCTGGCTCCACTTTGGCTTTGCTTTGGCTTTGCTCTGGCTCCACTTAGGCTTTGCTTTAGCTTTTCTCTGGCTCCACTTTGGCTTTGCTTTAGCTTTTCTCTGGCTCCACTTAGGCTTTGCTTTAGCTCTGCTCTGGCTCCATTTTGGCTTTGCTCTGGCTCCACTTAGGCTTTGCTTTGGACTTGCTCTGGCTCCACTTTGGCTTTGCTTTGGCTCCACTTAGGCTTTGCTTTGGACTTGCTCTGGCTCCACTTAGGCTTTGCTTTGGACTTGCTCTGGCTCCACTTTGGCTTTGCTTTGGCTTTGCTGTGGCACCACTTTGGCTTTATTTTGGCTTTGCTCTGGCTTTGCTCTGGCTTTGTTTTCGCTCCACTTAGTCTTTGCTTTAGCTTTGCTCTGGCTCCACTTTGGCTTTGCTTTGGCTTTGCTCTGGCTCCACTTTTGCTTTGCTTTAGCTTTGCTTTGGCTCCACTTAGGCTTTGCTTTGGCTTTGCTCTGGCTCCGCTTTGGCTTTGCTCTAGCTCCGCTTTGGCTCCACTTTGGCTTTGCTTTGGCTTTGCTTTGGCTCCACTTAGGCTTTGCTTTAGCTTTGCTCTGGCTCCACTTTGGCTTTGCTTTGGCCTTGCTCTGGCTCCACTTAGGCTTTGCTTTGGCTTTGCTCTGGCTTTGCTTTGGCTCCACTTAGGCTTTGCTTTGGCTTTGCTTTGGCTCCACTTAGGCTTTGCTTTGGCTTTGCTCTGGCTTTGCTTTGGCTCCACTTAGGCTTTGCTTTGGCCTTGCTCTGGCTCCACTTAGGCTTTGCTTTGGCTTTGCTCTGGCTTTGCTTTGGCTCCACTTTGGCTTTGCTTTGGCTTTGCTTTGGCTCCACTTAGGCTTTGCTTTAGCTTTGCTCTGGCTCCATTTTGGCTTTGCTCTGGCTCCATTTTGGCTTTGCTCTGGCTTTGCTTTGGCTTTGCTCTGGCTCCACTTTGGCTTTGCTTTGGCTTTGATTTGACTCCACTTAGGCTTTGCTTTAGCTTTGCTTTTGCTTTGTTCTGGCTACTCTTTGACTTTGCTTTGGCCTTGTTCTGGCTCCGCTTTGGCTTTGCTTTGGATTTATTTTGGCTCCACTTAGGCTTTGCTTTGGCTTTGTTCTTGCTCCGCTTTGGCTTTGCTTTGGCTTTGTTCTTGCTCCGCTTTGGCTTCGCTTTGGATTTGTTTTGGCTCCACTCAGGCTTTGCTCTGGCTCCACTTTGGCTTTGCATTGGCTCCGCTTTGGCTTTGTTTTCGCTCCACTTAGTCTTTGCTTTAGCTTTGCTCTGGCTCCACTTTGGCTTTGCTTTGGCTTTGCTCTGGCTCCACTTTGGCTTTGCTTTAGCTTTGCTTTGGCTCCACTTAGGCTTTGCTTTGGCTTTGCTCTGGCTCCGCTTTGGCTTTGCTCTAGCTCCGCTTTGGCTCCACTTTGGCTTTGCTTTGGCTTTGCTTTGGCTCCACTTAGGCTTTGCTTTATCTTTGCTCTGGCTCCACTTTGGCTTTGCTTTGGCTTTGCTTTGGCTCCACTTAGGCTTTGCTTTAGCTTTGCTCTGGCTCCACTTTGGCTTTGCTTTAGCTTTTCTCGGGCTCCACTTAGGCTTTGCTTTGGCTTTGCTTTGGCTACACTTAGGCTTTGCTTTAGCTTTTCTCTGGCTCCACTTAGGCTTTGCTTTGGCTTTGCTTTGGCTCCACTTAGGCTTTGCTTTAGCTTTGCTCTGGCTCCACTTAGGCTTTGCTTTAGCTTTGTTTTGGCTACACTTAGGCTTTGCTTTAGCTTTTCTCTGGGTCCACTTTGGCTTTGCTTTGGCTTTGCTTTGGCTCCACTTAGGCTTTGCTTTGGCTTTGCTTTGGCTCCACTTAGGCTTTGCTTTGGCTTTGCTCTGGCTCCACTTTGGCTTTGCTTTGGCCTTGCTTTGGCTCCACTTTGGCTTTGCTTTGGCTACACTTAGGCTTTGCTTTAGCTTTTCTCTGGCTCCACTTAGGCTTTGCTTTGGCTTTGCCTTGGCTCCATATAGGCTTTGCTTTGGCTTTGCTTTTGCTCCACTTAGGCTTTGCTTTAGCTTTGCTCTGGCTCCACTTTGGCTTTGCTTTGGCTTTGCTTTGGCTCCACTTAGGCTTTGCTTTAGCTTTGCTCTGGCTCCACTTAGGCTCCACTTTGGCTTTGCTTTGGCTCCACTTAGGCTTTGCTTTAGCTTTTCTCTGGCTCCACTTAGGCTTTGCTTTGGCTTTGCTTTGGCTCCACTTAGGCTTTGCTTTAGCTTTGCTCTGGCTCCACTTTGGCTTTGCTTTGGCTTTGCTTTGGCTCCACTTAGGCTTTGCTTTAGCTTTGCTCTGGCTCCACTTTGGCTTTGCTTTGGCTTTGCTTTGGCTCCACTTAGGCTTTGCTTTAGCTTTGCTCTGGCTCCACTTTGGCTTTGCTTTAGCTTTTCTCTGGCTCCACTTAGGCTTTGCTTTAGCTTTTCTCTGGCTCCACTTAGGCTTTGCTTTGGCTTTGCTTTGGCTCCACTTAGGCTTTGCTTTAGCTTTGCTCTGGCTCCACTTTGGCTTTGCTTTGGCTTTGCTTTGGCTCCACTTAGGCTTTGCTTTAGCTTTGCTCTGGCTCCACTTTGGCTTTGCTTTGGCTTTGCTTTGGCTCCACTTAGGCTTTGCTTTGGCTTTGCTTTGGCTCCACTTAGGCTTTGCTTTAGCTTTGCTCTGGCTCCACTTTGGCTTTGCTTTGGCTTTGCTTTGGCTCCACTTAGGCTTTGCTTTAGCTTTGCTCTGGCTCCACTTTGGCTTTGCTTTGGCTTTGCTTTGGCTCCACTTAGGCTTTGCTTTAGCTTTGCTCTGGCTCCACTTTGGCTTTGCTTTAGCTTTGCTCTGGCTCCACTTAGGCTTTGCTTTGGCTTTGCTTTGGCTCCACTTAGGCTTTGCTTTAGCTTTGCTCTGGCTCCACTTTGGCTTTGCTTTGGCCTTGCTTTGGCTCCACTTAGGCTTTGCTTTAGCTTTTCTCTGGCTCCACTTAGGCTTTGCTTTGGCTTTGCTTTGGCTCCACTTAGGCTTTGCTTTAGCTTTGCTCTGGCTCCACTTTGGCTTTGCTTTGGCTTTGCTTTGGCTCCACTTAGGCTTTGCTTTAGCTTTGCTCTGGCTCCACTTTGGCTTTGCTTTAGCTTTTCTCTGGCTCCACTTAGGCTTTGCTTTGGCTTTGCTTTGGCTACACTTAGGCTTTGCTTTAGCTTTTCTCTGGCTCCACTTAGGCTTTGCTTTAGCTTTTCTCTGGCTCCACTTAGGCTTTGCTTTAGCTTTGCTCTGGCTCCACTTTGGCTTTGCTTTGGCTTTGCTTTGGCTCCACTTAGGCTTTGCTTTAGCTTTGCTCTGGCTCCACTTAGGCTTTGCTTTAGCTTTGCTCTGGCTCCACTTAGGCTTTGCTTTAGCTTTGCTCTGGCTCCACTTAGGCTTTGCTTTGGCTTTGCTTTGGCTCCACTTAGGCTTTGCTTTAGCTTTGCTCTGGCTCCACTTAGGCTTTGCTTTGGCTTTGCTCTGGCTCCACTTAGGCTTTGCTTTAGCTTTGCTCTGGCTCCACTTAGGCTTTGCTTTGGCTTTGCTTTGGCTCCACTTAGGCTTTGCTTTAGCTTTGCTCTGGCTCCACTTAGGCTTTGCTTTAGCTTTGCTTTGGCTCCACTTAGGCTTTGCTTTAGCTTTGCTCTGGCTCCACTTAGGCTTTGCTTTAGCTTTGCTCTGGCTCCACTTAGGCTTTGCTTTAGCTTTGCTCTGGCTCCACTTAGGCTTTGCTTTGGCTTTGCTTTGGCTCCACTTAGGCTTTGCTTTAGCTTTGCTCTGGCTCCACTTAGGCTTTGCTTTGGCTTTGCTTTGGCTCCACTTAGGCTTTGCTTTAGCTTTGCTCTGGCTCCACTTAGGCTTTGCTTTAGCTTTGCTCTGGCTCCACTTTGGCTTTGCTTTGGCTTTGCTTTGGCTCCACTTAGGTTTTGCTTTAGCTTTGCTCTGGCTCCACTTAGGCTTTGCTTTGGCTTTGCTTTGGCTCCACTTAGGCTTTGCTTTAGCTTTGCTCTGGCTCCACTTAGGCTTTGCTTTGGCTTTGCTCTGGCTCCACTTAGGCTATGCTTTAGCTTTGCTCTGGCTCCACTTAGGCTTTGCTTTGGCTTTGCTTTGGCTCCACTTAGGCTTTGCTTTAGCTTTGCTCTGGCTCCACTTAGGCTTTGCTTTGGCTTTGCTTTGGCTCCACTTAGGCTTTGCTTTGGCTTTGCTTTGGCTCCACTTAGGCTTTGCTTTAGCTTTGCTCTGGCTCCACTTTGGCTTTGCTTTGGCTTTGCTTTGGCTCCACTTAGGCTTTGCTTTAGCTTTGCTCTGGCTCCACTTAGGCTTTGATTTGGCTTTGCTTTGGCTCCACTTAGGCTTTGCTTTAGCTTTGCTCTGGCTCCACTTAGGCTTTGCTTTGGCTTTGCTTTGGCTCCACTTAGGCTTTGCTTTAGCTTTGCTCTGGCTCCACTTATGCTTTGCTTTGGCTTTGCTTTGGCTCCACTTAGGCTTTGCTTTAGCTTTGCTCTGGCCCCACTTTGGCTTTGCTTTGGCCTTGCTTTGGCTCCACTTAGGCTTTGCTTTAGCTTTGCTCTGGCTCCACTTTGGCTTTGCTTTGGCTTTGCTTTGGCTCCACTTAGGCTTTGCTTTAGCTTTGCTCTGGCTCCACTTTGGCTTTGCTCTGGCTCCACTTAGGCTTTGCTTTGGCTTTGCTTTAGCTTTGCTCTGGCTCCACTTAGGCTTTGCTTTAGCTTTGCTCTGGCTCCACTTAGGCTTTGCTCTGGCTCCACTTCAGCTTTGCTCTGGCTCCACTTAGGCTTTGCTTTGGCTTTGCTTTGGCTCCACTTAGGCTTTGCTTTGGCTTTGCTTTGGCTCCACTTAGGCTTTGCTTTAGCTTTGCTCTGGCTCCACTTTGGCTTTGCTTTGGCTTTGCTTTGGCTCCACTTAGGCTTTGCTTTAGCTTTGCTCTGGCTCCACTTTGGCTTTGCTTTGGCTTTGCTTTGGCTCCACTTAGGCTTTGCTTTAGCTTTGCTCTGGCTCCACTTTGGCTTTGCTTTAGCTTTTCTCTGGCTCCACTTAGGCTTTGCTTTGGCTTTGCTTTGGCTCCACTTAGGCTTTGCTTTAGCTTTGCTCTGGCTCCACTTTGGCTTTGCTGTGGCTTTGCTTTGGCTCCACTTAGGCTTTGCTTTAGCTTTGCTCTGGCTCCACTTAGGCTTTGCTTTGGCTTTGCTTTGGCTCCACTTAGGCTTTGCTTTAGCTTTGCTCTGGCTCCACTTTGGCTTTGCTTTGGCTTTGCTTTGGCTCCACTTAGGCTTTGCTTTAGCTTTGCTCTGGCTCCACTTTGGCTTTGCTTTGGCTTTGCTTTGGCTCCACTTAGGCTTTGCTTTAGCTTTGCTCTGGCTCCACTTAGGCTTTGCTTTAGCTTTTCTCTGGCTCCACTTAGGCTTTGCTTTGGCTTTGCTTTGGCTCCACTTAGGCTTTGCTTTAGCTTTTCTCTGGCTCCACTTTGGCTTTGCTTTGGCTTTGCTTTGGCTCCACTTAGGCTTTGCTTTAGCTTTGCTCTGGCTCCACTTTGGCTTTGCTTTGGCTTTGCTCTGGCTCCACTTAGGCTTTGCTTTAGCTTTTCTCTGGCTCCACTTAGGCTTTGCTTTAGCTTTTCTCTGGCTCCACTTAGGCTTTGCTTTTGCTCCACTTAGGCTTTGCTTTAGCTCTGCTCTGGCTCCATTTTGGCTTTGCTCTGGCTCCACTTAGGCTTTGCTTTGGACTTGCTCTGGCTCCACTTTGGCTTTGCTTTGGCTTTGCTGTGGCACCACTTTGGCTTTGCTTTGGCTTTGCTCTGGCTTTGCTCTGGCTCTCTTTTTGCTTTGCTTTGGCTCTGTTTTGGCTCCACTTAGGCTTTGCTTTGGCTTTGCTCTGGCTCCATTTTGGCTTTGTTCTGGCTCCATTTTGGCTTTGCTCTGGCTTTGCTTTGGCTTTGCTCTGGCTCCACTTTGGCTTTGCTTTGGCTTTGATTTGACTCCACTTAGGCTTTGCTTTAGCTTTGCTTTTGCTTTGTTCTGGCTACTCTTTGACTTTGCTTTGGCCTTGTTCTGGCTCCGCTTTGGCTTTGCTTTGGATTTATTTTGGCTCCACTTAGGCTTTGCTTTGGCTTTGTTCTTGCTCCGCTTTGGCTTTGCTTTGGCTTTGTTCTTGCTCCGCTTTGGCTTCGCTTTGGATTTGTTTTGGCTCCACTCAGGCTTTGCTCTGGCTCCACTTTGGCTTTGCTTTGGCTCCGCTTTGGCTTTGTTTTCGCTCCACTTAGTCTTTGCTTTAGCTTTGCTCTGGCTCCACTTTGGCTTTGCTTTGGCTTTGCTTTGGCTCCACTTAGGCTTTGCTTTGGCTTTGCTCTGGCTCCGCTTTGGCTTTGCTCTAGCTCCGCTTTGGCTTTACTTTGGCTTCGCTTTGGCTTTGCTCTGGCTCCACTTAGGCTTTGCTTTGGCTTTGCTCTGGCTCCACTTTGGCTATGCTTTGGCTTTGCTTTGGCTTTGCTCTGGCTCCACTTAGACTTTGCTTTGGCTTTGCTCTGGCTCCACTTAGGCTTTACTTTGGCTTCGCTTTGGCTTTGCTCTGGCTCCACTTAGGCTTTGCTTTGGCTTTGCTCTGGCTCCACTTTGGCTTTGCTTTGGCTTTGCTTTGGCTTTGCTCTGGCTCCACTTAGGCTTTGCTTTGGCTTTGCTCTAGCTCCGCTTTGGCTTTACTTTGGCTTCGCTTTGGCTTTGCTCTGGCTCCACTTAGGCTTTGCTTTGGCTTAGCTCTGGCTCCACTTAGGCTTTGCTTTGGCTCCACTTAGGCTTTGCTTTAGCTTTGCTCTGACTCCACTTTGGCTTTGCTTTACTTTGCTTTGGCTCCACTTAGGCTTTGCTTTAGCTTTGCTCTGGCTCCTCTTTGGTTTTGTTCTGGCTCCGCTTTGACTTTCCTTTGACTTTGCTCTGGCTTTACTTAGGCTTTGTTCTGGCTTTGCTCTGGTTTTGCTCTGGCTCCGCTTTGACTCACCTTTGGCTTTGCTCTGGCTTTGCTCTGGCTCCACTTTGACTTTCCTTTGGCTTTGTTCTGGCTTTGCTCTGGCTCCGCTTTGATTCCACTCTGGCTTCTCTCCAACTGCACTCTAATCTCACTCTAACTTCACTCTAAATTCACTCTAACTAAACTAGTAGATTCTTTGTATTAAAATATTCCAGAAAGGCGCCAGATACCACGTGTATACTAATTATACTACACATTTACTTTTACACCTAATGATTACTGATGAGATGATTAGTATTAAATGAATGCTCGACCGACTTCACTTGTAATATAATGCAGTTGTGTAATATGATCGCCAAAATTACTTGCGTCTTTGTCAATGCTAAATATCCTTTATAATTCGCAGAATGTGGGACGAAGCAGCTCATTTGAGATGGGAGTATCTACTATTAATAAATTACAATGACCACGCGCTGTATTTCATTAAGAAAGAATCGTGAATTAAAACCCACATGGATGGTGAATGTAGCGTGAAGTTCAACCACAAAGGTTATCAGCTGTTTCTAACACAGTGCACATGAACTCTCTCGTCCTTTATGTCACATCTGTAACAGTCATCTTCATCTCTTTCAGCCCCGTCCGTTTGCGCCTTGTGTCAGTCGAGCTGTCATTTACAGTGACGCTTCGGCTAGCCACTAAATATACTCTCTTTCTTTTTGTTGCCATACTTCTGTTGATTGACACTCATCTTGTCCCTTAACTCTTGTCTCGTGTAGAATTCCTTCCTCACTCCTTCTTAATCATTTTGATTTCTAAATTTAGTTACTCAAGAGCAAATCTCTCTATAGTAGCCTTAGGTCAGGATTGCCGAAAACGTCCTACTTCCCAGAAGAATTGGCAAAGTCTTCAGCTCGTCTATACGAGGGTGATCTGAAAAGCTTCCGACAAAATAAAGATACAAGACATTTTTTTCAGATTTTTTTTTTTATTTTTCAACATAGTCTCCTTGTAACTCTACACACTTCTCCCAGAGATGCTCCCATCTCTGTAACACGTCCAAATAGTACTCGGCGTTTTTCAACATAATCTCCTTGTAACTCTACACACTTCTCCCAGCGATGCTCCCATCTCTGTAACCCGTCCAAATGGTACTCGGCGTTTTTCAACATAGTCTCCTTGTAACTCTACACACTTCTCCCAGCGATGCTCCCATCTCTGTAACCCGTCCAAATAGTACTCGACGTTTTTCAACATAGTCTCCTTGTAACTCTACACACTTCTCCCAGCGATGCTCCCATCTCTGTAACCCGTCCAAATGGTACTCGGCGTTTTTCAACATAGTCTCCTTGTAACTCCACACACTTCTCCCAGCGATGCTCCCATCTCTGTAACACGTCCAAATAGTACTCGGCGTTTTTCAGCATAGTCTCCTTGTAACTCTACACACTTCTCCCAGCGATGCTCTCATCTCTGTAACCCGTCCAAATAGTACTCGGCGTTTTTCAACTTAGTCTCCTTGTAACTCTACACACTTCTCCCAGCGATGCTCCCATCTCTGTAACACGTCCAAATAGTACTCGGCGTTTTTCAACATAGTCTCCTTGTAACTCTACACACCTCTCCCAGCGATGCTCCCATCTCTGTAACCCGTGCAAATAGTACTCGGCGATTTTCAACATAGTCTCCTTGTAACTCTACACACTTCTCCCAGCGATGCTCCCATCTCTGTAACACGTCCAAATAGTACTCGGCGTTTTTCAACATAGTCTCCTTGTAACTCCACACACTTCTCCCAGCGATGTTCCCATCTCTGTAACACGTCCAAATAGTACTCGGCGTTTTTCAACATAGTCTCCTTGTAACTCTACACACTTCTCCCAGCGATGCTCCCATCTCTGTAACCCGTCCAAATAGTACTCGGCGTTTTTCAACTTAGTCTCCTTGTAACTCTACACACTTCTCCCAGCGATGCTCCCATCTCTGTAACACGTCCAAATAGTACTCGGCGTTTTTCAACATAGTCTCCTTGTAACTCTACACACTTCTCCCAGCGATGCTCCCATCTCTGTAACCCGTGCAAATAGTACTCGGCGATTTTCAACATAGTCTCCTTGTAACTCTACACACTTCTCCCAGCGATGCTCCCATCTCTGTAACACGTCCAAATAGTACTCGGCGTTTTTCAACATAGTCTCCTTGTAACTCCACACACTTCTCCCAGCGATGCTCCCATCTCTGTAACACGTCCAAATAGTACTCGGCGTTTTTCAACATAGTCTCCTTGTAACTCCACACACTTCTCCCAGCGATGCTCCCATCTCTGTAACCCGTCCAAATAGTACTCGGCGTTTTTCAACATAGTCTCCTTGTAACTCAACACACTTCTCCCAGCGATGCTCCCATCTCTGTAACCCGTCCAAATAGTACTCGGCGTTTTTCAACATAGTCTTCTTGTAACTCTACACACTTCTCCCAGCGATGCCTCCATCTCTGTAACCCGTCCAAATAGTACTCGGTGTTTTTCAACGTAGTCTCCTTGTAACTCTACACACTTCTCCCAGCTAAGCTCCCATCTCTGTAATACGTCCAAATAGTACTCGACGTTTTTCAACTTAATCTCCTTGTAACTCTGCACACTTCTCCCAGCGATGCTCCCATCTCTGTAATCAGTCCAAATAGTACTCGGCGTTTTCAACATAGTCTCCTTGTAACTCTACACACTTCTCCCAGCGATGCTCTCATCTCTGTAACCGGTCCAAATAGTACTCGGCGTTTTTCAACTTAGTCTCCTTGTAACTCTACACACTTCTCCCAGCTAAGCTCCCATCTCTGTAATACGTCAAAATAGTACTCGGCGTTTTTCAACTTAGTCTCCTTGTAACTCTACACACTTCTCCCAGCGATGTTCCCATCTCTGTAACCAGTCCAAATAGTACTCGGCGTTTTTCAACATAGTCTCCTTGTAACTCTACACACTTCTCCCAGCGATGTTCTCATCTCTGTAATCAGTCCAAATAGTACTCGGCGTTTTTCAACATAGCCTCCTTGTAACTCTACACACTTCTCCCAGCGATGCTCTCATCTCTGTAACCAGTCCAAATAGTACTGGCGTTTTTCAACTTAGTCTCCTTGTAACTCTACACACTTCTCCCAGCGATGCTCCCATCTCTGTAACACGTCCAAATAGTACTCGGCGTTTTTCAACATAGTCTCCTTGTAACTCTACACACTTCTCCCAGCGATGCTCCCATCTCTGTAACCCGTGCAAATAGTACTCGGCGATTTTCAACATAGTCTCCTTGTAACTCTACACACTTCTCCCAGCGATGCTCCCATCTCTGTAACACGTCCAAATAGTACTCGGCGTTTTTCAACATAGTCTCCTTGTAACTCCACACACTTCTCCCAGCGATGCTCCCATCTCTGTAACACGTCCAAATAGTACTCGGCGTTTTTCAACATAGTCTCCTTGTAACTCCACACACTTCTCCCAGCGATGCTCCCATCTCTGTAACACGTCCAAATAGTACTCGGCGTTTTTCAACATAGTCTCCTTGTAACTCAACACACTTCTCCCAGCGATGCTCCCATCTCTGTAACCCGTCCAAATAGTACTCGGCGTTTTTCAACATAGTCTTCTTGTAACTCTACACACTTCTCCCAGCGATGCCTCCATCTCTGTAACCCGTCCAAATAGTACTCGGTGTTTTTCAACGTAGACTCCTTGTAACTCTACACACTTCTCCCAGCTAAGCTCCCATCTCTGTAATACGTCCAAATAGTACTCGACGTTTTTCAACTTAATCTCCTTGTAACTCTGCACACTTCTCCCAGCGATGCTCCCATCTCTGTAATCAGTCCAAATAGTACTCGGCGTTTTCAACATAGTCTCCTTGTAACTCTACACACTTCTCCCAGCGATGCTCTCATCTCTGTAACCGGTCCAAATAGTACTCGGCGTTTTTCAACTTAGTCTCCTTGTAACTCTACACACTTCTCCCAGCTAAGCTCCCATCTCTGTAATACGTCAAAATAGTACTCGGCGTTTTTCAACTTAGTCTCCTTGTAACTCTACACACTTCTCCCAGCGATGTTCCCATCTCTGTAACCAGTCCAAATAGTACTCGGCGTTTTTCAACATAGTGTCCTTGTAACTCTACACACTTCTCCCAGCGATGTTCTCATCTCTGTAATCAGTCCAAATAGTACTCGGCGTTTTTCAACATAGCCTCCTTGTAACTCTACACACTTCTCCCAGCGATGCTCTCATCTCTGTAACCAGTCCAAATAGTACTGGCGTTTTTCAACTTAGTCTCCTTGTAACTCTACACACTTCTCCCAGCGATGCTCCCATCTCTGTAACACGTCCAAATAGTACTCGGCGTTTTTCAACATAGTCTCCTTGTAACTCTACACACTTCTCCCAGCGATGCTCCCATCTCTGTAACCCGTGCAAATAGTACTCGGCGATTTTCAACATAGTCTCCTTGTAACTCTACACACTTCTCCCAGCGATGCTCCCATCTCTGTAACACGTCCAAATAGTACTCGGCGTTTTTCAACATAGTCTCCTTGTAACTCCACACACTTCTCCCAGCGATGCTCCCATCTCTGTAACACGTCCAAATAGTACTCGGCGTTTTTCAACATAGTCTCCTTGTAACTCCACACACTTCTCCCAGCGATGCTCCCATCTCTGTAACACGTCCAAATAGTACTCGGCGTTTTTCAACATAGTCTCCTTGTAACTCAACACACTTCTCCCAGCGATGCTCCCATCTCTGTAACCCGTCCAAATAGTACTCGGCGTTTTTCAACATAGTCTTCTTGTAACTCTACACACTTCTCCCAGCGATGCCTCCATCTCTGTAACCCGTCCAAATAGTACTCGGTGTTTTTCAACGTAGTCTCCTTGTATCTCTACACACTTCTCCCAGCTAAGCTCCCATCTCTGTAATACGTCCAAATAGTACTCGACGTTTTTCAACTTAATCTCCTTGTAACTCTGCACACTTCTCCCAGCGATGCTCCCATCTCTGTAATCAGTCCAAATAGTACTCGGCGTTTTCAACATAGTCTCCTTGTAACTCTACACACTTCTCCCAGCGATGCTCTCATCTCTGTAACCGGTCCAAATAGTACTCGGCGTTTTTCAACTTAGTCTCCTTGTAACTCTACACACTTCTCCCAGCTAAGCTCCCATCTCTGTAATACGTCAAAATAGTACTCGGCGTTTTTCAACTTAGTCTCCTTGTAACTCTACACACTTCTCCCAGCGATGTTCCCATCTCTGTAACCAGTCCAAATAGTACTCGGCGTTTTTCAACATAGTGTCCTTGTAACTCTACACACTTCTCCCAGCGATGTTCTCATCTCTGTAATCAGTCCAAATAGTACTCGGCGTTTTTCAACATAGCCTCCTTGTAACTCTACACACTTCTCCCAGCGATGCTCTCATCTCTGTAACCAGTCCAAATAGTACTGGCGTTTTTCAACATAGTGTCCTTGTAACTCTACACACTTCTCCCAGCGATGTTCCCATCTCTGTAACCAATCCAAATAGTACTCGGCGTTTTTCTCGGCAAAATAATTGTTCATGAAGGTGATTGCCTCTTCATTTGACGAAAATCTCTGTCCTCCGAGCGTAATTTTCAGATAAGGAAACAAAACGAAGTCCCTTGGGGCTAGATCTGGTGAGTAAGGCGGATGGTCAAGCAGTTCAAACTTTAATTCCTGGAGTTTTGATATTGCTGAGGTGTGAGACGGTACGTTGTCTTAATGACGCAGGATTTTCTTTTTCTGCAAATGTGGTCTATTTTCCGCAAGTTCTGTCAAGCAATGTTGCGTAGTATGCTCCTGTAATTATTTTTTCTTTTTGAAGATAATCGATTAAAATAACTCCATGACTATCCCAAAAAGACAGTCACCATAATTTTCCCAGCCCAAAAAACAACAACAGCTTTTTGCTTGTTTGGAGCCGGTTCTCTCTTTGTAGTCAACAGTCTGGACAGTATTTTTGTTTCGGGTGTATAATGGTGTATCCAAGTTTCATCTACAGTAATTAATTGGCGCCAAAACTCGGATTTATGGCGCCTAAATTGCACCAACATCGTGTTGGCAATGTTCATTCGAACACGTTTTAGGTCTAACGTGAGCAAACGCGGCACCCAAAGAGTGGATAGCTTTCTCATGTCTAAATGTTTATTTAATATGTAACAAACACTTACTTTTGACATATTCATACCCTCTGCTATTTCTCTCACTTTAATTCGGCGGTCGTCTAGCAACATTAGGTGAACTTTGGCGATGTTTTCGTCGGTAGTTGCAATTTTTGAACGTCCCGAACATTCATTGTCTCCCAAGCTCTTACGGCTACGTTTAAATTCAGCTACCCAACATTTCACTGTGGTAAATGATGGTGCAGAGTCACCATGCACAGAATCCAACACATCTTTGTTTTGCGTAGGTGTATTGCCTTTCAAAAACAAACATTTAATGACAGCTCGATAATCGATTTTGTCCATTTTTATAAAAACACTCACACGAACTCACTCAAACGACTGTTTCATAACAACTGAGCGTCAAAAATGGCTGAAACTTTGGTGAGTAACTGTCAACAGAAGGACAGCGAAATTTGCTAGCTTTATTTACGAGTGCTGCCATCTTCATGTTGAGGACGGAAACTTTTCAGACCACCGTCGTACATGTAGTAATTGGGGGAACTGTCTATCTGAAAGTAAGTGGTAGAGGAAAGATGGAGAGAGAGAGAGACAGAGAGAGAGAATGTGACGTGTAGTGTTTAACGCCCGCTTTTACTACATACGGCACCGCAGGCGATGACACTGATGATACATGAGATGAAGATGGACAACCGGTGGAATGAGATGGCGGGGAAACCGGAGATCCCGTAGAAAACCCGCCCCAGCGCCGTGTTGTCCATCATAAATCTCACTTTGCGGTCGCCTGGGATCGAATCCCTTGGTGAGAGCCAAGCGGACTAACCACTGAGCCACGGCGCGGCCACGAGAGAGAGAGAGAGAGGGGGAGAGAGAGAGAGAGAGAGAGAGAGAGAGAGAGAGAGAGAGAGAGAGAGAGAGAGAGAGAGAGAGAGAGAGAGAGAGAGAGAGAGAGAGAGAGAGAGAGAGAGAGAGAGTGAGAGAGAGAGACAAAATTCTTTGCGAATCAACGTTTCTTCACTTAGTTTTAAGTGACCCTCATATTTGGTCTATAAGAAAAGTTTAATGATTTTTAAACAGTATAAGAAGCTGTCATGCATATGTTAATGCATTCAACAATTTCATGTACACATTTGAGTTTTTAATACTATGTAACGGGAACGAAATTGTTTCATCTATAGGGATGAAGTGATGGTCGTTGATTATCTCGAAGCTGGGTTCTGGAACTTACCACAGCTGCTCTCGTGTTAGCATGAGGATATATTTTTTTTCAGGGTGTGGTCGCGGATGAGAAGCGATGATGGGTTTGTAGGAAGATTAAATAATGTTTATAACTTTCTTTTCCAAAATTGTATTTTAATTTAATAGGCCATTTAAAACAACTCTTTGAAATACTGAACAAATATTCATTTTTGTGAACGTAGATATAACGTATTTTTAAAGAAATTGTATTATTACACAATGTTTCCTCCACCTCGCCCATTCTGCAGACTTGCGGACTAACACGTCCGATCTCTACGCCGGCAGAAAGCAGAAGAACGCTAGCTTGGGCCAATTTCAAGTTATTGGTCCTGCCATTGCTATAGCAATTCAACATCTTTCTATTGGTCCACGTGACATCCAATTA
This sequence comes from Mantis religiosa, assembly GCA_030765055.1. Taxonomy (NCBI): domain Eukaryota; kingdom Metazoa; phylum Arthropoda; class Insecta; order Mantodea; family Mantidae; genus Mantis; species Mantis religiosa. The sequence goes on from CM060953.1 coordinate 37,738,105, forward strand.
TAACAATCTTCGTTGTAATACGAGACATGTATTTTAAGTCAGCACCGTTTTGCGATTCCGCCGCTGCAGCGCTACGGTCGGCGTTCCGCGCATGCGCGCTGCTTATCTCTTGTCTACGCACTGACGCCATTACAGTCTGATTCTTCATTGTATACGTTGGTTACTGAGTGTTTAAGATGCCTCCGACAATCGTGAGTCCCGCCGATTGTGAAGTACGGGCTGTTATACGATTCCTTAGTGCTAAAGGCGTAAAACCGATCGATATTCTTCGTGACATCTGTGAAGTTTACGGACAAAACATTATGAGGGATGGAATGGTAAGGAAATGGGTCAGAGCATTTAAAGATGGCTGCACAAATGTGCATGATGAAGAACGGAGTGGGCGTCCTTCGGTCGTTACTGAAGATTTGGTACACAAAGTGGACGAAAAGGTGAGAGAAAACAGACGCTTTACAATTTCATCATTGTGCGACTATTTTCCTCAATATTCTCGTTGTGTTTTGTATCGCATTGTGACCGAGAACTTGAAGTACCGGAAATTGTGTTCACGTTGGGTTCCGAAAATGTTGACGGATTTGCACAAAACCCAACGTTTAGGCAGTGCATTAACTTTCCTTGAGCGGTACCACAATGAAGGTGAAGATTTTTTAGACCAAATTGTTACTGGTGACTAAACATGGGTGGCCTACGTCATACCAGAATCGAAACAACAATCCATGGAATGGCGACATCCATCATCACTCACAAAAATGAAGTTTAAGCAAACAATTTCTGCCCGGAAAATCATGTGCACAGATTTTTGGGAGAGTAAAGGAGTATTGCTAGTGAAGTTTCTGCCTCGTAATGAGACAATCAATGCAGCGTCTTATTGTGAGACATTGAACAATCTGCTCCGTGCAATCCAGAACAAAAGACGTGGCAAGTTGAGTAAGGGTATCGTTTTGTAGCATGATAATGCCAAAGATCTCATCAAATCATTTCAATGGGAAACTCTAGATCATCCTCCATACAGCCCTGATCTGGCGCCCAGCGACTACCATTTGTTCCTGCACTTGAAGAAACATCTGGGCGGTCAGTGTCTTCAAGACGATAACGAAGTCAAAACAGTTGTGATACAGTGGTTAACACGTCAGGCGGCAGAATTTTATGAGGAGGGTATTCAAAAACTGGTGCCACGTTATGAAAAGTGCCTCAATATTCACGCAAATTATGTAGAAAAGTATATTAAGGCATAGGCTTTCATGTAAAAATAAAATTATTGCGATATCTATGCACGTCTTTTTTAATTTCAAAACGGTACTGACTTAAAAAACATGCCTCGTATTTAATAATATTTTCGTAATTTTTCTTTTAAATAAGTTTTTCACACTAAAATAATATTTCTTTAAAATTTATATTAATATTGTTATTAAAATCATTATTAATACTCAGTACCATTTTATACTACTTATCATTCATTATTATTTAATTATATTTAACACTAAAATAATATTTCTTAAACTTTGCATGAATATTGTTGTTATTGTTAATATTGTTATTAAAATCATTCAGTACTCTTTCCTACTATCTATTTGATCACTTTTACACTTTCAGATAACCTCGTTCCCTATGCACTACAGTAAAAAATAATTTTAAATAAAATTAAATCTAAAATAACTGTTTCATAATAACATCGTAGCATCACATCACGACTATTCCATCCCTACAGATGAAACAAATTCCGTACTACTTGGATAAGTTACTGCACGAGAATAAGAGAGCCTAACCTGAGAATTTTGAGATAGAAAGGAGAGTATAAAGGCATAATACATTTTGCTAAATTTATTTTTCGATTATCGTACATCAACGATGTATTTTGTCTGTATTGATAACAAATCTAGAGGTTCCAGTTTCTCTCACTATGCTCCAGTGTGTCCCAACCATCTTCTCTCACGGAGTATGCCGGCCCTCGTAGCCACGGTCGTTAGAGCGTATGTCTCTAGCGTTCCACCGCGTAGAGCGTCTCGGGTTCGAGTCCCGCATTGGGCATGGGTGTTTATATGTATCGTGCATATGTGTGAAAATAAAGAAAACTGATAGTAAAATAAAGGAAAACAATAAAAACGGTTAAATAAGGAAAAGAAAAAGGTATACAAAAAGTGTGTTTAAAAGAGAGAGAGACAGAGAGAGAGAGAGAGAGAGAGAGAGAGAGAGAGAGAGAGAGAGAGAGAGAGAGAGAGATATGCAGAATACGGAGATAGAGGGCTCCAATTTCGTTGATAACGAGGATTACACTCCCAACCAACTTCCTTCCTAGACAGGGAGAGCTGAGCTCCAGGGTGTTACAGTCCACTTTTTTTTTTTTCGAAACAACGTTGATGATAATTATGGATGCTCAACTGTTTGGCCATTTTTTGCTATCGCAATTTACGTCCTCCAACGTTAAGTCACATCGGACGATGAATGAAATGGGTGAAATGATGCTCAAACGAGCCCTAGGTCCATGGAGCTTAGAGTTACCCGACATTCAACTATCAGGATAAGGAAAAATTCCGGAAAAAACCTTATTCAGGTAACTCACCCTGACCGAGATTCGAACTCGGGACCTCTTGAACGTGATGCAAACACGCTACCATCTACGCTACCGAGGCGGCTGTTTGGTCATCAGTAGTCTAAAAATGGCTGTGCTCGGTTTTGTCGCAAGCGGGTTCGTTCATGGATAATGACGTCTGTGCTCGGTCATGTTTCAGATAAACTGTGAAAAGAAGAACGAGGACTACGATCCGTCGTGTTATAACCACATTCTCTCCCGAAAATCGACGAAATACGCTCCGTCGTGTCGAAGCTACGCTCTTTCACCATAACAAAGAAGTACACTCCATGTTGAGCTAGCTAAATTCTTTCAAGTATAAACAAGATATACACTTCGGATAGAGATACTGCAGTCGACATAACCATCAATAGGAAGATAGCACTATACAGGGCTATACATGAAAGGGATAACTATGATGCACCCATACCACCAAGGAAATGGCAATATCCTGCAGAAGTTCCTGAAATTAGAGAAGCTGATGAAGCCACTAATTACATATTCCGAATCTACACAGATAGAAGTAAAATAGCGGACAGGGTTGGAGCTGCAGCAGTGGTGTTCAAACATGAAGCACTTATTCTTCAACTAAAATATAGATTGGATGGAAAGTGTTCAAATAACCAAGCAGAACAAATAGCTATATTGAAAGTGTTACAAGAACTTCAAAACGAAATAGACTTAGCACTTGAAGAAAATACAGTAGCAATTTACTCAGATAGCAAGGTAACGCTGGACACACTGGTAAACAACATAAAGCACAACTCAGTCGTGGAGGACATTGCAGCCACTCTAACATCCCTGCAACAAGCTAATTGGGGAATCCACTTCAAATGGGTGAAAGCCCATGTAGGAATACCTGGCAACGAGATGGCTGATAAACTGGCCAAGGCAGCTGCTCAAGATGGACTGCCAATCATTTACAATAAGGTTCCCACGATCAAAGCAGACATAAAAGAAAGAGGACACGAACAATGGCAACATAGGTGGAACAGCACAAACAAAGGGGATCTCTGTAAAACTTTCCTCCCAACAATCAAAGATAGGTTAGATAGAAAACTTTCCATTACACCAGAACTTACTGCTATAATCTCAGGTCATGGAAAAACTAAAGACTACCTATACAGTTTCCACATTATTGATGATCCAAAATGTACATGTACCTCGGACAAATAGTTGACCATTTAATCTTTGAATGTAAAGAAACACAACAGCAGAGATCTATATTGGTGGCAAAAGTACACAAACAAGGAGGAAAATGGCCCACAACCAACCAGGAACTTACTGCACAATACCTAAAACCATTCTGAAAATATATTCATTCAATTAACTTATAAAAAAGTAGTTAACTTTAAATTCAATATATATAAATATATTAATTGAATTAGAGATAAGAGTACAAACATACTATAAAACAATACAATGCAAGAATTGGCTAGTAAACTAGAGAAAGGAACTACCAACATATAGGTTAGAAGAAGCTCAAAGGTGTATATATCAAAAATAAATTAGGAACAAGTATGTTAAGCTTATAAATTTAAAATTGAATCGGTAAATAAAAATTAAATTATGTATTGTAATGCATGTAATATTACTATGTAATGGGGCATGCAGTTGATACCAAGAGAGAGAGAGAGAGAGAGAGAGAGAGAGAGAGACAGAGAGAGACAGAGAGAGACAGAGAGAGAGAGAGAAAGTACTTCAAGTACAAGAGCGGAGCTCCATATTACTGCTCCATGTTTCAGTTCTGTATATGACAGAGTTTTCATATCCGATTCACTGATTTTATTGGTACACCTAAACGGACTCTAGCAGTGGTATAGTCTATTTTGAGAATATCTTGAAGGTTTCACGGTGGCTTGAATCATATAATTTTACGGGCATCTCTCAGTAAAACATCCGTAGATGAATCTGTCAAGACTGATTAAATTGTCTTTCATTAATAGTAATTAAATATTTGAATCTATAAGAGAAAATAAACTGTACTTTCGAGGGAAAACATTTTACTGCATAATCGATCCCAAGCAAAAATCCTTGGAAAACAAACTACGCAGAAGTAAAGATTATAGTATTTTATTTTTAAGCATCATGTTATTATTAGTATAATCTGATTCTCATTGGTCAGTCAAATAGCAGGGAAATTCTTGATTTTCAAAAGGTACTCATTAATTTGAGAATATCTAAATGCCACAATTTTCAAAGTTATTTTAAGTCACTTTTTAAATTAAAACAATCTAAATGTTTACCAAAAAGGACGCTTCTCTGTTGAGGTAAGCTTAATAATCTCCATTTCTCTTGAATAGAACTTTCCTTGTATTCCTCTTTATACTCTGGTCACGGAGTTGCCTCTAGCAGTTTCAGATAATTAGTTTCAATATTTTCATGCAACTCTCTAACCTATTTCTTGGTTAATGTGTTGGCGTTGCTTATTGGCCATTCTGAGAATGTGAAATATGGTAGCAAAACTAATCGTAACGTCCTTAAGCTAGGAATTTTCATGTTTCCACGCGTGTAATTCTCCATGCCACCCATGCATCTGTATAATTCACTGAAACAGCCGATGTTGCTTGTTAATACATTATACACGCGAATGGGGAGACCGTTTCGAACGTGTTATGGTATGACATTAAATTTTGCGGCACGCCTTCGCCCAAAAGTTTCACACTGGACGGTTTATGCTCACAGATAATCTCTTCTGATCAGGCCCCCTGGGTCTGAGGTTTTAATGTTCCAAGGTAGGAGAAGAGGAGTGGCATCCATGCAGGCCTGGCTAAAAATATTTCTAGACATAACCTCATTTTAGTTTGAATAATTGCCAACGTCAAGGTCATGCAGAAATAAGCTGGAGATTAATCTAAACGAACCATTCGTAATTAATTGGCGCGAGACCAAGTTGGAAACATTTGTGTTACTTTATTGAGAACTTACGTCTCTTACAGCACCTGAGGTACGCAGATGACCTGATGATTAATAGAAGTCTGAATGAACCCGATGTAAACATAACTTTAATTTACCCAACACATTTTGATACAAAATAAAGGAGAGAGCATGTAAAAACTTCCTGCCAAGTGCACAACGTCACAATATTTGCGTTCTTGCCAGACCTACATACTAATCTTTGCACTTATTATACGACGTCACATGTATATGATTATAACAACAATGGAAGTTGGAAATTAATTGTTCTTTCACACTGGCCGTGTGTAGGCTAAATTGTGGAAAGGTAGAGTAAGAATGAAAAATCAATGCCATAGCCGGGATTTGAACCACGGATCTCCTAGTTTCCGTCCAGCCGCTCAACCATTGAGCTACTATAGCCAACGTGCCGATATGACATTAAATTCTCCAAATGACTCGTATTTTCCCGGTAAACCACTTAGGAGTTCTCATAAACACATGAGACAACTACCTTAATGGCGACTTACTACATGTAAGTACTTTAAGGCCCGGGCTTTATAGTTAACCACTATTAGGTCAATTATTGGAAATTAATTGTTCTTTCACACTGGCCGTGTGTAGGCTAAATTGTAGGGCTAAAGTACTTACATGTAGTAAGTCGCCACTCATGTGTTTATGAGAACTCCTAAGTGGTTTACCGGGAAAATACTAATCAGTTGGAGAATTTAATGTCATATCGGCACGTTGGCCATAGTAGCTCAATGGTAGACAGGCTGGACAGAAACCAGAAGATCCGTGGTTCAAATCCCGGCTATGGCATTGAACTTTTCATTCTGACTCTACGTTTCAACAATGGAAGTTTTTATACCGACATTTTATACTCTTTGCCATCATATTACCTTAAGTTTCTCAGTTTTAATACCTGGCTTCACTAGAAAGTTCACAGAAGTTCACAGAAAGTAATGGAAGATTTTACATTAAAAGAGTAGCTTTATTTTGGGAAGTTCTTTGGAAGTCTTGGCCTTCCTTTTTATTTCTCGGCATTTACACATGCACACAAACACAACACACACACACACACACACACACACACACACACACACACACACACACACACACACACACAAAGGCAGAGTGAGTCATATGAGGGTGAAGAAGATAGTTTACTTCAGGAAAAATGCATATGTCATTACAAAAATAATTTGTTAAGCACTTTATGAGCACTGATAGAGTCAACATGAAAAATTCAATGCCACGGCCGGGATTTGAATCACAGATCTACTGGTTTCCGTCCACTCAGTCTTACCCATTGAGCTACCATGGCCAATTTGCCGTCATGACATTAAATTCTACAATTGACTCATATATTTCCCCGGTAAACCGCTAGGCGCTCTCGCATCCGAGATACACAGTTACAATTGTAAGTACTTAAGTGCCAGACTTCGTCATTTAAGTGTTATTATTTAAGTTAATTGGTGGAAATTAAGCATTTCTTTAAACTAGCCGTATACAGGCTAAGATTGTTTTATTGATAGAGCCGACATGAAAAATTGAGAAATTGGCCATGGTAGTTCAATGGGTAAACGCGACTGGACGGAAACCGGTAGATCCGTGGTGCACATCCCGGCCGTGGCATTAATTTTTTCATGTCGATTCTATCAATCCAAGATCTTGGCCTGTATACGGCCAGTGGGAAGAAATGATTAATTTTCATCCATTCATTTTATAACCAATTCATTTCATTGTTATGCCTTTACCACTTTCGGTCTATCGGACTAATCCAGGAGTAATTGCTGTGTGACTTTAATCTCTTCAGAAAAGTTTCATAGTTTTACAAACATTTTACTTACAATATTCAAGTATTCTTTGTTTCTGCATATTATTACCTACCTACTTATACATTTATTATATTTCTCCAGTGCTTTAGGATTCATGTCTTGTTATAATGCCTGCTGTCAGTTCATCAACCTAAATCAACCTAATATGTTCGGAAAAAACGAGGAATATTTGGAAAGCGAATCGATAATTATTCTAAAATTACACATCTGGGTAATTTTTGCACAATTTTATTTACCACCGAATTCTTGAAATCATGCACGTATGATGAGTTACGGACATCAGATTTCGGTTTTTATCTACATCTTCTTGCCCATGTTGAATATTTCACAATTTCTTTACTTGGCGGTAGATTTCTGCAGATTCAATCTTCAAGCATTCAAAAATTCAATTTCTTTCACTTCGACGAGGCTTGTATAATACAGTTCAGTTTGAGGAACTACAGAATGCAAAATAATGACTTACTCCGACTGGCCTCACAGCTTGAATGTAAGCATGACAGCGATCTGTCACACCGAAAGTTCAGCATTTCCCCTTAGTTATCTGAAATTCTCAGCACAAAGTGGTAATGTGATATTATAAAGATCATTTATACAATTTTAGTATCGTACATACATGCATTTTGTTTAGGAATATCAAACTTCTTGTTCTTAATTGTATCAAACATAGGTATTTTACGTCATATTAAGAATTCCATTTTGCTCTTAACAGAACATTTTAAGAACTCCACGTCTGAGCTTTATAAAGTTCCGGTGAAGGTTTGTTAGAAAAGAAAGGTAAGCCCTTCTTGACATTTTTTATTTTATGAATATCAGCCTATGAAGATATTTCATTAAAATAACTTAAGCATAACATGTTAGTATGCTATGTGAATTTATTAAGTGATCATTGGAAACTTCTGAGCATTGGAAGTAAATTGGTCAAAACTTTTGACACTTGGGTCATTTTAATGGGGTAACAGATTTCACATTGGAAGTGTACAGCAGTATTGGGTTCAGAAATATTTCACAGGTGGCATAGAGTGATGATAAATATTGCCAACATTAGCAAGTCAAACTCGCCAAAGAATGGAATTTAAATACAGTAAGTAGTGAGAAGTTTTTACATTTTTCGAGTTATTTTAATTCAATTTCACAGCTGCAATTTTTTTTTTTTTTTTTTTTTTTTTGTAATTTACGTCCTCCAACGTTAGGTCATATTGGACGATGGATGAAAGTGGTGAAATGATGCTCAAATGAGTCCGGGGTCCATGGAGCTTAGAGTTACCCGACATTGGTCTATCAGGATAGGGGAAAACCCCGGAAAAACCTTATCCGGGATTTGAACTCGGGACCTCTTGAACATGAGGCAGACATGCTACCATCACACTAGTGAGGCGGGCTCACAGCTGCATTTTGACTATTCAAACTCCACAGTGATTTGCAACCTTAGTTCATTATCTGCGTAGATCTGAGGTGTTACGAGCTTATATAAGGGACTTTAAAGTCTAAAAGTTTCGCTATTAATAAGTAACTATTACAATATCTGTGCCCTATTACCAATTTATTTGGAGAGAGAATTAAAAACATTCAACAAATGTATGTAAAATGATATCAACAATCACGTATGAAAAAATTAAAAATGTGCATTAATTAAAATGTAATATATATAACATACAATGCCCTAATTGATATCAAAAATAAAAGTGTGCAGATGTTCCATTGGAGTCAGATAAATGATGTGTCCGTAGGTCCAGAATAGATCATAATATTTCTGAGTGGTGTAAGATAAACTCAAATCTACAAATCACATTAGAAAGTCATCAATACCTATTGTTAATTTTCTTTATATAGTATCTACTTTATTATATGTTAAAATAATTACTGTAACTTGAAAAGTATAAAATCATCTTCCCGCCTATCAGATAAAAGAACTGTATAAATAATGACAATGTAGTAAAATATAAACTTCAATAAATTAAACTTAATAATTCGTTCAGAAGGAAATAGAAGATACAGTTTTCACTAGTACAGAGGAATTCGAATCGACAAACCTTGATAACCTTGTTTTAAGTATAAAAGCCTAAAATTATTTAAAAACGCCAATTCTAGTTGTATATAATCTTTAATTTTGATGTAAGAGTAGATGTGTATAGCCAGAACAAGAGTGAAATGTGTGAAGTGTTTAGCGCCCGCTATTACATGAGGCACCTCAGGTGGCGACTCTAATGATGCATGAGATGAAGATGAAGCACTGCTAGAATGAGATGGCGGGGGAAACCAGAGATATCGGAGAAAACCCACCCCGGCCGGGTGTTGTCCACCACAAATCTCCCTTGCGGTTGCATAGGATCGAACCCAGGTGAGAGAATCACTTAGACACGGCGCGGCCACCAGAGAAAGAGTGAATTCAGCATTTTCACGAGCGGCATTAAAAGAATATTGTAGCTTTATTCATTTCTCACTATCAGTTCTCTTATTGTGATTTAGTTCAATCATGTGCCATTATGTTCCTCGCGAAATGGCGGTGTGAAAATTAAGTATGAAGCAGCTTTCGCTTTCTTCCATTTCACTTCCTGAGGCTTTGAAAATACTTCTCTAATCCCCCGCAGAAGCAAAACTATTATGAATTTCAAATGGGAAGAGTTCTGGAGTCCAGCTAACCAGATACCGTATCACACTCAGCGTTGCCAGCTTGTTACCCCACTCCTTTTATATTTTCCTCTCTCTCGCACACTCATACAACATGGAGATCTACTTGGTGCAGACGTAAGGGTAAGAAAATTATATTTTACAAACTTTTACAATGATGAAGTTGCCAAAATCAAAATTGGAAAAAGCATTTTCCAATTTATGTATATTTTAATAGCTTATGAATTACCTGTTTTTCTAATCCAATGAAACTGCCAGTGGCTGATCCATATCGCTGTCAATGTCATTTATGTTAAGAGACAATTCGTCATTGTCACTGTCTTCATCCTCTGAGTCTTGCAAATTTATAATTATATTTTCCAAAATCTCGTCACGTGCTATTTCTGTCTTCTTGAAGGTTTTGTGCATGCCTTACGCAGTTTACCCAGCCCTGTTCTGTTACCTTGTAAATTTCTTCGTGAGCAGGTCGTTTAACGTCCGTCAGTTTAAAAGTATTATTTCTGTTTTCAATCCCTCCTTTTATTTGAGTCCACACCAGCCCAACTGGATTATATTGGCAGTGGTAAGGTGGGAGGCGTATTACCTCGTGTCCCGTTTCAATTGCAAGTTGATCCAGCTAATACACTTTTTCCGTGTTTCTAAACGGAAGTACTCTTTGCAATAAATCATTTTTAGTTTCTGTTTCCGATAAAAGTTTGAAGAACGTGTAGACCTCAAAAATAATACTTCGAGCCTGACTTCGCAATACCTGCCTTTTTGACTCGCCATTAAATTCACCGCAAGAAGTCATTGCACTATTTAAGTCTTACTGTACTGTTGTGTATAGAACGACTGAATGATATTGATCTGAACTCTCCAGAGTAAATAAACATTTCTTATACAGCATTCATTCATAAACATAAGCATACAGCATTCCACAGGCTAACAGGAAATGAAGTGTTTGCTCTTTCTCGAATTTAACACCTTGGTTTATTCACAGTAATTCTTTTATCCGTCATGTCAGTAGTTTAAATTTCAGTTCTGAGTAATAAAAAGTATATGTACATACATACACACCAACCACTTTGAACTCTCTACAGTAAATAGAGATTACGAACCAGTCGTAAACAAAGATATAATGTCACCAAACACGTTCTGCCAGGACAGCAGGAAATTTTTTGTTTCCTCTCGCTCGAATTGGCTTATTCAAAGTAATTCTTTTATTACGTCATGTCAAACATTTAAGGTTCAGTTCTGAGTAATTACAAATATACGTCATGCCAACCAATAATGATATTAATACAGTGCGTACGTCGAGATTTATTGTTATAATACAGGTAATAGTTGTCTTTATTTGCATTATAAAACTAATTGAGCTAAAAATATGGGGTTTTCATGGTTATGTTAGATACATTACTCTCTACCTTCCACGTGGATCAGTTTCGGCAAAATCTGAATTTTTGTCTTAGCGCGAGTAGTATTTCATACAGATTGGTTAGGTTGGCGCTCGTCACACCGCACTTAGCGGGAATGCAATACGACAACACCGCAGGACTCCGATTGGCTGCTCACCTAGAAGCGCTCAAGGACAAATACCTTCTCATTTGAAACACATAGTTCATTCGTGGTACACAGTGAATAACCAGCACTTTGTCTGATCACAAATGACAATGGTTTCCGCAGATAATTAAATATCAATGGCAAAAGCCTATGGGTACCTATCTATGGGAAATGTGTGCATTTGTGTAGAATTAGTATAAAGAAAATTAACACTTTATATACGGTGAATCACTTTATCTTTCAGTAGCGTGGGTTAACACTTAGGTAGTAAGTGCGAAACCTGTCAGCTCGGAGGCAATCTGGTATCGGTATCTCTCGTCAGTGCCGCCACACCATATCACTAGGTGCGGTAGAAGACCCATGTTGGACACGGACGATATACCGAGTCGTTATTGGACGTGACTTGAGTGTTCAATAAAAGTGTAGTATCTCAGGTTGCGTGGGTATGTTCTCCAGATAATGAAGTGGTCGCAATATTGATGAAAGAAAACAAACAAAACATATGTTCATTGTTCGCCCAAGTTGTCGCACAAATTTAAAAAGAGACAGGTCCCTGCCAAACCGTGTTAACATGCTTGTATATACCTACAGTGGAATGTTAACTAGCTCTGAAAAATCCACTATGTGTATACATACATTGCTATGTGTTATTATTTAGGACATCTCGGGTCGTGGCCGAAGGCTTAGATCACTATCCTCTCACAACGAGACCCGGTTTCGATTCTAGGAAGGGTTAGGATGTGGAAGTTGTAAGACTAGCGTGTCAGGGTTGGCTTTTTTCTGTTAGTATTTTCATTTCCAATAACAGAATTATTTCTAGTGATATTGGTTGTCTCTCGTTCTTAGACTGCTTTCAAATTATGATTCCACCTTTTGGAATTAATAACCATTTTCGTTTGCTTTTGTTTAATAGATTTTCTGCTGGGGCGATTTAGGTTATGAACGGTAATTTATTTTGGTAGATGTGGTTTAAATCATATTAACAGAGACTATATCCCTCATATGACGTCATCTTATATTGTCCGTGTTAAAGACGACCAATCAGATTCATGAAATATACATAACAGCGGTAATATCTCACCTTCAGATACGATAACAACACATTCTGAATGTGTACGAACAGGCAAAGGATTATCTGATCGTCGACTGTTACCTAGCGCGACTTTCAAATGTCAAAACGGTTAAAAGATTTCTATACTGTGACTTGTGAGGTTAAGTTTCATTCGTGTACTAAGGTAGGCCTATGTGATTTAGGGAATCAACTTGTTTTATTGGTTTATAGTCTCTACAAATGCAACTCGTGGTTTTGATCTTCCCTAGATAATATACAAATATCATAATTTATAACATAAAGTTTCACTTATCTGAAAAGAAAATGATGACAATTATGATATTTCTACTCTTAAAAATAAAAGACGATTAAAATATAAAAAAATTTACTTACCATCCTTGGGTTAGTAAAAGTTTTCAAAAATGTTTTAAAGAGTTTGTTATAACTTTAGTATCCCAAAATAAATATAGTACTACAACTTACTACATTTTTCTAAAAGAAATAACATTTATAACAATAAAAATCTGGATTTCTCAATTCAGTTGTTTAGATTGTGATCAGGTTTATATTGTAAAGACAAAACATAATTTGGAAACCAGAACGAAAGAATATTTTCGTAACATTAAGTACAAACAAACTGATAAATCGGCCGTAGCAGATGATTTTTGGTCATTTAATCGTGAAATAAATCTAGAAGTTAAATTATTAAAACAATTAAATGGTCCGATACACTTAATGGTTTGGGAAAAAAATATTAATTTTAAATAAATAAACATCGCGCAATAAATTTTGAAATACGAGCAGTTGATTCTTTCTTCCAAGTTTATTTCCTTTTCATATTTTGGTAGTACTGCAAAAGCACAATGACCTTTGGTTATCGTAACGTTGGCAACGAGCTTGTTTGAGCTGACGATGTGAATGGATATTCAAAAAATCGCGATCTCTCATTAATTAATAAAAAAATCATCATTTTCTTTTAAGATAAGTGAAATTTTATGTTACAATTATTATATTTGTATAGTATTTGCTGCTTCACTGTATCTAACTTTATATTTTACGAATTCCGTAGATAAATTTCCTCGCGACTTCGTCACTAATGAACTTATTGGTAATTTCAGAACCCTCGTTGCATTACCTATGATAAGAATTTGAAGCTAGTATTTAGGCATATCCTCTTCTTTTACCATATAAGGAAGTTCACGAAGTACTGCAGCACTCATTTAGCTTTTATGGATTCCTTATTAAGGCTCACTGTCATTTCAAAAACCTTTTAGTCTCCCTCTAGCGTATTTTGTAGCTATATATGGCACGCATTATCAGCTATAGAGCGGCTCACAATATGTGGCCCTTAGTAATCCAAATGGAAATCTTATACCACACTGGGACCCTTATCAATTGCTCAGATCTGATATTTTCCACTCTACTGATTATCGGACCCTCTATATCAAACCCGGGAGGGAGAATGACCTTACTAAAAGCACCTACGCGTAAAATTACCGGGAGGATCCGCCCTTTAATTAAGTTTCAAGCATTCCCAATGGTTGGGTCAAGCTGCCATATGCTGCCCAAGCCGGAGCATTAATAATTTATCAATTCCGTAACACATTCGGCGACCGGGTGGCCTCGCCATCCACCCTCTAGTCACGGACCTAACACCGAGCAAATATTCCTCCTTCTCCAAGTGCCCCTCGAATTTATCTTCGACTGCTCATTGTGTGTTCTATCCGCACTTTAGTCTCAGCGATCCGTTGTAACCAAATCTAGAACAAACTAAAACCATGTTGCAATTCTAATGACCACATTTGTTCAGAGAATACTGGAAATCTCCTTGAATGTGTTTACATACTGGATATACTGTAGTTTGTATACTAGACAATTGGAGGTAATATCCATATAACATTGCTTTGATTAGATGATAATTGGTTCTTGGAAAATGTTATTGATCAAGCAGATATTCCTTGAATAATTTTTTGTTTGCTTGATTATGTTTTTGCACATTGAGAACATATAATTCACTAAATAAATGAAGGTAAAGTAGAATTTTCATCTATAGCGTTTTTATTTCATGCTGTGTTTTGTTTTACTTATCTGAATGTTCATACTGCATGATCCTGATTTATTTTCGTCTTCTTCTACACAATTTGAAAGTTGTGGACAACTAGATAGCTCTCGGTGTGCAATATTGTGAATATTTTCGTTAAGCATAAATACCTTCCTCTGGATAGATCTGAAAAGTAAATTATGTGTTATTTCTTACTACTGATTGTTGCTCTTGTGACATCTACAGGATGTTTATTTTAATTCATTATTTCCCGCCCTCCAATTGAGTAAGAATGACGTCACAGTTGACTGGCGAGTCTAACTTGAAATCATAGTGCCCTCTACGGAGAAGAAGCGGTAATGTTTGCGGAACAGTAAGCAAATTACAGCGCGCTCAGTGTGGTTGCTCTGATAACTAATGCAACCAGCTTTCCCTGCATATGAACACAGAGCACTGCGTCTTTGTGGTTGGATGCTACTTTCTAACCGGCATTCAAATTGGTGCTATATATAAATATAGTTTAAACCGCTGCATAGAGGACTTTATGCAAAGTTATCCGGCATGCAGACAAGTCCCTCCGAGCGTAATGTTATCAAAAGTGTCCAGGTACCGTCAAATTTACATACTTTTATTTGCAACATAAACATTTTACATTTTATCATTACACAATATACATTTTTTGTCGTTCTCACGCTTAATTAAAATGTCCATTAGTGTTGGTATGCTTAAGTCTTTTAAAACCAATAGGTGCATCAAACATTTCCAATATACAGCATCAGCTACTCGCAAAAAGAGAGACATTGGACGCTATAAGGTGACTGATCCCAGTCTAGAAGCAATAGATAATGTTATGACAGAAAGGCCTCAAGCATACTTTCTCGCAACACAATGTTTAAGGGGAAGAGAGAGATATTTTCTTGTTTGGACTTGCATAAAAGATTTGAACATATTGTAACACTAATTTATTTTTTAATCCTAGAACGTGTTCTGCTAATTTTCTTGAGGAAACTGTGGGTGATAGAAAAGAATTGTGATCAAATTGAAATATTTCTATTTTATGTGACAGGTTTGCAATATACATATATGTATATTATAACGGAAAAACAGATGTTTATTGTGAAATAAGTGTTCACTGACTGACTTATCATTTCGTATATTCTTCATGGTCTACTTTTATGGCTACATAATTAGCTTTGCAGTGCATTACATTGCATTATATAGTTTTCTATAAACAGTTATCGTATTTACGCACCAAACGAATTTACGCATCATTATATCACGCGGCCAGACACACCTCTCAAATAGTATATTTACCTGCCGGTAGAGGGAGGCCTCAAAGCTCCTGTCAGAACATCAAGTACGATCGCAAGCTGCTAGGGGAATCATATATAAACTCGCTCCATCAGCAACGTTATCTAATCCTCCTCCAGGATTGGTGCACGTTTTGGCGATTGTCCATTAACACGGAGAAAAGTCAAGTGATACTGTTCACCAAGCGCCGCTTTCCCGCCAATTTCCCCACATTTACATACTTTGGGCAAGGGATCAGGTGGGAGAATTCAATCAAATACTTGGGAGTCAAGCTGGACAAGGGCCTAACTTTTCGGGAACACATCCGGGAGCAAGCGCATAGGTCGAGTGGTGCCGTGGCATCACTATACCCTGTGCTTAGGTCTGCGATGTCTGTTTCCCTAAAGTTGCGCCTCTTTATGGCTCTGGTCCTCCCTGTCATGCTCTATGCGTACGAAGTCTGGGGTATGGCCGCAGGCTCAAACCTGGTTCTGCTCCAACGTGCACAGAATAAATGTCTTCGGATTATTTATTCTGTTTGCACAAGGTTCCCTGTGAGATTACTTCACGAGGCTTCATCCCTCCGATACGTGGAGGATGAAATTAGGCGCCGGGCGACAAAATTCTTCGAGAGTTTGCCTCAACATCAGAGCGACCTAGTCAGATCGCTTGGGGATTATGTACCTCGCGAGCGTCGCTTAAAGCGATACCGGTTACCTGCATGTCTTGCGGTCATTACCGGTAACCACATGATCTACATTCCAGCCTAAACTAAATTTCAGCTATCCAAAATTTATTCTGGAAAACACAAAATTATACATATCTTCTTCCTAGTTTATTAACTAATCCACCAGCGGTGCACGCTGTCTGTAGCACCCGGTTCATCATTCTCTGAGGAGCAACAAGCTACCTCCCTACACTAACCCCACTTAATTCACACCCGTCATCCTGCAAATTCCACATCAAGACACTACGTGGTAAAGCTCTTCCCAGAGCAGGTACACGATTTAACCACCCTTCGGGCTGTTCCAAACAGCCTGCCAGCCTGGAGTTGAGTTGAGTTGATGCTGCGGTAAAATCACAGATAAAAATTAACACCGTGTACTCTATAGCAAACAAATAAACCCTAGTTTTCCGCAAATGTGAAACCTGCTGCCTTTCTTAAGTCAGGTTTTGTGTTATGTACATTAATATGTGAAATACATCTTAGCCTATTAATGCATGCTTCATCATTTAGTACTGAAATGTCAAACTGCCCCTCCCCGTTTTGTGTCTACCTTTTGTTTTCTTCCTACTTATTTTCAACAACTCCCCCTGCTAATTGATAATTTACTCCACCCAGCCGCTTGTCATGTCTGATCTAAATAGTTTCGTGTCTGTATCTTAATTTTATCTTTAATACACTGGGCATATATGTAGTCGAATTATATTACAAACATAACTTTTTATGTATATTTGATCTATTATACATTATAGAACATCTTGCCCAGGTATTTTGTTTCTTTTAGAGTCTCTAAATCTATTTAACCTTTTAAATGCATAAGTCATTCAATAATTAGTGACAAGATTTGAATTAACAACAAATAAAACATTTTTGTAGAAGTTACATTATTACAGCTCTTAGAAATAATCACCTCGTATATGAACTCGCCTCCACACACCAGGGAGCCGACAGATGCTAACCACAGTCTCTTGTTGCCCTAATATTTGAACAGACTGCTCTACTGCTGCTATAATTGTCTGTCTGGTTCCAAAATGACTTCCTATAAGTGGCAATTTCTTTTCGTAAAAAGGTCAAAATCACATGGGCTCATATCTGAGATAGGGATAGGGATAGGGATAGAGATATCATTACGGAGGGAATTCGGTACGTAGGCCACCATGCTGGGCACATTGTTCCTATGTCCCCAAGTGGGACTCCCCGGGAGGAATGATGAGACGAAGGAGATAGAGGGTGGCCGACCAAGGAGCCACGAAAGTACAGAGGGTAGGGTCCCTACAGTTTACCTGGAGTCTTCCCCCGACAGGCCAGGACAACGAACACGCTCCCCTACAGCGGGACGGCAACGGGCCCAGCAGCCGAGCCCTATTGGTCTCTGGCAGGCAACCAGGGCCCCAAAGGACCCTGGCTGGCGGTCCCGAAATGGTCCCCGCAGAGGAACGGAGATCGGCAACGACCTACCGGATTAGGGTGAGTTTTCCTCAGAGTGTATCATCCTGACATGCACCGCCGAGACACCCGCCGACACTTCTATCCTGAAAGAGACCAGCAGATGAGAGGTGATATAAAATGATAATGATGATGAAAAGTAGGGACAGCAGATTCGTGGGATATAATTAACCTACACAGCATTCGTCTGGCGACCCCACGAAAACCACCGAAAGAACCCATGGGTCAGGTAGGTCGGCCGCGGGGATCGAATCCAGGCCTCCCAAATGCGGGCCACAGACGAAACCGCCTGAGCCATCCCGCTCGGTCTCATATCTGGGGAGTATGAAGCTCCAGAATTTCCCAGTTCCATCTGCGAAGTAAATTAACAACAGGGGCAGACGTGTGAGAGCGAGCACCATCATGTAACACAACTTCTTCTTAAGTATGTGGAAAATCGTACCAAGAACAACTCCAATTTCCCTTGCTAGTTCAATACAAGTCTAACAAGATGTTCTTCCTGTAATGCTCTTACAGCTTTCACATACATATCATCATTTGATGAACGTCTTCCCTTCCTCTACGAAATGTATTCGCCCACATAGCCACGGTACGATATGGTAAAGTCTGTCTACCAAAGCTTCCAATAATTCTGTATGACATTGTCGAGTATTAATACCTCTTTCAACCTGAATTTTAATGAACCATCTTTGTTTGTATTTGCTAAACATACGAGGTGCGTTCAAGTTATAACACCTTCAATATTTTTCGTGACTGGGACCAGATGAGAACTTCTGGCTTTTTTGAAATACAGGTGGACAATTTGTGCAGTGTGACAGAGATAGCAGCACTGTACGGTGCATAGAACTCTAGTGGCAGCGACGAGAGTTAGGACTGGTGACGTTTTCATTGCAAGAAGTCACGACCGCACACCAGCCGGTCTGACGACATGATCCGGCAAGTGGAGAACGTTTTTTTGGAGGATCACCGATTGAGCATTTTGAGATTGCAATTTCAGGATTGCGTGCACAGATCCCACGGAAATAGCAATTTTGGAGGCAATGTCTCCAACTGTGTTGGTTTGTTGTCACACGATGTTCTGCTTTCATCGAACTGTCGCACCCAGGAACGTACATTAGACACATGCATGGTACCATCACCACATGCCTCACTCAACTGGTGATGAATTTCAATAGGTGTCACATCACGAAAAGGGAGAAAAAACTGAATGATTACACGCTGTTCTTGCAATGAAAACGCCGCCATTTTAAGTATCAAAAACAGTTCTCTCTCGTCGCTGCCTCAAGAGTTCTACGCACTGTACAGTGCTCCCATCTCTGCCACGAATTCACAAAGAGTCTTCGTGTATTTTAAAATAAAAAACAGAAGTTCCTATCTGGTCCCACCTGAAAAAAAAAGATAGGAGGTGTTATAACTTGACCGCTCCTCATATCTAGAGCACTGAAGATAACAGCCTACAATTAAATTTATTAAAATCTCTTTTTAAATAAAATTATTGTCTTCAAACTCACAGCTAACAAATATTAGATGTTATTTTTCATTGTTATAAGCTTATCTACATGATTTACTGTTAATGGCGCCAAATTCAGGCAGTGTTGCCACTAATTTTTGAATGACCCATGTACATTGGTATTTTAACTTTGCCAAACCTCTTTTTCAGATCAGCAAAAATATATTTTGTTGTTTCTATTTATACTGTTCTACTGTTTTTTCTACTACCATTTTAAATTTGTTTAAACATTACAAATGCTTTATTAAAAGTGAACGCAACATTCACAATAATAAATAGTTTAAATGTGGGTATAAGTGCCAATACCTTAAGAACCTTTCGCTAATTTACAAAACTGGTCCCAAATTGAGTTCTTAAAATTTCCCTATACCACCCATTATTTAGCATGGGCCCATCCCATCCGAATTGACAGGTGAAATAGAGTACATACTATAATCTTGCCATACTGGCGCAATACTTGTGGCAGAGAGCAGTTGAAATGGTACGAGAACAAAGTCAGTCCTTCAAAGTCAGTGCCAACTGTAATCAACCTATCCTTTATTGTACAAACTTCGTAAACAAAAGTATTATAAGTTTTAGAATATAATCAAATAATAAAATAAATTAGTTAACTAATATGAGTGCACTGGATACATTTTTCTAATTACACAAAATTGCAGCAAACCTGGTATATTATTCCTAGGCCTACCCAATCTATTCATTGGCTAATAATTTGTTTGCAGAGAATCACCTAAAATAAGTTAGAAGAAGTATGAGGATTGGGCAGGAATGGATTTTATTAGGTAGTTGTGGCAACACAAGAAAAATTAACAAAATTAGGTACAGCAATGAACAAAAGGGAAAGGAAAAAACATTTTATAAGGACTTTGGTCTAAACCTCGTTTACTTTTTTCAGTACTTTACATTTCACACTGACTAATGCGTACACATAGCTTTATTATACAAATAAATGCGTAATAATGGAGGTTGGTACGTGTACATGTTTCAAACATGATTCCATTGAATCCTAACTGCTCCAAAGGGTTTGAAGAACGCACTATTTCTCGTGTTTGTAAACCAACGAAAGGAGTTGTTACACATACAGCACCTTTGGCACAAATACCTTTGAATTTGTTACACTACTCCCACAAACCATTTGTATTAATCACTAAACAGGGAGGTTTTAAAAATAAACTTACGCAAATAAATATGAGATGAAAGCAATATACCTTATTAGAAGAAGGTTGTGTAGGGAGGATAGGAGAGTTTCCTCGTAGTGTCTACTTCACCTATATTCCCCGCGATAATTTTTACCACTTTGGCCAGCTAACAAGGCCCTGTGAACCGATAACTCCCCGCTCAAGTGTAAATGGCAATTTCTTACCGAAATTAGATAGATTTTCAAAGGCCAAGATAATTTAAGGGGATGCAGCACCGAAAACCCCAAATCCACCAATTTTCAACTAATCTTGCTGAAATGTTTACCACTTAGTCCTGATGCATATTGGACACAGTATTCAAAATTTGGTTTTTATATCTTCAATAGTTTTTGAGTAATTAATTTGTGAAGTTAAAAATTTGGGAACAATTCAAACCGCTCCATGTGATGAAAATTTTCAAACTTTTAATTTTTCTATTTTTAAAAATATTCAGATGGTTATGAAGAAAATATCTATCATATGAATTTCTTATACTGCCTTTAATTCCATAGGAAAACAATTAGGTATGGAGCAAACAAACAAAAATCCAAAAAATGATTAAACCTGTGACTTTTTATATCAATAACTTTAAAAATATAATGAATATTAAAAATCCATGTGATAGAAATCTTTTTTTACTTTATAAGAACATGTGTTAACAATTTTAAAGGGACTGAATCAAAACTGCTACGTGTGGAACATTTTGAATTCCAAAAAATGTTGAAAAAACTATAACTCAGTAAATAAAGTTTTAAAATGCAAAACATTTTCCTTCTCAGCTACATGCCTTGAAATAGATTAAAACCCTCCAGATAGGTAAGTTGGACCCTCTTGCCTCTTCCTTCTCTCTTCTACAGCAGTTTTCTTCAATTTTAGTTTCCTTTTGGATGTTTTAGAAGTTATCTTCGCAGAAATTGCTGAATGAAGTAAGCCTAATTGGTCCTTCCCTTGGCTAAGTTTTAGAAATGTCCATTATGTCTGACTGCAGCTTGAGTGAGGCAGAACAACCAAAATTGAATTCACTGATGGTTGATGTCACAGTAACCTGAAGTCTTTTCTTTGAAACAAATATTTCTTTTGGACAATTATGCCATATCATGTTATGTAAACCTTCATTTGCATTTTGTGTCTTACCCAATGTACATCTCCTTAGGATTTCATCTGATACTAACCTTTGGTCCACAGGAATTAGTTTTCTTACTACATCAGGCCTCAAGTATGTTCCCATTGTTGTGTTATGTTTAGGTGTTTCTTCCCATGTATCGTTTAGCCTATTCATGATGCTATGTACACAAACAAAAGGTCAGTTGTTTCAAAGAATGTTTTACCTATAACATATATAACAGTTACATGCACGTTTTGATGTATAAATACCTTTATAAATGTTCAATGGCACACTAAAACTCATAAATTATATTTAAACAGTATGTAGTTTAACAAGAAACACAAGAAAATTCAAACCAAGTTAGAAACTCACACAAAAGCAAAATAATAAACATTTGCTTTCAATGTTTGTAGCCAGTGTTTTGTTTCCATGGTGCCACATATAGTAAGAAATAACCATCATACCAACACATAAAATTCCACCAAAAACTTTGCCCGCTAATTTCAAATGTATTAATTTAGTACATTCAATTGAACTCAAATGACAGAATTCTATGAATCCAAGGGCCGGCATGCACGTGCGCCTGGGCATTTAAATTGTCATGTGAGGGTATTTAAAAGCCTGAAACTCATAAATTTAGTTGGATTATTATACTATAACGTTCAAAGTATTTTATTAGCTCAAAAAAAAAATAATTTTGCCATATTTTAGCCGATTTTGGTGCTGCGTTCCCTTAATTGACTTATATTTTGTGTGCGTCTGATTATTGTGACTTTCTGCCGCAGTTAAGCCTTAAGGATATGCAGCCGTGTATACAGTTCCCTTGTTAGATACGAAATGATCTAAAATAATAGGGAACACCTGTCAGCAGCGCCGTGGCAGATCAAAGCCCATTTGGCTCTTCTCTCTGATGTTTTTTTCCTTTCACTGTTTTATTTATAGCACCAATCAGACCGGCAAAATCAATATCGATACTATAAATAGAGGTGTTGAAATAGACAGTATTCAAGCCTTTGCATCAGGCAATCTCTTTTACTTCTGTAGCACAGTCCTGGCTACTTGATTCTCTGGTAAACTGAATGTTGGCAGTTTTAGAGATAAATGCCCCATATCAAAGGAATTTAATTGGTCTTTCTGACGAGCCAGTGGCAAATATGCACTGTATAATGCTAAGGCTAATACATATTAAATATCGTTTTGAAAATTAAACTATAATTCAGTGTTTTTAAACATGCAAAAGAAGGAAATATGTTCACAATAAATAGAAATGATTAGTCTTGTGTATATGTACTATGGTCAGATCAAACGTCCAACCACCCAGCCATTGAAGAAACGTTTAAATGAGATAAATACGAGGGCTGTTCAATAAAGAATGATCACAACGTTTTTTTTTTTTTTTTTTTTGACAACGTACATTTGCTGATCCTCATAATTTTGATGGTGCTTCTCAAAATAGTTTCCCCTGAATGCGATTCACTTGTCCCAACATTTCTGCCAGTCTTCAAAGCTATGCTGGAAACCATTTTTGATAGATCCTTCAAAATCGCCTCCGCAGCCTTCACCACTGCTTCTGATGATGGATAATGCCTCCCACGAAGACGTTTATTCAAGTTATGGAATATAAAAAAGTCACATGGGGCTAAATCCGAACTATAGAAAGGGTGAGGGATGTACTTCACCTTGATTTCTGCAAGATATTCAGCAACAACATTGGCAATATGCAGCCGCGCATTATCGCGGTGCGGCATCCAGCCTGCTTCACGGAAATCTGATCTTTCGCGCCTGATATGGACTTGCAATGTTTTCAGGACATCTCTGTAGTATTGTCCAGTTACTGATGTGTGTGCAGATACAACATGCTGATAAACCATTCCGTGAATATCAAAGAATGAGTTGACCATAACTTTCCCAGCAGAAGCAACCACTTTTGCTTTTTTGGGGGGTTGGTGATGAAGGAGATTTCCACACTGAGCTTTGCTGTTTGCTCTCAGTATCAAAATGATGTAGCCAAGTTTCATCAGCAGTGATTATGTTTGAAAGAAACTTCGGATCTTCCTCTAACATCAACTTTAACTGCATGTTACCTCCATTGCAGCGGTAGCAACACTGAACTTGCTTGGTTCTCACACGCGGGAACCAGGAGTACCAACAATGAAACTACTAGGGCGTGTTTGTTTCACATTAAGCTAAAAGAATATAATAACACTGAATTTCAGTGCGAAAAATTATGACCGTAAAATAATTATGATCATTCTTTATTGAACAGCCCTCGTAGTTTCTGAGATTTTACTGAGAAAATATTGCCATTATATTTTCTTCTTATAATATATTAGTACTTATTATAAATTAAGTCAAACTATTAAAATAAAGTCTGAAACTTTCCTGGCAACAAATATATTTCAGATGTTCTTGGGCTTCAAGCCAGTTGTAAACAGGATTAGACATGGACGTTTTGGGAACGTAGTTACAGTTTCTGTGACTTAATCTACGTTTCCTACACACACGCCATCTCCTTATCTAGTATTTAATTACTACGAAACAGTCTTTTGTTCTGTTAGAGGGATTCAAGCATAGGTAGTGTTTTGTCTTTGTTAATTTTGTTATCTCATTTTAGTGTTTTGTCTAGTCATCTTTACATCTGGCTTGAAGCTCGAAAAGATCTTAAATAGATCAATTATTGTTTGAAATCTTTAATACCATAGGTAACTAGATACCTTTTTAAACCTTCAGTGAAGATTTAATTACACATACCTTCCACGTGTTATTTATATAATAATTTAGACTAGAAGGTTCAGTCTTCCTCTTTATTGCCTATTATTATAATCTTGCATAGCAGTGTGATACCCCAAGTTTTTAACAACCTTTTACTGAAAATTAATTATTCTTTCACACTGGCCGTGTGTAGGCTAAATTGTGGAAACGTAGAGTCAGACTGAAAAATTCAATGCCATAGCCGGGCTATGGCATTGAATTTTTCAGTCTGACTCTACGTTTCCACAACCTTTTACTGTTTTAATATGGTTGTAATTAGCCCAGACAATAACAGTGACAATATCTTACAACTTCCATTTAGTGTTTGTAGAGTTCCTGTAGACCAATAAACCACCCGTCCGTCCGTAGTGCTGGCTGGCTGTATAAAGCCAGAAGGTTTTTACTGCGTGCCCACCCGATAAGGGTTTTACCGCAGGTAAGGTTTTATGTTGGAGTTTTATAGGATGAGTTGTGGGTTTTGAGGTGGATTATTGTTTTTGAGGTTAAAATTTTGTACATTCAGGTTGTGGTAAAGGATGCAATACCTCGTACTCTGGTGTTTTAATTTTTAAGTTTGTTTATTATTTGGTTGGGAAAAATTTTGATGCCAAACAGTTTAGAAGAAATCTGTGGAGCTCAGCTTTAGCTGCTGTATATGCCACCCACCATTTAGAAACTTTTTATAGGAAAATTATACCGTACTGTCAACAAATCACTGTCTTGTCGCAATTGCGCATGCGTGGAGGCAAGTGCCAACCTAATGGGGGAAATAAAATCCGCTAGATAGGCGAGATTTTAACTACTCCTTTGATTTCCTCACTTATAAGCAATTCTTATTATTGGTTGAACATTGTTTGGTGCAACCGCGGGACCGGCTGTTAGAGGCGGGGAGTATGTTTTTCTATGTTGTGTGAGTTTTGAGTGTGAATGGAAATCGTGCTCAAAAAGCACATATGTTAGGTGACATAATAGTGTACTCAGTGAAAATGCATCTATAGGGGAATACAAGAGTATTAATGTATGATTCATACATGCCTATAGTCAGCGTTGCTGTTTATACTATTTCAAGAGGAATTTCCTGATAAAGATCCGAATCGGAGTTCAGTTAATTGATTCGTGAATTTGGAAGTGATATCAATATAGGCAACCACGTACAGTATTCCATTCGGCTTGCTCTGGAAGGATCTATCAATTCGATATATTTCATAGCAAATGAAAACTTCCTATCGCTTTGTTGGAACGGCCACCAAGTTACTCAAGCTAAACCACAGTAGTATAATAACGTAAACCGAGGACCAAGCATTTGCGTTTTTATGAATGGATTTTGCATATGTTACATGAATGAGAATTGGATCCCAATATAATTTTCTTTACAGAGGACTCGTGGTTGCACTTCTCAATGAATATAAAAATAAATAAATAAACTGTCATGCTCGATTAGCGGTGAAAAAATATTAGGGCAGCATTTTTTCCCCAGGAAACCATTAACAGTACGAAATATGTGCAGAACATTCTGCGGTCTTTTTTATGACCAATTAACTGGTAGAGAAAGTGCTTTTGCGATATTTCAATATAACTCTGTTGAGGCACAACTTCTCATTACAGGAAATTCATGACATGTTTCAAGATAGAGTTATTACTACCTACACATGAACCCTTCGTTGTCCCCGAATTAATCCCTTGCCAGTTAAACTTCTGACGAGTATTAAATGAGAAAGTGTAGAAAACCAAGCTCCACGCTTTGGAAGAATATTGTGACTTTGTGGGTTCATAACATTAAAATTGAGTTTGCAGTAATTCAAACTGCTCTTTGTTTCCGTAGAAAGTTTGTACAGCCCTTGGCAGCATAATTACATAACATACATAAATACAACCTTTAAGCTCGTCTGCCACACGACCACAAACAAAAGAGTTCACAACGGCTCGCACACGATTATCGAGTCCAATTACAACTGTCCCCTGCGTTGACAGCAGTGGCACTTTTATATCTCCACTCATTGTTCTATAAATTAGTGGAACATTCTGTAACAACCAAGAAAGTGAACCTTCCAGTCATCCGTCCCTTTGTTTCTCTGTTTCGGCAAGCTTTTATCTCCGCGGTACACTAATCTGTCCTTTTGCGCGCGCCGACGACGCCCGTCGCAACAATGCCTCGCGACACAAGTTAAAAATAACATTCGTCAAGAATGTGTTACAGTTTCTTCGAGGTAGTTTAATGAAACATTTCCTAAGAAGTGTTAGAAATTCCTGAAACCAACTAAGGGATGTGTTTCAACAACTCCATGCTTAAAATACTGAAAAATATATCTTTATTTATAAGTTATTACGCTGTATATGATATAAATAACTTGCACAGCATATCGTACTATATTTACTGCGGACCTCCTATTACCCGCACCACATTGTTGGCAGCTTCGCCGGCCGGCTGCGAAACCGGTTGCGTGAGGATTGTTCACCTCACATGACCCGTTATTTAATACTAATGTTTACTGCACTATCCTGGATCATTGGCGTTAGCTTCACCGATCCTAGGATAACTCTCTGTCGTTCTGCAGTGGCGGCTTCTCCCTAGGCTATGTACGCTTAGAGCCTTCGATGTGTTGGCTACGGTTTGTGAACCTTAAATTAGTCGTAATTGGCGTAAGGATGGCAGCTTTTCTTACTCATATGTTGGCAGCTCTGCACTTGTGAATCATATAAAGGGAACAAATGAAGGAAAGGGAAAAAAACGAAGGGATAGATGCAATTGTTTAGTGATTATATTAATGCTGCTATTGGGCTAGAACACAGTCTATAGTTACCGCTCACTTCTCTCCCAAGAAGGAAATGCCTACAAGTGGCTGTCTCGTTTATCGGTCCAACACGCCTGGTGATAGCAAATGAAATATAGCGAGAAAAGCTAACGACATACTTATGTCAACTATGAAAGCCGAATTTCTTGCTGATTTCTTACAATTTATGATACTATAGGTGCATATAACGTACCAAAATACAAGGAAAATCTTAGTTTGCATCTTATAAAAATAATTTGTGGCAGTTCCCTCCTTCGTGTGATTAACTTTCACTCGTGCGACAACCGTCACGAGGTCATGCATTCAGTTTAATTAGATAAAGAGACTGAGTTATTCTTTTAGAATTAAGACCAATGTTTTAAAGCAAAGTAAACACGAGAGAATAGAGGAAGAGGCGCTCTGTGGCGTGAACTGGCTGTTATCAGGTGTCAAGTATATCTGCATAATGTCCATATTGACATGGAAGTGTGGGAACAGGGCCACGATGTAGCAGGCGTTTGCACTCCAAGACATACGCCTATGTACTTAGAGATAACAGCTCTTCTCTAACATCCCATCGAGATAAGCTGCATTTTTACTTGAAATCGAGTTCATTGACATGCACGACAACTGCTGCGGTTATATGTTTGTAGACCTTGTTTCCAAAACACGCAAAATGTAGCTGAACTAATGTTACAGGAAATGAAATATACATATAGGCATAAAATAATTCAGTATTTTGAATAAGGAAATACGAAAGTCACTGTAAAATTTAACACATGGAAAATATAACACGCCCTTTTCTGTTATATCCATAATAATGAACTTCAATGTTATTTATTGCTTTAAACCAATGCATTTATAAAAAAAACTCTACAGTTTTTCAGTGAATACTTTTTCACATATTCTCAAAATACAGGATATAGTACACACCCAGTTTTAACAAGATATATCATATAGTCATTATTCTATTGATAATAATTGATAAAGTTTGAAAAGAAAACATTGCATACTTCTTGGATCCTACAATAATGCTCTCCAATTTTAAATTTAAGCTTGGTGCGCAAACTTATTCATTTTTTGCAGAAATTTGTTAACTTTAATTAGTTAAGAAGAAAATAACGTATACAATTCAATTTCATATTGAATTTTTAGATTTATTGACTGAGTTACGAAAAACAAATTCAAGTAAACTATTTAATGCTTCTTAACTACTTTGCAGCATATTTTACATTCACAATTTATAAAGTCATCCTGGAAATTACAAGTTAACAAAGTTATAATATACTGTCCAGTGGACAACTTAAATAGAGGAAAGTGTTGAAAATAACGAATTGTGAACATTTTGGTTTACAGATCTGTACTGTAGACACATGGTAAAGGATACATGAAAATTATCATTTGTAGGCTTAAATTTGTTATTAAAACCGATTTTATAGCATAAAAGTACAAATTATCTGTCTACTACAAATTAAAAAATTAAAGGTATTCACATATTTACTACAATTTGACTTAAGGTGATACGGTACGCAAAAATTGGAACAAATCATTTTTAGGTTTTTTGCGCAGATAAATAGTTCACACTTTTCTGCAAATTTTGCTATAGAATATGTCATCTACTGTAATAAGTGTACTTAAGCGCAGTTTAAGAATATACCGACAGCTGTCAATTTATTAGTTTACTGTGCACCTATTTACGAAATTTGGAATAAGTCCAGAACTGTTTGATCTAGAAGCCTGCGAAAGAGCTTGTTTTTTAGAGTAATATTCTTCTTTATTCTATTGTCCTTAGAACTAATGATTCCCTAGTTTTGTTACTCTGAGGCTGTGGCTGCGTTTTGTTTATAAGCAACTGTCCCATTACTATTTATCTAACTAAAAGTGTAGTTATGTAAGAAGATGACAAAACCTAAATAAGTTTTCAGGGCAATAGATTCTATGGGACATTACCCTTGCCTGTAGAAGTCAATGAAAGTGATACCAACCATGTGGCAGTCGACCGTGTGCAACTCCTCCAAGTGCTTCGAAAAGGAAGTTACAATCAAATGTAAATATCAATGTAAATACAAACTGTGTTGAAGACTTACTCAAGCTAATATTGTGATAGATTTAGGCATTTTAAGAGGAGTGCTAGAAGAAACTGTGTCATGTAGAATATGTGGTGGTGAGGTTAGGTTACAACAGAATCGAATACAAAGCTGGTATAGGGAATAAATTGAAAATTGTATGCTTGAATTCTAATTCTGAAACGTCAGTTTGCTCTTCACATCAGTGTGCTAATAGTGACCTCTATAAAACAATGTGAGACTTGTTTATGGGCCAAGATGTATTAGCAAGGGACTTGGAATTGTTAAAATATTGTGTGGGGTTATGAACTTATCAAATCCCCTTGCAAGGTGTTTCAAATATACGACACTTTAAGGAAATAGCCTGGAGAAGGTTGCAGAAAATTCCATAAGAGCTGCTGTCAAAGAAGCTGTGTTACCAAATGAAAATAATAAAGATGTTTTAATCAACTCCAGAGTAAATTGTAAGCTATAGTTCTTACTGGAAACTTTAAGATTGCTTTTCTCAAAATTAAGTTTCTTTTTTTTAAACATTTGTACCATTTTCTCAGAAACTATTGAGGATATGTGCATATAACTTTTACAGATTATAAAAGTAGCTTCACAAATGCTATGGATTTAAAATCACAGTAATTTAATTAATGAGCTTCATGTAATGGTGTTTTAGTCCTAAAATCAATAAAAAATAATGACAGAGAAATAATATATAAATTGCGTGAAACTGTAAATACGAACTTCATTTTAGACCAGTAGCTTCTCTAACGACCACATGATACGTAATAAAATTTTGAAGTATGTGCTATTAATTGTTTCAGAAAAATCAGGTCATCAAGTTGCATATTTTAACATGGGCGAGAAAGGGCGTAACGTCTCACCTTAATGCAATGGAATTATATTTGTCCAAAACAGTTTATTAATGTTTCAAAAATTCATGGATAGTAATAAAGTCTTGTCAATGGAAAATAAACAGTATATTAGATGTAGTATTGTAAATAGAACTGCAAAAATTATTTAATATTGCCATAGATACAATAATATATTATTAGCTATTGCTTTTTCAGTACATGTTACCCAAGATTGCTAATCTAATCGTAATAATGAACAAATCTTCATCAAAATGGGGAACCATTAGAGAAGCGTTTTAGATTTGGTATGTTTTGGTATCAAACAGAGCATTAATTAGGCATTTTCTGCCTTAAACCGCAGTATTGATTGATCATTTTAATTCCTGAGACATAATCAGATGCTGCCATCTGTAAACCAAATTCTAAATCATGGGTTTGATAATATTTCGAAACAAATTCCTCCTATTTGTTTCGATGACCCTAATAGAGAGTACATTTAAAAATGAGAGTTAAAAATTAACCATTACAGTACAGTAAACTACAACGATGCCAAGGTAAACTTTGCAGAATTTGCAAAAAGCGGTGAGTAAGTAATTATAGAGAACCATAACGCCCAACATAAATTCATTGTAAAACAATGGCTTGCTAAAGAGGCAACTCTCCTGCCCAGACACCAACGCTACATTTTCTGATTATTATTGTTCCCACGTTAACAGCAACGCCTTCATTCGCAGGTGCATACCATTATTTTTAAAAGCATTCCTCTGGATCATAACATAGACGCACTAATGCGCATATTTTATTATGTGATAAGCATTGTTGTTTATGCCAATGACTTACAAACAGTGTGGATCACTGAATGTGCTGGCACCCCTGCGTTCCAAATGAAAGAGACAGAAGATGACTACATCTGTACTTGGGGTTTTGTAGTATTTTTAAATTTCTTAATTTTTATACTTAGGTACAATACTTAGTTAGTCGTGTCTAACACTTAAATTACTTAACCTAATTTACAAAGTTAGGTTTGAGTACGTCTTAACCGAACATCCACGTATACCCATGGTTGCTAATGAGCGTGACTATTCCTCCCTGTACTCTACACCCCTCTCTCTCAGCCCCCTCTCTTCGTTCTTATAAATTTGTCGTTTACTTTTCCCAAATATTTTTCTATTTCGTCGATCTTCCTGTTCCTCATCTCAATCAACAAGTGTAACCTCACCTCTGTCCTGGCATACTATCCCATTTGTGTTCCCTAATTTCTTTCCTGGAGGAGGTTTACTGGATAGGTTAGGGTTTTCCTCGGGGTTCGCTCTGAATGGACTCTCTTCCCTGTTCCAGGGTCTGGGATACGTCCTGACTGGGTGTGGTGTGATTAGCGAAGAAAACACCTCGACTGTTCCATGATCGATTCATTCACAATTGTAATTAGGTACCTCACTCGCCTCCCGTAGGAGAAGGGATTCGTTCATTCCAGCTGCCAAGGTGCAGGCGCTGCGGACCCTTAACACTCGTGGTACCTCTGACGTTACTAGAGGAACCTCGGGCCGAACATTCAAGCCCCTCCCTGAATGGGAGTTGTTCGGATTGGGTTGGTCTCGAGGGGGCAGTGTGTTCCCGACACCCACGGGAAATTGGGTACCTCCGGCTAGGCTCCGGCCACCCGGGTGCTAGCCTGTAGAGTTAGTAGCTGGTGTGCTAGATCACCGGTGGCCCTACCAAGGTTATTTGGTAGCCGGTTCATTAAGGACCGGCGCGTAAGTGGCGTATCCACTTCCGTCCTGTCTGCCGTGAGCAGCTGGATGGCAGTTTATAAAATAGGTACTGTCCTACGGTAAAAAAAACCCGAGAGGCCCGGGTTTGGTCCCACGAGTCCAGGACTAATGAGAATAGATCCTCACATTCACCTCACTCGCCACCTGGAAAGTCGCTGTTTGCAGACTCATGTGATGTGTTTGGCGGTAAAGACAGAGTTCTTTACCCGTGTTGTGTATTCTGTGTATTCTTATCGCACTTGTATGTATAATATGGCTTCACTACGCCCCGACCCAGAGAGAGTGTTTCTGTTATTAGAGTCACGAATCCATATGTTGTGTATTCGAGGTACTCTTGCCGCAGTGATATGTACGTCGCGACTTCACTACGCCCCGACCCAGAGAGAGAGAGAGAGAGAGAGAGAGAGAGAGAGAGAGAGAGAGAGAGAGAGAGAGAGAGAGAGAGAGAGAGAGAGAGAGAGAGAGAGAGAGTGTGTGTGTGTGTTTCTCTTATCATAATCACGGATCCGCCATTCCCTATATTTCTCCCGCTATCATTACGTTTTGAATTTGTGTGTGCGCATGACCGAAAGTTGGTAGACATTTTCCCACAGCGTCCACTTACTTATTTCCGAAGCACGCACGGTACGAAAAGTTTAGGAATGCAGCTAATCTGCAAAGCAATTGTATTGGGTGCGTACGGAGTTTGGCATGAAAGAGAGTCCAGAGCGGCAACCTGAGGCTCCAGGTGGTTCGCAGGCATTGTTCCTAGGGGTGAGCTTTGTTATGAATAAAGTCGATCGACCTGTGTTCCCAACCTTCACTTTGCTGAGGGATCTCACATTTCTGATTCTCCGTTCATCTACATTTTATATATATTATAATGTGTTTTTCTATAATAGCTGTGTATTTCCTTCCAATGCAGAAAGTTCAGTATAAAATATCTATGCTAACCTAATATTATTTTGATATGGCACATGTTAAGCATTTTTATGTTCGTGACCAAGGGGAACAGTTACGCCTAAGAGCCTTGTACAGTTGCTGCGCTCTAGAAACAGCATACTTTTGTATCCTTAGCACTGTCACTGTTTACTTCATATGCTTAACACATACACCATTGTTGTACATATTTAGTTATAATACTTTTAGTGTATAGCAGCTGGGTAGCTACTTCTTCCAGATATTCAATTAAATATTAAATAATTCTGGCCTGTTCCTCACGCGTAACACAACGCTCTAGTTCATTTCTTCTCGGTTTCAAAAATAATAATCGTGTGCTCATCCAAGGTAGTCCTTCCCTCTGTTTATGTTTTCTTTATTTCTTGGTATCGAAAGCATTTTCCTATTTTCTCGGTCATTTCATGTTTCCTGTTTCTCTATGTCTCCTATTCTCTGTTTCACTGATTTTCAGTATCGTGTTCTTATTGTCCTCCCATTCCATCCATAATCTCCCTTCCTATTTGTATCAAGCTTTTCATTAACTCCAACCAACACTTTTCATCCTTATTTATTTTCAGTTGCTTCATACATATTCTGCTACAAACTAAATAATATTGCATTCAAAATAAACACTCTTTCTAAATCAGATTGTAGGCTAATTTAAAAATATATGGGCAATTTTGATTTCAAGTGATATTTTATACATATTGCAACATGTACAACAAATTGTGTTATAAACATCTTAATAAACATGTTTCTTGAAGACAAAATAGTGGGAGTTGCGAGTTAATATATGTAGGTACTTATTATCTAAAGAACTGAAAATGGTGATTTAAGATATATTGAGTCTAAACCTCTCATTTAGACACTTTTAGATGTTATGAAACACTTAGAAGGTATGAACCAATATCCTGAAAGTAATTTAAACTGGCATCAAAAGAGTTAGGTTAAAGCAAACATGTTTATAAACTATTCATATAATACAAGGAACAGCTTCTTTTATGTTACCTTGAACCAAATTTCGTCGACCTTATTTACGTGACCGATAAGAGTTGAAGATACAGTTTTACTCATGTTAGAGTAAATTAGTGTTTATAGTTTTACTGCACTGGATGACCAAATTGTCGATGAAACGTGAGATGAAACTAATGGTACTGTAAAGGTTAGGCTGTCCCTGGCCGACATCTACAACACATTAATATTTCAGCTTTAGGCCATTTCTTGTAGTAAAGTTGGCGCATTGTTCAGTTAAATTGTGGCAACCCTGCTTGCATGTAATGAAATTAGTTGACTTCAGTGGTGTGGCCATCTAATGAATTTAAGAGCTAAACATTGATATTGGTTATCAATACAGTTATTGTATTCCCTGCATTTACATACAATAAGGAATATATTGATCGGAATTTCGATTGTTTGTACACATTTTCTTTCCATCAAGTTTACAAATCGCTTGATTATGTTAGTCAAGAATTCTGAATTGTTTTTGATGCTTCTAATTTACTGTGAATAGATAGTGAGGAATTAATTTTGTATAATTTTGTATGCATGGCGTATGTGCCATAAGAGAGATAAAGATGTACAAGGTGAAAAATTTGTGTATTTTTGAGGTGTACCATTCATTTATTAGCTGTTATCACTATCATACGTTTTCGTTATTTACGCTAAGGAGTAAGACAGAATAATTCAATGCTGTAGGCGGGGTTTGAGCCACGGATCTTCTGGTCTCCGTCCGATTGCTCTTAACCATTGAGTTTCCATGGCCAATATGCCAGTGTAACCTTAAAATCTCCAACTGACTCGTATGTTTCCCGGTAAACCACTAGGGGCTCTCATATAAAATGTGCTTATAGAGATTTCTTCTAGCGTTAGTCACTTTCAGATTATCTTAGTGTAGATATCTCATAAACAACACATTTTATGCACAATGAACTGATATATTTCAGATTTACAGAAGAACTTATTTGCGAAAAAGTCGTAAAACAAGCAATATTCGTAAGCAGTTGTTTAAAAATGGATCAAATTATGTTCATTTAATGCCTAGGACAAATATGTAAGTGTAACAGGGAACATAAAAATATTAAAGTTAGTAAGTATTTAGACAACACTCTTAATAGGGTTCGGAATGACCAAAAATAATGAAATTTTCATATTTTATATTCTTATCTCACATCAATTTGCATTTTTCTACGATTAAAATGATATATGATACATATAGTATAATGATTTAGAAATAACTTTAATTACGCCTGCTCTATTGTGTTACTTCTGTCAAAAGTTGATCAAAATATGTAATGTTTGACATCTATAACATTTTTTTCTGTAAGAGCTATCGAAATGCGATTTTTTTTGTGATGGGTGGGACAATTTTTATTGTAAGTCTATGCTGTTGGCAAATCTGTTTTCATATCTCCATGATGCTTATTTTTGCATACTTTTCCTATGTTTTTAGTAAATTATACGTATTAAATTTTGTTTTGTAGGATATATATTTCGGTTAGTGTTCCCTTTTTGGTAAAATCAGCCTTTATGACGAGACCAAAAGGTGTTTTTAAGAAAAGAAAGAATGTTGGTAAATCTAAAACTTTAATTATAAACAACACATGCCAATCATCAGCAGTTACTAACCTAAAACATGATCTTCTAATTAGTTCTTCGAAAAAGAAGATACAATCATACTTTGAACTTTATAATGAAATTGCATGATTTTCATAATAGTGAATGTTTCTCTGTTGAAAAGATTTATCAGTGAACCTGTTGTATGTATAAAATGCTATGGCCATATTTGAAGAGGTGAAAGACCCAGATATCCCATCATATGGCCCAGAGATGCGCTAAGGCAAGATAAAATCTACTGCCAACTTCAAACGCAATTTCTGGATAATCATATTTCTTAAAATATCTTACCCATTATCTCAGCTTCTGTATCAGATACCACGCTAAAATTTTCACCACACCTTCTTTATATGTATTGCCAACTTTAGACAGAGTAAAATTTATTTGCAATAATTATTTTCTGAAAAAAAAAATAAACTGAATTTTTAATGTCAATTTTCTGAGAAAAATTTAAAAAGTATAATATATACATTTATCACATTAGTCCAAATTAATCCTGTCTGAATTATAGGGAGAAAATACATAATTTGTGGTAAAAGTTTCATCCCTCTAGATTGATTGGTCACTGAGATATGGGTCTTAAATAAAACAGGATTTAACATTGTTGATATAGGGGATTCCAAACCCCCTTAAAATAGCAAGTATTAGGCCTTATAGTAGATACTCAGGATTAAATTCAACCACTGCTTATATAGTGTACCATAATGACTCACAAACATAATAGACTACATAAAGTTGTATTGTAATTAAAAGAAATAAATTAATCACTGCGCATGAGCCCGCCTCGGTAGCGTGGTGGTAGAGTGTCTGCTTCACGTTCAAGAGGTCCCGAGTTCGAATCTCGGTCAGGGTGAGTTACGTGGATTAGTTTTTTCCGGGGTTTTCCCTTATCCTAAAAGACGAATGCCGGGCAACTCTAAGCTCTATGGACCCTGGGCTTATTTGAGCATCATTTCACCCATTCCATTCATCGTCCAATATGACGTAACGTTGGAGGACGTAAATTACCATGAGCATGTACAAGATAAAAAGGTCAGGTCCCTGCAAGGAAAAATTAGTATTAGAAGAAAACCTTACACTTCAATACTTGGGCTAAATCTAAAAATGAAGAATTACAGAAGATGCCTACCTTATTTTAACAATGCGATGGCGACAGCAATAATACTCCATGGAAGCGAAATAAGGATAAGATAGCCGAAATTATATTTTTACGGTCACAAATTGGCTGCCTTAAAGTACCATTATTAGTAATGAACAAATATAATAGAAGAACAAATACAAATATATGAAAGAAGTGGAGTAGAAAATTCACTACAAAGGACTGCAGGACGCTCGAGATTATCCCACTTAATTGGGACTGGGGTTACCTCCGACAAGGAAAAGCACCGATAATACGGAGATAATGTGTTAACAGGCCGCAAAACAACAGGAAAACACTTAAAATTCCATAGTAAATGTAGAAACTAGCACAAAGAGAAGAATTTACACAGTGGAGTAAACATAGTAAAATATCATAGAACGTGTACACGAAACAAAAGAAATTTCTGCAGTAGACAATTGCCTGCGGGCTTGCTTTTGTGTAGCAATTGTTTATTGTAACATAATTTCCTACAATATGCATAGAATATTTTATACCGTTTAAATAAAAGTTAAAGAAATTATAATATTAAATGATAAGATCACTTTATGAAATATCTGAGGTGTACTTATATGACTTTACTCTTGTAAAAACTATTCTTTCAAAATTTATGCCTCTAGCTTACTTCATGTTAACAGTTTTTCTGAAATAAATTTTATATTTTAGAGATGTACATTTTTTTCTCGTTTTACCAGTTATATAAAATTATACAAAATTTTCTCGAGGTGAAGAGGAAAGCAAATTCCCAGAAGATTCAAGCTAAAATTTATGTTTAATAAATATATTAATGATAAGGTATTTTAATCAAGAACGTCAACTCGACTTTTGAGACTTTTTTTTTTAAATGTCGCATGTTTGGAGTTACATTTTTCTAACTCTAAAATGTTTAGATACATTGTTTAAATACAAATACACAGGACGTTTTGTTATTCTTGTTCCTTAAAAACCATTTCCAGTGAAACGTTGGTATCTAATTTTTTGTTGCAAAGAATATCTTCTCTACCTACACAGTAAAAGTATGTGGCTACAGTCATTTTCCAACTCTCTCCATTAACTCAGATCCTTAATCGTGAAATATAGCAATTAGAAGGGGGGAAATAGAAAGAGAAGAGATGTGAGAACAAAAAAGGAAAAGGCTAGTTTCTGAACCGTGAAGAAAGAAAAAATACTATTTTGTATTTCCAATCCAAATCTTTGTATTCGATCAAGTTTTATTTCCTCTCTCCAACACACAACACATGCCATTGTGCGAATTTACACGTAATCAAGTAATGGCTTGAGGCAAAACAAAGATCATATAATTTACGATGTTCGGTTGTAAATGGTAAAGTGTTTCTGCAGGCCAAACCCAGTTTGCTCGAGGTAATTGGCATCTCATTTTAACGCAATCCAGCCGCAGTGGCGTCCAATAGGTATGCATTATTTATTATTGAAATAAACAAGAGGTTTGAGGGTGTGTAAGATGTTATATTCTCACGTGATGTATGATATCATGAACTAACATCACAGCCAGTAACAATGGCCTGCTTCGGCGCTTAGTGTGAAAGAGAAAGAAAAAATATCTCAAGGGCAGAGAGACATTGTCATGAACACTTAGCATGCTGTGATTTCCTGAACATTGCCGTTCGCGGCGTGTTCTTCAAAGTGGTTTCCTAACGCCCTTCAATAAGAAAACATCGTAATAGATTTATTTAAACCTTCATTCATTCTTTCGTTTCAGATAAAAGCCTTTCTTTATCATTTAAATTGTACCCTTTAGGGTGCCATTTTGACGTGACAACCTGTTCCCAGCGAGCGCTACGTGCAATTTGGGCGTGGAGAAACAGGCCCATGTTTGTAACCACTGAACAACAAGCTGCTTCAGTAGACACGGTCCGTGTAAACATTTAAGTGAACCGACATTACAAGTCCCTAGACCAGCAGTCCTGGAAAATTGTTTTCTACGTTGATTTCATATCCTGTTTTCCCAATATTCCCTTTCGGATGATGTACAAATTTCTTAAAAATTAATTCTACAAAATACATTCACGTATTTTGTTTTCCCTTTCCATTTCGTTTGAACTTCTACTTCAAACCACTCTTTATTTCCTAGACACTCCTGTACCTACTGCTTTTCTATATAACTTAATCTTAATTTCACTTTATTGTATAATCAACGTGAATAGACTGATTGTCTATTCCGGTTATTTAAGTGTCCTGGATTATTTTACAAGCGATTCCCTATACTGTGAAATATACAATGTTAAACCATAGCGCTAATTGGGATCCATGCAAACTCTGTTGTTTTAAAGTTTTAAATCAATATTTAAGATTATTTTTATTTAGTTATCACGAATGCATGTTTTAGGTACACTAGGTATAAGTGGCATAGGAATTTTTGTGATTTTATGGCACTATTCCAATATTTATTTCTTTTGTTATTTTGTGTTTGAGTGTGTTAATCCATTTCAGAGCCCTATACATTCTTAAGCTCTCATTTAAAAAAAAAGTTTTTGAACAAATGTTTCTTATTTCATCAAGGATTCTTATCCCAATTTCACCAACATATGTTAAGACTTAACAGGGGTTTAGCAATAGCTTTAACAAAAATTGCATTTCACCAAAAAGTGTTAGCTTAACACTCGTGTTAAATTTCTTGTTAAACTAACAATCCATATTTCTGTTGTTAAGTGCTTAACAAATGTAAATGGTGATGATGGCGGGCATGATCGCAGCTGTTGATGTCGATTTGCTATATTTAAGACCGTCTAAATGACATTCGTAATAGAGTACGGTCTATGAGGAGAAATAATTTTGAGGAACTATCCGAAGAAAATGTTCTACAGAGATATAAACAAGTTGCTATGAAGGTTACTGCGGAAATGTAAGAGAGGATAGAACATGCATCGAAAGGAATATGCTGATCTTGCCTTTGCTTCAAGTATTAATAACTTCGCGATTTTATAATTCACTTAATTATGTGAATAATACAATGTCCACTCCCATCTAGAAACGTTCAGGTCACTCGTCATTTCTGTCCTTCGTCGCACTTCATTTTAAATTTACGTAATACAGAGAATATACAACGAAAGGAATATGCCGATCTCACCGTTGCTTCAAGTATTAATAACTTTAGGATTTTATAATTCATTGATTTATGTTGATCCATCTCCCGGCTTGAAACATTCAAGTTACTTGTGACTTCTGTCCTTCGCACCTCGTTTTGAATTTACACAACACTGAAGAAGTTGTTTCGTGCTTCTAGTAGTGACAGATGCATTTGAATTAAATTCGTTTCCAATCTTTTTCCACGTGACATCTTTCTGTTTTACATTCACTGCATCCATCCTCTTATTTTCCACGATATCCTTATACTTCTTCACCAATTAAATTAACAATTCTTTTTCCATCGATAAGAAATTTGCCCCAGGGTTTCTTTTACGAGTTTGTTCACCCACTATTTTTTCAGCTGTGTGTAGGCGAAAATGAATACAAAAGCGCATCGCAGTACGTTCAGAAAATAATACGGCCCATCCATTCATTGCCTTCTATAGCTGCAATATTTACAAGTCTCTTGGCGTTAACGTTTGTTAACATTTCCAGAAAACAGGTTGGTGAAGTGCAAAAAATTTAACAGCTTTGTTAGCAAGTGACAATTGTTACGTGACATTTCTTAACGTCGATTTAACGTTTAAAATTTTTATCTATATTGTTTTTTTTTATTTATCCAGATTTATTGAACCCTATTTTACACAGTGGTATATTAGGGTTAGAGTTGATACATAAAAATATCCAATTTTAACAAACATATTTTAAATGATATAAGGAAGAAATTATGTTTTATTCTGATGCATATTAATTTAAACTATTTCAGACGCTTAAACATTGAGTTTATAAACATCATGAGGTACTTATACTGTTGTGGCTTCATTAGCAAAGATGTGAGCGGAGCAGAAAATTCAGTTCCTAAGTTCCTAGAGAGTCTTAGCTTGAATATTAATTCTTGTCTAATCTATATTGGTTACATTTACAATTCTAAGTTCACCATCTCACCTTCTTGGGGTCCACTGAGGAGTTATTTCTTAACTCTTACTAAAGAAGACCTACGTCCCATAAGAATAAAAAGGAGTCGACACTTAACCTCAATCAATTTAGTACTTTTGTTCACCATGTATATCAAATTAGAGGAATTTCCAGTTAGTGAGGTATAACAGGATGACATGTTATATTTTTACACTTATTGCCTTTAGTATCTCTTTAAAGTTATGCATATTTTATTTATTTATTGTTGCCCTAATAATGAGGCAATGTGCTACTATCGTCTGTTTTGAATGAGAGTACTCTTGAACTACTTCGTCACAAGAAACATAAGCCAGGTTTCTTCCAAAGTGCTCAGCGATCTATTGCAGCGTTGTTCAGGAAGCTGAACTCGGTTAAAAACAATTTCTATGATGTTATATAGCTTTTAGGCTTTTAAGTAGAAAAAAGTTTTAGTTGTGATGTTATTACTTGCTGAAATATCAAATAATGGTACTTTTGCGTTGCATTTTTCTAGTGCATTGTGAATTAGGAATGATTATTTGAAGGAGGAACTTAAATAACCAAAGGGTAATTGTGTGTCAAGGTTCATAACAGTATTTTAGATTATTGTTGTAGGAACTGGACATACCATAAAACTATTTTGGAACTACATATTAACATTCCTTATCTTTGAAGGTTTTAACTGATTCTAATCTTAATCTAAATCTCTCATCAAAGTAGGTCGGCAAGGCCTTAGTTTCCTTTCATTTTCTGCATTCTCCAACCTCCAAGTTTGTTAATATACATTCTCAGAGATGAATGTAAAAAGAAAAGATAGTGTAGTATAACATATGTTTACAGTTCTTTAGTTTATTGAAGGAGTAAATGTTGGAAACAAATGCACTGAGCTTCATAAATTTAAATGCAGTCACATATAATGTTTGTAAAAAGCTGTAATATCCAAATAAAGATAATATTGTGACTTTATGGGTTCGAGAATTAAAAGTCCAGGTTGTATAAATTCAAAAATGCTCTTTATTTCCGCAGAAAGGCAGTATACCCTTGGCAGCAGAATGACAATACAATCTCTCGTGGCTTCTCTGCACTCGCAAATAAACGAGTTCACTTTCAGATCACAGCTGCACGCGCACAATTATCGAGTTCAATTACGATTGTCCTCCTTAACTAGCCACGGCTTCTTTTATATCCCCACTCATTGTTCTAGAAATTAATGGGATGTTCTGTATCAATGAAGACGGCATCAGACAGCGAACGTTCCACTCATCTATCAGTCTCTTTATCTGTTTTGGCAATTTTTTATCTCTGCGCTGACTGTCTGTCCGTTTGCGCGCGCCGGCCGCACCAGTCACAACAATGCCTCCCGGCAATATAATCTATGAAGTTACTATAAAATGGCCGCGTTGATTTTATTCATTTATGCAGTGCTATACGAAAGTATTGTTAAATTTGTGCCGTAGTTTAGCAAATTTGTAATGAGTTTTATTTCCAATAATGGTCATTTAAATTAGGAGCATTTGGTATACATAAGAGAAGATTACGGTGTAGGTTTGGGAAAAAGCTGCAACGAGGGCTTTCAATAAAGAATGATCACTTTTTTTGACAACGTACCTTTACTCATCCTCATAATTTTGATGACCCTTCTCAAAATAGTCTCCTCTGAATGCGATTCACTTGTCCCAGCGTTTCTGCCAGTCTTCAAAGACATGCTGGAAACCATTTTTGAGAGATCCTTCAAAATCGCCTCCGCAGCCTTCACCACTGCTTCTGATGGTGGATAATGCCTCCAACGTAGGCGCCTCTTCAAGTTAGGGAATAGAAAAATGTCACATGGGGCTAACTCCGTACTATAAGGAGGGTGAGAGATGCTCTTCACGTTGATTTTTGCAAGATATTCAGCAACAACACTGGCAATATGCTGCCGCGCATTATCGTGGTGTAGCATCCAGCCTGCTTCACGGAAATATGCTTTTGGCGCCTGATATGGACTTGCAATGTTTTCAGGACATCCCTGTAGTATTGTCCAGTTACTGATGTGTGTGTAGGTACAACATGCTGATAAACCATTCCATGAATATCAAAGAATGAGATGACCATAACTTCCCCAGCAGAAGCAACCACTTTTGCTTTTTTGCGGTTGGTGATGAAGGAGATTTCCAGACTGAGCTCTCAGGATTAAAATGATGCAGCCAAGTTTCATTAGCAGTGATTACGTTTGAAAGAAACTCCGGATCTTCCTCTAACATCAATTTTAACTGCATGTTACCTCCATTGCAGCGGTAGGCGATACTGAATATGTCTGAACTTGCCTGGTTCTCACAGGCGGGAACCAGGAGTACCAACAATGAAACTACTACGGCGTGTTTGCTTCACATTAAACTAAGAGTATATAATAAGAGTGAATTTTAGTGCGAAAAATTATGACCGTAAGAAAATTATGATCATTCTTTATTGAACAAACCTCGTAAAATACGTTAGAGATTTAAAAAGTATACATAAAATAATATAATTTTATACTTTATGTAAACAGCTCAAAAACAATTTCTGTTTGTGTATTTTTATAACATAGAATAATAAATTGGAGCTAGGAATAGTATAGCAAAGATTGACTGGAATTAGATTTTTGCCAAAACGTTTAAAACCGGAGATATTTGGGGAACGAGATCTTAATATTCATGTTATCTGGTATTCAATTTGATTTATTCAATGTGATTGTCAGAATGCTTTCCAATATGAGAAACTGTTAACATATTTGCAAAGCTAAGAGGTAAAATGAATAATTAAAATTGAATTATTAGTGGAAACAGCTCCTTTGGTGTTCTCATTGCCAAATTTCTCTCTAATGTTGCTGGATTTAATATTCAAGGAATACTCTTTGTATGTTTTTGTAAGTTTTACATTTGACATTTAGAATTTTTAGAAAACTTAAGTAACTTTTGATGGCCTTATCTTCAATCTGTTTTCAAACCCTGACATATATAAGTCCGTCTATAAAATGAAAATTATTGGGTACTTAAACCTCTTACAACTATTCTTGCAGTGTAAGAACTCATGAAGAAATCTTCGCTGTTTCAGCCACCTGTTGAAAACGCTATACAACTATATTTATTTTAGTATCTAGCAGAAATCACAAGTTATCGCACAACTTCCAGAAAGTGCCCAAGTTGAAATTTCATTATCGTGCGAAGCAAATGGTTCGTTACCTTTTTATTCTTCAATGACCTATCGAAGTACTTCCTCATCAGGTAAATAATTTCTTAATAATAGACTGTTACCATTCTTGGCACACCCCAATTCTCCAAAGCTGCCAACTTGCTCTAATTTTCTTTTCTTCTAATAACTTTTGTTTTTCTTCTTTACATTTCCAAGTTGTTGTTGTTTTTTTACGGGAAACAGATTTAGGATACCCCAATGGTTTCCGTAAACCACTCCTCTTTCTCATTTGGAAGATTTCGGAAAGTAAGAGAGTGAAAAGTGATTTTGAGTAATTAGACATCCGAAATTTGCTGAACTTCTCCGCTGGAGTTAAATATCTGTTCCATTAGGGTTTTGAATCGGTTCAAGATGTGAAGTACAAATTATCTATAAAATAATATTTAAAAATATATTTATAAAGAATAAATACTGTAGCTTTCGCGAAACGTACCTTACATAATATATTAATAAAACTAAATATTTAATGATTAAGATGTTACTACTATAATTTTAACATTTGAACATCACATTTATGAAAGAGTTAAATGTAGTTAGCTAGATAATT
The DNA here is from genome assembly GCA_030765055.1 of Mantis religiosa. Lineage (NCBI taxonomy): Eukaryota > Metazoa > Arthropoda > Insecta > Mantodea > Mantidae > Mantis > Mantis religiosa. The sequence continues at coordinate 37,782,573 of CM060953.1, forward strand.
GTAGGCACGGTCCCTATAACTACAGCTGCTAGAACATTTAACGTTTTTGATGGTTTTTCTTTAAAATTAAGTTGTTTGAATAGCCATTTAGATCCGCAGAAAGATTATTAAATTATAAGAGCGTATACCAAAAAATGTGGCTCAACATGACCATTAAAGGAAAGTAATTGCTTAGCCCGTTTATTATGTCAATATTGACGGATATAGCCAGACACTATTAAGTGGTAAATTGCTGTCCATTGACACACTTTTTCCCTCTAAGTCAGATAAGCTGTACCTCAATGCTAGGGATGGCATCAGTATTCCTTAAAGTGGAACAGTCTTAACCTTTTTTTAAATAACAGGCCAGTGTATTGTGAGCTAATTAAAACAAATCTTGCCGACTGGCAGCGCTACAGCCTCCTTTAGTTAAAGACTTGGCTGTGATCTCGTGAAGCGTAATTTTACGTAGATTAGGTGTAATTGTAGATAATTTTTCCCGGACAAAAATCGTCGAATGGGTTGCAGTATTTATGTACTTGAAAACTGAGTACTATAATTGTAGCGAAATGTTATAAGACAATGATAGTTCATGTACGAGATGCGTTCAAGTTATAACACCTATTTTTGTCAGGACTGTGACCAGATAGGAACTTCTGTTTCTTTTTAAATATGCGTGGACTCTTTGTGAATGCATGACAGAGATGGCAGCACTGTACAGTCTATAGATTGATTAATATTGATATTTATTGTGCATATTTCAACATTTTATAATTTACAATCTTAGGCTACATTTATTTGTATTTACCTTGTTGCTACCTTGGCTAACATGACACCCTGGTCTCCTGCTCTGACAGGTAGCTCTTAACCTCCATGCCTCCCTGTTACTTAAATAGCCCCTCTCTTCCTCCTCATCTTCCTTTCTTATATTCTTTACATTTCTTTCCCATTTTTCGTTTACTTTCTGTAAGAACTCACCAATACTTCTTACCTTTTTTCCCTCCTTTCCCGTTAACATTTTTATAGCTACCATCCTCTTCTCTACTTTCTCCCATTTTTCCTTCCAAACCTTTTTTCTCCACATTGCAACCTCCTCGCATTCTGTTACATAGTGTTCTATGCTTTCTTTTCCCCCACAGAATTCACAAATTCCCCTTTACCTCCCTCTTATCCCTCTTAGAAATATTGTTCCTGTTGACATCCAAGCTAACCCTTCTCTCTCTTGCCTATTACAGTAATCTATATATGCTTCTCGTCCTCAATTTCTTTTTATTTACTTGTAAACTTGTAATAATTTCATATTTTCTAGACTTTCCGATATTTCCTGTCTTTCTATATCTTCTATTCTGCATTTTACCAATTTACCCACATCGCTTGTATGCCTTCTCTCTAATTTCCATGTATCTCCTATTCCTACTTTTTCCACAATTCCTCCTAAGAACGTTAGTGGCAGCGACGACAGTTGGCATTGTTTTTGATACTTAAAATGACGACGTTTTCATTGCAAGAACAGAGTGTAATCATTCGTTTTCTCCATTTTCGTGGTGTGATTCCTATTGAAATTCATCGCCAGTTGAGTGAGGCATGTGGTGATGATACCATGAATGTGTCTAAAGTGCGTTCCTGGGTGCAGCAGATCAGTGAAAGCAGAACATCAAGTGGCAACAAACCAAGACAGTCACGGCCTCGCACCAGTCGGTCTGATGACATGATTCAGCGAGTGGAGAACGTTGTTTTGTTTTGTTTTTGACTGTCTAGGTTTGTTGTCACACGATGTTCTGCCTTCATTGAACTGTCGCACCCAGAAACGTACATTAGACACATTCATGGTATCATCACCACATGCCTCGCTCAACTGGCGATGAATTTCAATAAGTGTCACACCACCAAAATGGAGAAAACGAATGATTACAACTGTTCTTGCAATGAAAACGTCACCATCTTAAGTATCAAAAGCAGTCCTTACTCTCGTCGCTGCCACTAGACTTCTATGCACTGTACAGTGCTACCATCTCTATCATAATCACAAAGAGTCCACGTGTATTAAAAAGAGCGGAAGTTCCTATCTGGTCCTAGTCCTGAAAAAGGGGTGTTATAACTTCCATGCACCTCGTATCATTAACAATATCTACATTTTTAAATAGAAGGACCTTGTGTATCACCTACGTTTTACCAGTGACGTAAAAGTTTACCGGAATAAACAGGATTCAGAAGCTATTTTAAGAAAATTCAAGGTGACCTTTAATTTACCATGAAAATATTTTAAACATATTATGTTTTAATAGGAAGGGTTAGAACCATTTTGCAGAAAATAAACGTTTTTGAAAAAAAAAAAAAGGATGTAAAATGGATATAATCTGTACTTCGTGTACATTCTTGGAAGATGCTAACTTTGTTATTTACCAACTTTTCGCTTTTGGGTTATATGTCGGCAAACACAAACATACCTAAATATACCTTTCTTTGTGGATTCAGGGGCTAAAATTTGTATTTCTTCAGGAAACCAGACATCAAATTTTTATTAGTAAAGACAGCAAAATAGCACGAATTATGAATAAATATAACCTTAATATGAATTAAAACGATACAGAAATTAAATGGAAATGAACAAAAGAAAGTCGTGTATTTGTTATGTAAGTATTCCAATTTGAGATATACACTCTTTAAACTGTTATTTCTAAGCACAGAAATGAGGCAGAAATGAAATTTTTAATATCTATGATCCACAAGTTACTGGAAAAGCAAAGCAACGTGTTCATAGATCTTCACGTCTTTATAAACAGTAATGGCGGCGAGATTATCGTTCAAAGAACGTAAATGGAACTAAAACTTAAATGTGATACTCTATGCTGATGATGTAGCAATAATACAAGAAAGTGAAGAAAGCCTTCAACATTCCATGTACAAAATGTATTTACTGGGAAAGGAGCACAATCTAAATATATCCACAAAGAAAACTAAAATAATGGCACATCGAGGAAAATATCCTGTAAGATCAAAAATAAGCATTGAAAATAAATGCCTGGAACAGCTCTCGAATTTCAGCTATTTGGGCTGTGATGTAAGCTTTGACTTAGATAAAGATATAGAAAACAAAATAAATAAATTTCAGCAGATATGTGGAACTATAGCAAGAATATTGAAAAACAAATCAAGGAAAGAAACAAATTTAAAATGTTATAAAACGATGGCAGTTGCAGTGTTCATGTATGGAAGTGAGTCCTGGATATTAAAAGAAAGAGATAAAACTAAGATACAGTGAGCAGAAACGCGGTTCTTAAGAAGAGTTAAACGATGTACTAGACGAGATTTAATCAGAAATGAAACTATTTGAGAGGAAGTAGGCATATATAAATTACAGGACAGAATAGAAGAAAATATAAAGTTATTTAAATATATAAAGTATATAAGTTATTAAAAATGACGGAAAGAACATATGAATATAATGGACGAAGAGAGTATCGGTTTTAATAAGATATAATCCTCGTGGAAGAGGATATGTAGGATGCCCTAGAAAAAGATGGGAATAGTTGATGGAATGAAAAGGCGGAACAGGCAGAAATGCCTAATTCCTGAACTGAAGAAAAAGAAGAAGAACGAAAGTTGATACTGGAGTATTATTGGAAAGTGGAAGTGCAACGACGTTGGATGGTTGACTTTGTGACACCAGCACCAATAAGGGCAACAATAACAAGAATTCGAGACAAGTTTGAAGATGATGGAATGGTGCAAAATGTGTTGAAAGGTAGTTGCAAAAGAAAGAGAAGCTCCACTGATAAAGGATAATACTGTTGCAGCCATGCAGGTTTTGCACGATCCCCAAAGAAGTCAGCGAGGCAGTGTTCTCCTGGGGTTGGTATCAAGAAAAGCAGTTCTCGTTGAATTTTGCGGGCCAAAAAATGGCAGCCTTACATTTCAAGACTTCTCCACGCACTAAATGAGGACATTCCAAATAGGCAATTTTATAAATGGTTCCTGCAGAAGTGTGACGAAAGAGAAGTTTTCCAGACATTTTAAACATGTACGTGCTTGAGAAATAAAACAAGCAAAAAATTTATGTCCTATCATTTCGTTGCGAATAAATAACAGTTCAAAGGGTGTGTACGTCAATTTGGGACACACTGTACATATTTTTCCTGCATTTCTCTAAAATAATGTTATACGATATACGTAAGAATGAAGATGATTATCTGGATCGTTTCACAATTTTATTTCAAGAAATTGACAGTCTAGAAGTACCAATTTATTCTGTTGAATAATACCAGGACCTTAATAAATTCTAACTGCAACTATAAACGTAAAGTTGTTATTGTTGCATGCCATTATGTTATTTTATTACTGTGACTTTTGAATTAGCTTATATACAGCTAATACATAATATATGCTGTTCAAAATGGCTAGCGGGTTTTATTATTATTACAGTAGGGTGGGCGGTAGGGGTTAAAGCTCTGTGACATTGCACCAATAAACAAGGCAAGGGTTGTTATGGCGTGCCGGGCTTGCTTACAATTAGAATATCTGAGCACTTTCAGGTTGGTCCGCACAGCAGCCCAGTGTTTTATGAGATCAGCTTCAACCGACACCATTGTTATTGTTGTCAAGTAACGCACGTGGGTAGCGTTGGGGAAATAATAGACCATATGTCTTCCTGTTGCACGCGTGGGCACAATAGGAAACTTTTTTTTTCCACCACAGATCGATCTCATGATAAACTTCTCTGCCCTAATTGTTTGCCTCCTTGTAAAGTTAAGACATTCATTGTTAGATTTGTCATTGATAATTTATGTAGTATAACGCCTTCTTGATGTGAACAATTATTTTTGCACTGATGGTGTGCGACAGTGACAAAGTAGTTGGCTACATTGTTATAACGCTGGCAATGTTACCATGGTAAAATGAATTATAAAATGATACATAATAGGTTAAATTTTACAGGCAAATATTATGCAATATAAATTACTGAAAATTGAACAAATTATATTACTAAATAAATTACTGCTTAACTGTATATAAACATTTCGATGATTCCATAACTGAAAAGGCCAACTCGTTTTGACAAACATTGGAATGTAAGCTCATTCTACTTTCATTATTTACTATCCAGTTCTGTGATTTTTATTTACCTAAAGGTATATTAGGAGTACAATGTACAAGCTATGAAATAAATATAAAATTAGAATATTGTTGTGGACCAGGATTGTAATGGGGGTGAAAGACTTACAAACCTAATCTGCAACTGGGGGTGTAGCTACTGAAAGGGTAGAGCGAAAGAAACATCTAAGTCAAACTGAACTGAATAACTATATTTCAAAGATGCCTAGTATTTGTGGATCTGGATGAGATCAGGGGCGCTTTGGTAACATTTAAATACATAATGACATACTGCAACTTTACCTTTAGCGATGCGTTGTTTGTATGGCTTGAACCTTGTGTGACTGTCAAAAGTTGTACCATCTGATACGCCCTGCTGGCGATCTACCCATGGTAGCACTTTGAAATAAACTCTTGTTGATTCTTACATAGACCATCAGCAAGACCCCTCTCAAATCTCTGTGAAGCCTCTCCTCCGGGAGCTAACTGAACCAAGCTTAAATAGGGTCCTACCAAAAAGTCAACTCAGCGATTCCTACGCTATTAATTTGCAGCATATTGTGCAATCATTGTTTACATCATTGAGAACATGTTTAAACCTGTTACTGGCCGACTAAGCATTATTTCGCTTGATCAGCATGATTCATTGTTTAAGACATGGAGAACAAGTTGAGGCCTGTTACAGGCCACCTGTGAATTATTTCCCTAAGCCAGCAGGATGTATGATTCACCAGTCCAAAGTACATGTTTTGCCAGTCAGCAGAATTTACGCTTGATCATACAGATTTTACATACAGCTGTGCCCAGACTCAAGGCATCGAAAATAAATGTTACAGAATAATGATTACAGAAATTTCCAAATCTTGCTCAGCCTATACACGCAACACAATGTGACAAAATACATAATCAAAATGGCAAAATTAATCATTTAGTTTTTTTTTAAATCAAAATCAGCAAATCAAAATTGCAAATGTAAGCATTTGTACATTTCAGGCACGTTCTTTTAATGTTAGAAGTATTCATTATTTGTAAACCTTATTAAAAGCATAACGGACATGCCGTTGTAGGTACCCAAAACCTGCACATATATCAAAATGATGGATTTACATTAGTTAAGCCAACATTGAATTACCAAATGGCGGGCTGGCCTCGTAGCTCAGTCGGAAGAGCACCTGCCTGCCGTGCTAGGGGTCCGGGGTGGGGATTTTTCTCCGACCAAGATAATTCTTTGTCTTCCCCAGAGTCCGGAAGTATGAATGAGAGTGTGAATGTGTGCGTGATCTAATGATTAAAACCCAAGGAATACGAGTTAACACCTTCGATATGTTCCAAAGGAGAACGGACACCGATATGACCATTGGAGTTAAAGGCGGGGTATAAATGGAACAAATAAAAGAATTACCAAATGGCGTATAGCTATTCTTTAATCTTGTGTAGCTGGAGTAGTATGGAAGTATGCAAAATGATTTCATTACTATGCGGTACTGTAAATGTTTATGTAATTCTAAAAGCCATCAATATATTTCTAATTAGCTCATAACTGATAACTCTCACAAACAGTTGATGCTGGTATGTACTGAAAATTCGCTCGATTCTATAATTGATTTTGCAAATATGTACAATATACTTAACGGTGGAAACACATTTGTGTAATTTCATACAGGACGATGAATGAAATGGGTGAAATAATGCTCAGATGAGCCCAGATTCCAAATAGAGTTTAGAATTACCTGAAAAATATATAACTATCCCCTATCAGGATAAGGCAACCCCGAAGGAAACCTTATGCAGGTAACCAACTGTGATCTAGATTCGATCTCGGGACCTCTTGTATGTAAGGTAAACACGTTACCATCTACGCTACCAAGGCGGTCTGCCACTGTACATGTAGCATCTATTGATGCTTTTAGATAGTAAATAAACTGTCTAAAACCATAAACAGAATTTTAATTAGATCATAACTTGTAACTCTAACAAGTAGCAGTTGCTGGTATATACTGGACAATTCTGTTTATTCTATGCTGCGATCCATATAAACCTGTACAATTTCAATAGGCATAAACCAATAATAGGACACACGTGCAACTTTGGGAGAATATAATACACAATTGGGAGATTACATTACACTATTCACATCTCAGAGAAAATGTTGGAAGTGACCTCCACCAGTATCTATTGATCGTTCATCCCATTTTCTTTGATACGACTGTAGATACAGAAGTTTGTATGGGTATCTCCAAGACATTTGTAGAGCAGCTGGATGATATCGAATTGAGAGAAGGTTATTTTTAGTAAGATGGAGCAACGTGCCATACATCTAATGACACCATGAAACTTGTAACCAGTTTCTTTGATAATCGAATAATCTCAAAATGACTGTGGGCCTCCCCACATCCCCTGAACTAACCTCACCTGATTTTTTCTTCTTGTGCGGGTATCTAAAATATACAGTGTACAAGAATAGACCACGGACAATTGATATTCTCAAGGAATCCATTCGAATCTATTCGAACCGAAATAAGTAACATTGGCGAATGTAAAACTTCAGAGAATATGGTGAGACGAGTGCAAACATGTATAGTTGCTGGTGAAGGACAGTTCCAACATTTTCTCTAACATATAAATAGTGTAATGTAATATCTCAATTGTGTATTATATTCTCCCAAATTTGCACGTGTGTCCTATTTTTGGTTCAAAAGTTATGGCCTATTGAAATGGTCCAGATTTATATGGATCGCACTATATAGTGCAACAGAAATTAATTTTTGAATGTTTCGAGCACTTCTTGAGGCAATTCCTACTAATTTTGGGTTGAGAAAAACAAATATGATAATGAACAAATTTTATTAGCTCTAGTTTCTATGATATACACAAGGTGGAAATGTTACATATTAACGGATTGAGAGAAAAAGATGCATTTTAGTTACATCCATGCTAACAACAATGAAAGTGTATTTGATTTTTTTAACTGGTAATTACATGCTTGAGTTATAAATTGCTAGAAAAATTCTTCGCAGATAATCGTGTCTGAAGAGAATCATGTGGTAGCGTATTGGTTTCGTCGTCTTCTAGCTTGCCTCTTATGATGGAGTTCCGCAGAATCCCTATACAAAGACCAACAGTAATCCGCAAGCATTACTTCATTCCAACGGCCCTGATATCTTTGTTCCGTAACAGAAATGTCCTGAAGGAATCTCTCCCCATGTTCATCACCAACAGCTCCACAACTAGGAGGGAGAAAGTCTAGGTGGGAGTGAAGAAAATAGATCTTAAGGGACATGTTACATCCAAGGTTACGGTATTTTTGCAGGAGAACTGTCACCAAATGCTTGTAGTTGCCATCTCTTTTGTTGCCTAAAAATCCATGAACAACACCCTTGAAGGCTTCCCAAGCTTCCTTTACTTTCCCCTCTAAAATTTGGTCAAATGCAAGATCCTTTACAAGTTCTCTTATTTGCGGTCCGACAAAAATGACTTATTTAACTTTTGCATCACTTAATTTCCAAAATTTCTCTGGTTGTGTTTTGTTATTTGACAGGTGTACCAACTCCCCCCAAAAAATCCCGCAAATTTTAAAATCTTCACTCTGAAAAGTGAAGTGTCACTTTGTCTTCAAAATAAGAGCTAATCTACCATTTTTATGGTGATTTTTGAATTCAACAAATTGAAATACATGTAAATTCACTATTTTTAAGTCCAAAACATTTTCATTGTTGCCCAGTGATTTGTTTTGTAAAGTTACAGTATACATCAACAAAGGCAGGAAACTTGTATAAATTACATTGTGTTTGTCATGATTTATTTATAATATTTCTATATTTATATCATCATTCTTTTTCTGAATAGGCTCACTGTACCCTTTTGAGATCTCTCGTTTCTACCAACTTTGGCGGTATTGCTGTAATCGATCTAGTCTACCACACCAACACACAAATTAGTTTTTAAGGATTCTTTTCTGTCTTGAAAGGGGCTTTAAAGCCCTTCAGGGTATATTTAAGGGCCCGCTACGATTAGTACAACAGCGTGTACATGAAAGCGAAAGTTGTGGAGATAGAAACCAACATAAAATCTACACGAGAGCAAGAGCAGAACCGTAAAACAATAGCTGCACAACTATATACAGCTCTTCACTTGCTGGAGCGTATGAAAATGTTTTGAGTACACTTTCATTCATTGCCAGGGGATCAAAGGAATTTCTCTGAGACGGGTGTTATGTTCCGAAAATAAAGCATCGCTGTAAAGGTTACCTCGCCTTTATTGCTTTCCTTCCTAGCATTTCAAAGCTTCTCTCTTTCAGTGTTTTGATATTTGAAGCTCGAGCACCTGTAAAGGATTTACATGCAGCTCCACTTTCAGCGTTTCTAAAATCTAATAAATTGGATTCTCGAGTCCACCATTTGATTTCTATTTATTTACTCCTGCCAAAATGCTCCATAGTTTTGGAAATAAATGATTTACTGGGCAGATTATAACAATACAGTTTAAAGGTTTCTGTTGAGCGTATGTATCCAAGGTAAGAAGTAACTTTTACATTATTGTAATGATTGAAAATTCAGAATAACTAGTTTACATTTATATTAGTAATTATAATGGTGGAAATTAATTGTTCTTTCACACTAGCCGTGTGTAGGACGCACTATGAAAGCGCAGAGTCAGACCGAAAAATTCAATGTCATAGCCGGGATTTTAACCACGGATCTTCTGGTCTCCGTCCAGCCGCTCTAAACCATTGTGCTACTATGGCCAACGTGCCGACATGACATTAAATTCTCCAACTGACTCGTGTTTTTTCCCGGTAAACCACTAGGAGTTCTCATAAACACATCAGACAACTACCTTAATGACGACTTACTATGTTGTAAGTACTTTAAGGCGCGGGCTAGCCCACCTCGGTAGCGTGGTGGCAGAGTGTCTGCCTCACGTTCAAGTGGTCCCAAGTTCGAATCTCGGTCATGGTGAGTTACCTAGATAAGGTTTTTTTTTTACGAGGATTTCCCTTATCCTGGAAGACGAATTTTGGGTAACTCTAAGCTCTATGAACCCTGGGCTCATTTGAGCATCATTTCACCCATTCCATTCATCGTCCGATATGACTTAACGTTGGAGGACGTAAATTACAAATCAAACCACCAAGGCCCGGGCTTTATAGTTCGGACAACTATTAGGTACAATTAATGGAAATTAATTGTTCTTTCACACTAGCCGTGTGTAGGACGCACTATGAAAGCGTAGAGCCATACTGAATAATTCAATGCCATAGCCGGGATTTGAACCACGGATCTCCTGGTCTCTGTCCAGCCGCTCTAAACCACTGAGCTACTATGGCCAACGTGCCAACATGACATTAAATTCTCCAACTGACTCGTGTTTTTTCCGGTAAACCACTAGGAGCTCTCATAAACACACGAGACAACTACCTTAATGGCGACTTACTATGCTGTAAGTACTTTAAGGCCCGGTGTTTATAGTTCGGACCACTGTTAGGTACAATTAATGGAAATTAATTGTTCTTTCACACTAGCCGTGAGTAGGACGCACCATGAAAGTGTAGAGCCAGTCTGAAAAATTCAATGCCATAGCCGGGATTTGAACCACGGATCTCCTGGTCTACGTCCAGCCGCTCTAAACCATTGAGCTACTATGGCCAACGTACCAACATGACATTAAATTCTCTAGCTGACTCGTGTCAGTCAACTGACTCCAACTGACTTATAATGGTGATTATCTTTACCACAATTTGAAGTGTGATTCATATTTGCTTTTGGATCATGAGTCATCATTCCTCATTAAATTCATTAAACAGCTTATTAATTAACCTCAAAACATAGAATATATAACATTTAAAATATTATTTAACGTTAAGTCACGTGACTATTAAAACAATTATCTCACTTTTACCTGAATTTCTCTACTCACACATTCCCACAAACACTTATTCTATTTCTTGTTAATCCGGAACACTTTCAATTCATATTTTGCACATTTAATTGTAGGATGCGGTAGGCAAAATGATGGTCAGAGGGTGTCAGTGTGAATTGGCTTGAAATTCTATATTCTTTGCAAAACGGCTGAGAGAAATAGAACCAGTACTGCTCAATGTCTTCGATGGTTGGTAAGACTGATTGACTCCACCAAACTGTGCCTACGAAAAGTACTTGGACGTTCTACTATTGACGATGAAGGACTACGGACTATTTTAGTTAGCATAGAAGCTGCATTAAACACAAGACCCCTGACGCAAGACAACGATAATGGCGTCGTATTGAATCCAGCACACTTCCTTGTTGGTGATCGAATCATCACGATACCCACCGGACCAGAATCACCAAGGAATGATCTTGTACGAGCATTTAGATTACGCCAACAAATAGCTGATCACTTCTGGAAACGTTGGAGTAAGGAGTACCTGCTGTTATTACGGAATTTCTACGAAGTTCATCAGCCTCGAGACCATGGTACAAAAATTTGAGTTGGTGACGTAGTTCTATTACAAGAGGACACAAGCACAAGACACATGTGGAAGAAAGCATGTGTGGAAGAGTTACGAGAAGGACGTGATGGACGGATTAGAACCGTTATTCTTCGCACCTTGGATATTTTTTATGTTTTTTTTATTTCCGTCCTTTTTTAAATTTATTTAAACAATAACAAGGAATAATAGGGAGAAATTAAGGTTGGAATTTGGGATGGTGGTTATTACTGCCGATTACGGAGTCCCGCATAAGCACCTCCGTCATTACCGTCATCATAAGCTGCCGCACAGTGTGTGGGAGCGGGTAAACTTGGATTCCTTGGCCATGACCATGACCGAGGCCCTGGGCATGGCACGAAGGGAAGTAGGCGTATAGTATTTATTATTGAAGGCTGTTGCTGTGCCCATGAGGCCTGGATTGTGTAGTCTTCGTACACGTTCTCGTGGGGAGACATTGGAGATGTCCCCCTGCACTTGGACGTGCTGTTCAACCATGCCGTTGAACAGTTGGTTGAGGTGTAGGAGTTGGTCGAGTTTGGCGTCTGTGCGTGTGTGGCTCTCCCCCAGGCATGCAAGCTTGCGATTTACAGAGGATGACTGGTCACTATTGCAGAGTTGTTGAAGCTGTTACTAGAAAGTCTAGTCGGGTCTGGAGATCTGTTGTGTTGTCGGCGGAGCGTTGGGCAATAGTAATTCTTGCGAGTTGTTCGTGTTGCTCTGTGTGGTGTTCTAATAGTGATGGTTTCTTCCAGTTGCCCCAGTCGTGGAGCTATGTTAAGGACCTCAGAGTGGAGGTCGTGGACATCCTCTCTGGAGGACTGTTTAGCTGCAAGGGTTTCAAGTGAGGCAAGACGGGCCCCAATGTTCTCACCTCGGACGGAAACCACCTTATACACCCTGTTCAGCTGGTCATCCCTCTCGAGATAGACCAGGGGGGGAGGTTGTTGGAGAATAAATAACTGCGACGTCTGTCGTCCTATTATATATCTATATGTAACCAATGTAACTGTGTGGAATAAAGTTAGTTACCAAACACGTTCACGAGTTCCTTTCCCAACACCATTAGTGAGGTTTATTTTTTAGTTCCATTAATGAATAATATTTCGGCGAGCAGAAGGTAGAGGCAAAACAACCCTTTCCTATGCTTAAGGTTCATCATAAATACAACTATTTGAATACTTAAACAAATGAACATCTCGGAAATGGTTAAATAAAACGAGATCCTCATTTTCTCGTATTTGGATTTTCTGTATAGTTTGTCAAATCGGTTAAGAATCTTATACAAGTCGTTCAGATTGAAGAGAACTTCATAGGCTATTCCCAGAACATTAAGATATACATTCTGTCAAGAAAGGACCGGGAATTAATGATATAAAAACCTCGTATAAGAAGAGATTCGAAATTATTGTTGTCCTTAAGTTGGTACATCTTTCCTCTACACCCATCTGTCATCTAGATTGTTTACAGGGCGCCATTTTGCTAGTGCATCTCAAAGGTGTGTTGCGATTTTTCAATAAATAAAAATACTGAATTAAGAACCTGTCTCAAATTTTGCATTGCAAATAGTATCTCGTGTGCCGAATCGCCGAAAATGTTACAGAGGGCTTACGGTGAATCGATTTTATCAAAAGCCCTTGCGTATGAGTGGTACAGTGAATTCAAAAGTGGTCGAGATGTGGCGGAAGATTTGTCTCGCTCTGGTCGGCCATCAACAATATCAACTGAACTGAGCATCGTTAAGCTGAAGGAAATGGTGTCTGAAAATCGTCATTTAGGTCTGAGAGAGATTACCGCTGAACTTTCTGTGGCTCATGAATCGATTCGTACCACTTAAAGTGATTTTTTTGGGAATGACACGTGTTGCCGCTCGATTAGTTCCGAAAAATTTGAACTTTGTGCAAAAATTTAATCGCGTAAGGATAGCTGAAGATATGCTAGAACGAGCCAACTCCGACCCCACATTCATGAAGCGCGATATTACTAGTGATGAGACGTGTGTTTACGAGTTTGACAGGCAAACAGTCAACAAGCTTCCTAGTGGCGCCTTCCAACTGAATCGAAACCCAAAAGGACACGTCAAACTCAATCGAAACAAAGTTATGTTGACAGGTTTTTACTGTGTTGTCGTGTACTCCAAGGTCAGACGATAATTAAAGAATATTATCTGAGCGTTATGCGGCGTTTGAGAGAACAAAGATGGCGAAAAAGACCAAATTTATGGATTCTGCACCACGATAACACTCCAGCTCACAAGGCTTTTTAAACGAATTTCTGGACAAAAACTCAACAAATCTCATCGAACAACAAGCGTATTCACCTTATCAGGCTCCAGCGGATATTTTATCTTTCCAAAATTCAAATGACCGCTTCTAGGATCTCGTTTACAGTGGATGGGTCGATGGGAGACCTAAAGGAAAGTTCATTGTAAAATCGCAACACGCCTTTGAGATTCACCAACAAAATAGCGCGTTGTAAACAAGATATGTAGATGACAGATGACAATCAAATTTCGCGTGGGTATACAGGAAAGATGTGCCAATTTGTCGACAATAATGTCACCGCTCTTCCGTGCAACGTTATGGCAAATTGAAGCGATGCGGGGTCTATCCTCAGTTTAGAGTAAGAGGTTTCTCTCAAGGTTTGCGTGGATATATAGGAGTAAGGATGACACTGATGACACTGGAATCCAAGTTAACGACTTGTTTAATCAGTGCTTCTTTTTATAATCACATAAATCGCGAAGTTGCCGACTATGGGAAACCAATCTATATTACTGTCCGGAGTTGAAGCGTATATGAAGCGCATATTACGCGATAACATGTAATTCGTTACTTGCATAGTGTTGCGAACCCGATCGCGATAAGGCGGCTTGCGCACACAAAAGGAACTGATAGGCGAGCAGTGTGGTAATAAGGAGCTTGCATAAACAGTTAACGATAGCGCCGATAAACAAAAGATGGATAGTTTATCACAGAGGTGAAAGACTTGCGGGCATCTATATAGTTACATTCTGGAACATTTGTGTTTTATCTGGTGGCATTTTAGAGTAAAGTCGAGAACAATCTAGAATGATCGATTAGGTGTATAAAAAGAAGCCATGGCTAGTGATGAGTCAGTTAGTTGTGAAACAGAGTAAGCGGAGAGACAGCTGGAAGTGTTATTGTAACGAGAGCTAATCTGCTGTCACTGTTGTTATTGTCATCGACCTTGGAATATTGTGTATATGTGATGTTGTTACGTAAGAATTGGACAGTGTATTGCTACGAAAATAATGGAGATTTTTAATTTCTGCAACTCGGCCTTCTAATTCTACGAACTCACAAAGTTACAATAGGAACAAATACGTTCCTTCTCGGATCACGTCTGTACACCCGGACAGTCAGTCCAGCTGTGTCAGATTCCTTTCAAGAAAAATGTGTTATTCACACAGAATTCCCCTACTCAAGGCGATCTTTTGTTACATGTGAACATTTATATCCTTTTGTTACGGGCATCAGTTATTAAAAGAGGGTCGAAGAAGGCCACCTCTATTCAAGTGTCGGCCCTAGGACCGCTTGCGATGATAGCTTTCCCTCCTCATAGTAAATTAATAAACTAATATCCTGTTCACATCTGACAAATCTACCCAAAGTTCAGATCTAATTTACTGAATCCCTAATTTGGGTATCAATAATAATATCGAATACCCTCTTATACGAGGTTTTATATGACAAATTCCCGATACTTTCTTGATACAGTAGTATTTTTCTTTCCCCATTTAAATATCTGAAACATAATATCTTAATTAAAATCTTAGCGCCAATTTTAAGAAAATTCAATATATTGAGTGATTTTTCATATACAGAATGGTTTTGGGTGAGGATATTTTCTTTAAAAGATATGTGTCATATCCTTGCAAGATATTGAAATTAAGCACGAAAAAAATGTGAATTATTTAGTAATTAAGGTTAGTTCATTATAGGCATCCTCTTTAGGAGGGTAGTTATGAGCTCACTCAACAGATTTGTTTATTTGAGATGAAAATAAAACTAAATTATTAAAGTTGAAATAAAAGTAAATTTTGAACCATTATTAACATTTATTTCCATTAATATTGTAAATTCAACGTTTTGCTTTGACTTAGTGCTGTTCATACATATAAATAATACATCTCTCTGTCTCTTTGGTCGCGGGGAGTCTTAAACTTATATTTATTGATATTTATTTGTACAGTTTCCATTACATTTGCACTACAATGACTTTGATATCTAACAATCACTATTGTACCTCGTGTACAAATTCATGAAATTGCTGACCTAAGATTTACTTGCTTACTTAGGTCCCCTGGCCATAAGCCTTTTGTTTGCCTCAGCAGCTTGTCATTTTTCCTTGGCCCTCGCTTCTTTTGTCCTAATCCACTTTTCTCTTAACCTATATAAGAATTTTCCTATACATCTATATTTCTTTTCACCCGTTCCCGTTAACAAGCGTTAACTGTCCCACTTCTTATACCATATTTTTCTCCTGCAATTTATTAACTCCTTACATTCTATCAGGTAGTGAACAGTGCTCTCTTCATCTCCAGAAAATTCACATATCCCTACCTAATTACTTCTCAACCCTTTTAGATATATTATTCCTGCTCTTACCCATGCTGTCTTCTCTTCCAATTTTGTCACATTGATCTAAATATTTTTCCCTATCCCATTCTGTCTTTAATTACTTATGAAATTTCAATGATTTCTTTTCTTCTATACTTTCCCATATCTCCTGCCTATCTATGTCTTGTACTGTGGATCTCACTTCCTCCCAAAACCACTATGATTTGATTCCTCTGTTCTCAATAAATCTCCCATACTTATCTTCGATACCATTCTTTCCGATTCCGACCAGCAACTGTTTGTGTTCTTAATGCTTTTCTGTTGTTTCATGCACAGATTCAATAATTTCACTTTCTGTCTTTTAATACACTTATACCAGAATTTCAGTATTCTGTCTATTATTACGAGGGTGGGTCAAAAAGTAATGCCTCCTATTATTTTCTGTTTTAATTGCCAAGAAAATTGTATCCAATTTACATAGCTTGAACATTAAACATTGGCAATTAATTTGTCACTATTCAATATAATCTCCGTCCTTTTCCACAGTATTGGTCCACCTTTTAACTCGGACATGTATTCCAGTGTGGTAAACACACGGTTTGCTTCCTAAGCCATTGACGCACGGACGTTTTCACAGCCTCCTCATCTTCAAAATGAATCCCAGGTTGAGCTTCCTTTAGTGGCCCGAACAGATGGAAGTCTGATGGTGTCAGGTTAGGGCTGTATGCGTGTGATGTAAGATTTGCCATCCCAATTTCTCAATTTCTGCAGTGGTGTAACGGCTGGTGTGTGGTCTTGCATTCTCATGCAAAAGAACATCCGTCATAGTTTTTGTTGGGCGACTCGGCGAAGACGTGCCTTCTGATTTTTGAGAGTTCTGACGTATTGCACAGAATTTATTGTGCATCCCTGCTCCAAAAAATCAATCATAAGGACACACTCTGCATCCCAAAATACTGTCGCCATAATTTTCCCTGCCGACCGCTTAGTTTTGATTTCTTTTTTCTTCGGTGACGTGTGATGCCTTTCCATTGACTGCCTCTTTGATTCAGGTTCAATAAAAAGAACCCATGTTTCGTCTCCAGTAATAATTTTTTTTTTCCAGAAACACCTCTACCTCCAAATTGAAGCGCTGGAAGTGTTCGGAAGCTATTGTTTGCCTTGTTTCTTTGCTTTGGACGGTTAACATTCTTGGTACCCAACGTGAAGAAACTTTTGAGTAACCCAGTTGTTGAATAATCGTCATCACACTGCATTTACTAAGGGAGGTAATGCGATACAATTCAGCTGTTGTTACCCGGCGATCACCACGAATGATGCCATCGACTCGCTGAATGTTGCATGGAGTCACTGCAGTCACCGGTCTGCCGCTTCGCTTTTCATCTGCCAATGGTGTTTGTCCTTCAGCTTCGTTACAGCGACGAACCCATCGTCTAACAGTGCTGACATCCACCGTTGCATCACCATACACATTTTTTTATCCTTTCGTGAATGCGAATTGGCGTTTCACCTTCCGCAGTCAAAAATTCAATCACAGAACGCTGTCAATTACGAATGTCGATGTCAGCCATTTTGCAAGATGATACAGTGGTGCCACCTGTTGACTTAGGAAGTTACTACTGCAGGGAATTGGAGAAGAAGGTTTGAGGAATTGCGCCAAATTCAAAGTTTTCACATAATTTACTTATTTAAGAAAAAAATAGGAGGCATTACTTTTTAACTCACTCTCGTATTATTCCCCTCCTTTTTGTATTACCTAGCTCTAGCGATGCCACTTCTCTTGCTGCCGATTTATATTTATAATGGAGTCTGGGCATCGAAATTTTGGGTGGAATGCAATACTCTCCATACTTACTGTACATAACGTACAGAAAGAAAAATCGAATTCGAATGAAGCGATTTATATGGGAGCTACATTAAAATTAATGTTCCTTATGATGTTTTTTAAATTACTTATAAGTGGTCGCACACATTATAGTTCCTGAGGCTGATTCGTTTATCCATGAACAAGCAATTTGCGTTAATTACCCTGTTGTCTGTCTTGGCATATCGCCCACCGTGTAAGTTATTCATTAAGTTTGTTGTTCCTGACTTCATGTCATCGCGATCCATTCAATTGTTTTCTCATCACTTCCGCCCTTCTGTTGATGAACCACATATGGCCAGCTGATGCTATTCTGGTCTCGCACTGATTTTGTTTTTTCTTGTTTAACCACACCTTTTACATCTTAATGTCAAATTAACCTCTGCGGGAGATCGAGGACTGGTTTACATGCCTGTCAGTCCAGGGCTTGTCTTTGGGAGCTGATTCATAATGACTTTTATGACGAATGTTGTATTCATCTCCATAGATAGCCAAGGAGATCAACAATTGCCAAATTGAGCTCTCGAGTTCCTTTATTGCTTCTAACTCAATAAAAACAGCTACGATTGTATTTTTTGAGTTACAGGATGGGATTGCATCACGAAGCCAAAAAAATTACGTACAATACATATAAAATATACACTCATTTTAAGTCTTACTGCAAAACAAACCTTATTTCCTTATTTTAATTTATATATTGGCTATATTTTCAGTCCATGAACTAATCTTGCAAGAGTTTATGCTGTGCAATCAATTATTCATTAAATACATTGGTTATTTAAGCTAATGTAACGACATTGTTGAACTACGGGGGTTGTTCAGTAAAGAATGATCACATTTTTTGTGTCAACGTACCTTTACTCATCATAATTTGTATGACCTTTCTCAAAACAGTCTCCCCTGAATGCGATGCACTTGTTCCAGCGTTTCTTCCAATCTTCAAATACATGCTGGAAACCACTATTTGAAAGGTCCTGCAAAATCGCCTCCGCAGCCTTCACTACTGCTTCTGATAATGGATAATTCCTCCCACGAAGGCGTTTCTTCAAGTTAGGGAATAGAAAAAGTCACATGGGGCTAAATCCGGACTATAGGGTGGGTGAGGGAAGTACTTCACGTTGATTTTTGCAAGATATTCAGCAACAACATTGGCAATATTCGGCCCCTCATTATCGTGGTGCAGCATCCAGCCTACTTCACGGAAATGTTGTCTTTTGCGTCTGACATGGACTTGCTATGTTTTCAGGACATCCCTGTAGTATTGTTCAGTTACTGATGTGTGTGCAGGTATAACATGCTGATAAACCATTCCATGAATATCAAAGAATAAGATGCCCGCCTCGGTAGCGTGATGGTAGCATATCTGCCTTACGTTCAAGAGGTCCCGGGTTCTCGGTCAGGGTGAGTTACCTGGATAAGGCTTTTTCCGGGGTTTCCCTTATCCTGTGAGACGAGTGTCGGGTAACTCTAAGCTCCATGGACCCCGGACTCATTTGAGCATCATTTCGTCCACTCCATTCATCGTCAGATATGACTTAACGTTGGAGGACGAAAATTACGAAGAAAAAAGAAAATGAAATGACCGTAACTTTCTCAGCGGAAACAACCACTTTTGTTTTTTGGGGGGTTGGTGATGAAGGAGATTTCCACACTGAGCTTTGCTGTTTGCTCTCAGGGTCAAAATTATGTAGCCAAGTTTCATCAGCAGTGATTACGTTTGAAAGGAACTCCGGATCTTCCTCTAACATCAACTTTAACTGCATGTTACCTGCATTGCAGTGGTAGGCGATACTGAACATGTCTGAACTTACCTGGTTCTCACAGGCGCGAACCAGCAGTACCAACAATGAAACTACTACGGCTCTTTGTTTCACATTAAGCTAACAGAATATAATAAGATTGAATTTTAGTGTGAAGAATTATGACCGTAAAAACTTATGATCATTCTTTATTG
Source organism: Mantis religiosa (assembly GCA_030765055.1). Classification (NCBI taxonomy): domain Eukaryota; kingdom Metazoa; phylum Arthropoda; class Insecta; order Mantodea; family Mantidae; genus Mantis; species Mantis religiosa. The sequence goes on from CM060953.1 coordinate 37,802,513, forward strand.
AACAGCCCTATTAGTATTCCTTATCAGGAGTCTTATATCATCCATTCATACAAGTTGTTCAAGAAATGTGGAACAAAAAAGGTTTGTTAACATTAGAAAATAATTTTCTTTTTAACTCTTGCACGAATTGGGCCTTACGATTGCTTTTCGCTCTCAAATCCATCTTTCCATACATTCCCTTTTCTACTGGTTGTTTAAGGAGTAGTAAATTCTGAATCTCGAGGTATTTTTAGAAGTGGTGTTTCCATTTCTGCTACTGTTCATATAATAATTCATTTATTGTGAACTAGCAAAACGTGCAAGTCTGTTTGCGTTATTCTTTGAAATTCTTTTCGCGTTCTCCTGTCGCTTTATAACTATCTCTTATTCTCTATTCCCCTCACGTTTCCGCTTTCTTCTCCTTTCTTGCTCTCTCTCTCTGCCCCTCAGTGTCCTAATTCCCCTTATATGGCACATGATGTTTTGAAAAGTGGCTATAGATTTATTTTTTATGAAGCTTTAAACGATTAAAACTTAGGAAATATTTAACAGCACAAAAAACTGTCTCTTCAGTGATTTTGCATGTGTGTGTGTGCGTGTGCGTGTGCGTGTGCTTGTGCGTGTGTGTGTGTTGTTTCAAAACGACACCGAACGACCGAATTTCGGTGCCGCAGCTTCGAAGTTCTGTTAGGTACAATTTTATGCAGCATTAAATATTACATGATTTTGTGATTAGGCAGTACAGGAGCCAATGGTGTGCGAACCTCAAAAGTTGGTATTGGGACGCAGCAGCCACGAAAACAAAATCATTACTTCTTCCTCTTTATCGATGACCCAAGCCTAGCTTTCAGGTAATGGGGCAAAGTAAAGATATTTGTGAAAAAGTCGACTAATAACTCGGACAGTTTCAAGGTTGCTCTCCAGTGTAAAACTACACATTCCGTCCTAACAGGGAGGTTTTTGCGCGTACTTAGGTAGCAAATCCAAGCAATATGGAGCGCTATACGAACGCCGAAATGACGGATATGGTTTTGATGTATGGAAGAGCTGAAGGGAATTCAACGAACGCACGATTAATTTAGTTTCATTAAAAATATGAATTGTAAAAGTGGTTACATCCATAATATTTGTTTAACTTCAGAGCATTTTGTTATGATAATTGTACAATACTTTCAGCCACTCAACAGCTTCTGCTTCAGGTACAAATGCTTTATTTAGTATTATCAAACACTTGAAATAAAATGCTCGTTTCATTGTATAAGCCATTTAGTTTTGGTTAATTTATCTACAATTTTTTGATGTTTCCTGTTCTGTTTAATGCTTCCATCCTTAACCTCACTAACACTAGCTTCCCTCTAAAAGTTATAAGTTGCATATGTCCACCAGCTTATTTGCCACCATGGACTGCTATAACGGCATTTTGGAACACCTTGAACACTCATAAGTAATAACTTCTTTATTGTGGTTTCATAAGCCAAAGAAATTCTTAATAGTAGCAAGCTATTGTGTTTTTTTTTTTTTTAATTTACGTCCGCCCCAACGTTGAGTTATATCGGACGGTATATGGATTGGGTGAAATGATGCTCAAATGAGTCCAGGGTCCATGGAGCTTAGGGTTACCCGACATTCGTCTTGAAGGAGAAGGGAAAACCCAGGAAAAACCTTACCCAGGTAACTCAACCTGACCGAGATTCGAACTCGGGACCTCTTGAACGTGAGGCAGACACGCTACCATCTACGCTACCGAGGCGGGCCAGCTATTGTGGAGTATGCCAATATGTTTACAGACAGCTACAGCACGTGACACGGCGTGTGACCTATACCTGCGAACTCCGACAGCGTGAGGCACGCGTCGTTGTTCCTGTCACTGCCTAATCCACATTCATTCTGAAGCATTTTTTATGCGGCCCTATTGGCGGTAGAAACTATCTATATATGTCACATAGAAGCTGAGCAACTACTTTTTCTTCGTTCGATGTCGTTTTGAAACATCCTGTATATTTAACACACTTCAATGTTTGTCATATCGGACGATAAATGAAATAGGTGAAATGATGCTAAATTGAGCCCAGGGTCTGTACAGCTTATAGTTACCCAACATTCATATTTCCGGATAAGGGAAAACCCCGGCAAAAACATTATCCAGATAACTCACCCTGACGGAGATCCAAACTCGGGACCTCTATAATATGAGGCAGAGGTGCTACAGAGGCGAACTTTGCAAGAAGTATTTTTGGGTTTATGTACTTAAGTGGAATAAAAAAGAATTAAAATTAAGAATTGAATTCATTACTTTCACAAGGTACGCGTAAACTTTTGTGAGGCATGTATCCGTTACAAAGAACACAAATTTAAAACGCCATTTTGATCGGTTGCTGAGCCGTTGTTTGTAGACTGACACTTTACGCTATATCTCTCAACATATTTATCGCTAACAGCACCAAAGATTTTAGTGAAGAAATCCAAATGACAGTCCAGAAAATATAATTCACAAAACATTCTATAATCCCTTAACATGAAAGTTGTGTAACGTTTCGCTAACAGCTGCTATATTCACAAGGAATAGTGATTTAAATTCAAGCCAGGCCATTTTCTCTGCTTCCAACAGTTTGTTTTCAAAGTTTTCACTGTAAAAGAGTGGTCTAATTTGTGGACCAATAAACTTCCTAACGTTTGTGTCATTTAGGCTTGAGAATTTATTTGTGTGGTACATGGAGGACTGACCTCTATCTAATGCCTTCACAAATATCTCCGTTCTCCAAGCTTGATGTCTAAAGGTAGAAGGAAGACATCTTGAAGTTCATAACAAACATTTGTGACCATGTTTGTATGCTTCTTGCAGGCCATTGTTTAAGGGGGGGCGTACGAGAAAATGTTAAAAAATTCTATATTTTTTCTTGTTTTGTAAAACAGTATGTACTGTTAGTTATCAAACACCAAAATATTATGACTGTACGTGGTCTGTATTTACCTTTAAAAAATTAAATGCCTTAGTGTTGCATAGTAGCATAGTAGAAACACATAGTCTTCCAACAGCTGTCTTGGAATCTATAAAGCCCACCTACCAATTCTTAGCACACCCAGACTTGCTAAAAAAATGTCTCTATGGAGAGACACAAAACCCAAATGAAAGCCTCAACAGTTTGATATGGAAAAGGTTTCCCTAAACATCATTTGTGTCTTCCATAGCGGTAAAAATTGCTACATTTGATGCTGCAATAGTGTTTAATGATGGGAATGTTGAATGTTATGTATCAGTTAGGTTATCAACCTGGTGTGTTTGCAAGCGACAACATTCGGACCGCTGGTGTAGAAAGAGCTATGAAATTAATGCAGAAGAGGAATTTAAAAAGAAAGGCTGGAGAAGACCAGAATGAGAATACAGACCATGGATATGGGAAGTTCTGACTTAAATTAAAAGGTAAACTGAATAACATTTATTGTATTTTTAATTGTCTTTCCCCGTATCTTGCATTTTCTACAACTTCAACCCATTTTTCTCTCAAACTACTTCATCTACAGTGATGCAATTTAGCACACAGCTTTCTTATGCCACAATGAACATTTTGTTGGTTCTAGAATTTAAGATTAAGCTGCAGATGGAATGTGATGCTACAAAATATATGAAATTATTTTAATTTTTAAAGGATGCATATGATTAACATTTTTTAAATTCGATACAGCTTCAATAAGAAATATAAGTCCAAAAATTCATTTTTAGTGTGTTTTAAATTTCAGAAAGTGTGTGTGTGTTTTAAATTTCCAAATTTCAGAAAGACAGCATATGTGAATTTTAAAAAAATGGGTTTAAGTTTGTAAACATCTCTGCATACAGAAAAAGATGTAGCATTAGTTATAAACAATGGAAAATTATGAAAAAAATTGTGCATATTAACTGTATTATCTTAAAGGAGTATACTAAGTTTTACTTCTCTAACTTGAAAACTTTGGATGTTATGGCTATTTATGTAAGACCCTGAATATTTACATACGTCCCCCCTTAAAGGTGTAGTGATTTGCTTTGTCACTTGCTATTGCATTCGCCCAGAAATAGTAGTATAAAATAATAACCAGTAAGATTGTGTTTGCCTTAGTTATGTGAAATAATTAACGTCACTTCATTGTTGCATTCATAACTTCAAACATTTTCCATATAAACTGGCACACGATGGATACAGAAGGATAAATATTTCCAAAATGAATAGTAAACAAGCGCCAGTTTTCTGGATTATGCCCAGAAAGCACAAAATAAGTTGATATGATATTGAGGAGGAAGCATTTTCTCATTTCGATAAACATTCTATGGTTATCTGAATGAAGCTATCCTCTCTTTGATATCTAAATATCTAAAAGATCTGAACAAGCCTGTACTAGCTTATATAAGTAAAATGTTCAGTGTGAGAAACTCGTCGGATGGTTGAACGTAAATTAGAATACTACACCTGTCATTTGTTTTTTAAAGTAATTCTTTCCATAACATCCAAACAAAAATAAGAATCAACTAAGTATTCTCAATTTTCTCATTAACGTAAAGGCTATATAGTGACAGAGGACAATTTCGCGCACGACTCTATAGGGCTGGGACTCTCAATAGGAGAGGTTTAAGTAAGGGAACTGCAAGAGGTCACAGGATTGCAGGTAGAATTGCGATAAAGATGCGCAGAAAGCCCTAACTCGATACAGGATCCACTGCGCAGCTAGCAACACTTCTCTGTTCCGAGCAGTTTGGTTTAAGACGTCAGCACTCCACCTTTCACCAGTTACTTCGCCTCGTGGACGATGTAATACGCGGGATTAATAACCGGCATTAAGTTACAGCACTATTCCTGGACATCTCTCGGGCATTCGACTCGGTGTGGCATGACGGCCTCATCCATCGGCTCATCCACTACAATATCCCAGCATACCTTATACAACTCATCAACACCTACCTTAAAAACCGTTCCTTCGTCGTTGCCAGGGACGACATCCATTCTCAACCCTATGGTATTCAAGCCGGGGTACCACAAGGCAGTGTCCTTGGTCCCCTCCTATTCCTCACCTATATAAACACCCTCCCTACCCTAAAAGGCTGTAACCTCTATCTATTCGCTGATGACACCGCATTAACTGTCTCATCTAAACAACACGTTAATGCAGTAACCAAGGCGCAGCGTTACGCTGATATGCTATCTGCCTGGTTCATCACTTGGCAACTTGAAGATAAATGCAACTAAATCTCAGGAAGTCACATTCACCCGCCGTACTCCACAAGATGTACCCAATCTCCGCTGGGCTGGAGAGGAAGTACAATGGTCCACGGAGGCTACATGCCTTGGAGTAACCCTGGATTGGCGTCTGACGTGGAAACAACACATCACCACTGTGGCTAGCAAAGTGTCCAGAAGGATGGCCATGCTATATCCTATGTTTAATATGAAATCAACAATGAGCCTGCACAACAAATTGCTCATATACAAGCAAATACTCCGCCCTGCAGTAACCTATGCTTGCACAGTCTGGGGAGTTGCAACAAAATCCCATCTCTACAAACTACAAGTCCTTCGGATAGCAACAGCTTCCAATTGGTACATCCCTAACGATAATATCCATGCAGACCTCTCCTTCCCAAAAATCTCAGACTACATCCTTACCTTATCTCATAATTTTTATAACAAGCTCCCTTCTAGCTTCAATAGTCTAATCCGCGGTCTGGGAGAATATGACCTCGACCCCGGTGAAACCTACAAGCGACCCAGACTAGTGCTAGCACCACCATAGGCCCATACAATCTCCCAGATTTTCATTACATTTCAACCCCTACCAACAAACCAAACAACCATTATGACATATCCACCACCATCCACCCGCCGTCATATCATTAAAAACCACCATCATGCCAGTAAGGGATAATGTTCCGAAATGGCAAAACGTCGAAGGCCCCTCCTCTGAGGAGGAGGTTCACTTTCAACGACACCACTGTGCTGTGTTAACAAGTGTGAGTGACAGTAACACCACAACACCACCCAGCTTCCAGAACATTTGTAATGCTTAAGCTTTGCGTCATCTGGCCGGCACTCTTATACAACATGAGCTAAAAGCACATACCTGAAAGATGATATGAAAAGAAGTCATGGTAGTATGAAGGTAAACATTTCAGTATTCGTTTAAATAACAAGAGGAAACCACGTCAGAATGCGTAATCGACAGAAATCGATTCTGCAGCCTCCTGTCACACTCCCACACTCCTCGTTCGCCAAAATATAGCCACAACAAATTTGATTATGTTACGTTTACTTTTTAGACAATTTCTCAGATTTCTGGAGCATGAAGAGATACTTAATGACTTATCTAGTTCTCCCAGACCTTCTTTTCCTATTCAAGGAACATTTTAAACAGTGAAAGATGCCGAAAATAAGGAACTGAGAAAAACGGAGTTTAAATTTCAGTGCGGCGCTTATTTAAATGGTACAGGTTTATTAAATATCTGTTTGTGACTATAACATGTTTTATAGTAAAATACAAGTTGTGAGTATAACACAAATTTTATCGATAGTACCTTTGCAACAAAGCTGTATACTGGCTACTACTTAAAGGTCCACCGCTCGAAGCCTATCGCATATGCTCTCTTGCTAAATACAGATATGTCGACTTTTTCGCCTCGCAGTTTCGCTTTCTTCCATTTGGTATGATCTCGTAGAGATTTCAAACGTTCTACTGGGTTCGCCCTGCACCTTTGGGCACGAAACTCAACGTTCAGCTACCGTGCAAATTGAAACACACCTTGGGTCAGAATAGCAAACAAACTGAGCTTTTAATTATGGACGATCTTTAACAGCAGTGATTTTCAGTGTTCCATTCTATATTGGGCGGGAAATATCACTTAATTTCGCTCAGAAACCTCTTTATCAGACCTTAGACCAGAGTGCGTTGTCTTGTAAGTCGTGTGACAAAACTTCATTTCGGTGATTCATGGACGTGGGTACACAAGAGAGCGGAGGGCCAGTTTTATGACTTACGTTACATAGATACAAAGTACAACATATATTACCCTTCGCTAAGGGCAACTTTCCGTCTCTCCCCTTAAATCACCTGGAGTACTCATCTAGAAAGGCCTTAATCGTTGTCATACCGACGATGACGATGAATGAAATGATCCTCAGATGAACCCAGGGTTTCAGAACTTATAGTTACCCAACGTTCAAATTTCAGATAAGGGTAAACCTCCCTAAAACTTATCCAGATAACTCACCTGACCAAGATTCCAACTCGAGACCGGTTGAATATGAGGCAGACAACCTACAACCAATGCTAGAGAGGCACGCACGATTCTTCGCTGACGTCATAGATCATTCATTTGGCTGATACTGTCATAGACCAATTTGGAACAACATTTCTCAAGAAATAAATAGAACGTCAATGAAATGTTTGGCAAATGGCATGAATACTTAGAAAACGGAAAACAAGACCTACAGTATCCACAAGAACATCACCTCGCATATTTAAACCGAATTGTACAGAATTGTACCATTATAATGTCTCAAATTTGTATAAAAATAGAACTATATAGGTAGGTTTATAATAAATAAATAAAACAAAATTATGCTTAATTTACAACATGTACAACACAACATTAATGATATTAAATTATAAAATAAAATTGTTATAAAACGTTTATAAATTTCCTCTCAATAAATGGTGAGTTACTCTGGAAAAAAATAAATCAACGTACGAGGGTAAGTCAAATGAAAATCTGAAATATTTTTTTAAATATTATTTATTGTGCAGAAGTGGTACAAAGCTGTATCACTTTTCAACATAATCTTCCCCACGCTCAATGCAAATCCTTCAGCGCTTACAAAGTGCTAATGCCTTTAGAAAAAAAATTCTTTTGGTAGTCCACGCAACCACTCATGCACCGCATGGCGTACCTCTTCATCGAAACGGAACTTCTTTCCTCCCATTGGGTCTTTGAGTGGTCCAAACATATGGAAATCACTTGGGGCAAGGTCTGGTGAGTATGGTGGATGAGGAAGATACTCAAAATGCAGGTATGTAATTGTTGCAACTGTTGTACGGGTAGTGTAGGGCCTTGCATTGTCATGTTGCAAAAGGACACCTGCTGACAGCAATCCACGTCGCTTTCATTTGATTACAGGCCGCAGATGATTGTTTAGGAGATCTGCGTATGATGCACTGGTGACAGTGGTCTCTCTAGGTATGTAATGCTCCAAAATGACGCCTTTCTCGTCCCAAATGAGAGCCAGCATAACTTCCCTGCTGATGGTTCTGTTCGAAACTTCTTTGGTTTTGGTGATGAGGGATGGCGCCATTCCTTGCTCGCTCTCTTCGTTTCTGGTTAGTGGAAGTGAACCCAGGTTTCGTACCCAGTAACGATTCTTGCAAGGAAGCCATCACTTCCCGTTCAAAGCACCGAAGAGGTTCTTCACAAGTATCAACACGTTGTTCTCTCATTTCAGGAGTCAGCTGCCGTGGCACCCATCTTGCAGACACTTTGTAAAACTGGAGTACATCATGCACAATGTGGTGTGCTCACCCATGACTAATCTATAAACATGCTGCAACGTCATTCAGTGTCACTCGGCAGTTTTCCTTCACTATGGCTTCAACTGCTGCAATTTTCTGTGCCTGACCTGGACGTGAAGCATCTTTCACTGAAGTCACACCATCTACGAACTTCCTACTCCATGCCTAGACTTGCTGCTGTAACGAACATGCATCACAATACTGAACCTTCATTTGTCGATGAATTTCAATAGGTTTCACACCTTCACTATGCAAAAACCGAATAATAGAGCATTGTTCTTTCCTGGTGCAAGTGGCAGGTGGGGCGGTCATCTTTATACTGATACTGCGACTGTGTGTGTGTGTGTGTGTGTGTGTGTGTGTGTGAGAGAGAGAGAGAGAGAGAGAGAGAGAGAGAGAGAGAGAGAGAGTGTGTGTATGTGTGCGTGTGTGTGTGCACACACACCTACAGGCCATTCTCTACGCTGTTTGTAGCACACTATGTTACTAGAGGAACCTCGGGCCGAACATTCGAGCCCCTCCCTCTGGGCGTTGTTCGGATTGGGTTGGGCTCGAGGGGGCAGTGGTTCCCGATCCCGTGGGTGATCGTGTACGTCCGGACGGGGTTGAGGGAAGCCATCAATATCCCCGGGTACTAGCCTACAGAGCTAGTAGAAGGTGTGCTAGATCGCCAGGCGGCCCCACCGAGGTCATATCGGTAGTCTTCATCTTTTGGTGTTGGCGCGCGTAAGTGGCGTATCCACTTCCATCCCGTCTTGTGTCCTTGGACCAGATGGGGGGGGGGCCTTGTTAGTAACCCATGTCTTGTCCTATGGAAAGCCCCACGGAGGAGGCCGGGTGCCCTTTGGGACAGCTCGGATACTCCCTGGTTGAAAGAGGCCCGGGTCTTGGTCCGGCGGGTCCAGGACTGATAGGAGTAGAACCTCTGGACTCAACTTTTGTATTACGCTTACCAACTTACAGGATAATGGCGCTAAATTTCGATTTGTTATTACAAATTTAAGGTTTTCATTTGACTTATCCTCGTATATTCCCCCCAGAGGCCTACTTCAGTAGGTACGGGTTTGGCGCACCCGGGGTCCCGAGCCACCATTCTCCCACGTGTGGGCTCCTCTTCGTGGTTGAGGGAGACAGTCAGCAGGCCCACTCACGTGTAGGCCGTGCGTGAAGACCCGTGGAGAAGGTTTTTAGATTATTGTCTAGTTTAGAGTTTAGAGTTAAGGATTTAGTGAACGAAATTTTTAGTAGGTTTTGATTGATGTTTTTTATGTACGTGTATTTTTAATAGGTTTTGTTACACTTGTATAGTTTTTAGAAAGTTTTATATCTGGCTTTTGCCATGACTAGTTTTTTAAAGGGCGCTGATGACCGCCGTAGTTGAGCGACCTTATATTATCATCATATCCTCGTATATGTGCTGAGGTAATTGGAACATTTGTCATCATTAGAGCTCTAAATTTATCCGTGTTGTTGACTTTTTAAACAATTGGCAGCGTTGTATGTATGCAAATGCTGTTTAATGCTTAGTGAAGCAAGAACTACTAATTTTATGATGCCTGTATTTATTTACAGTGCCTATCTATTTAATTATTTATGCTACTGGTGATTATTTATTAATACCGTTTATTAATTTGTACCGATTCAAGAAGATGGCACTTCGGTAACGTGTGGATTCGGAAGGTCGGCTTCTAACCCGGTTGACCCATCACTATGATTAGAGCTTTTCGTTAATCCCTCTGTTATTATTCTTAAGGAACTCTTTTACTTTCTCATTTTATCCCTTTTCATGTATCAGTTTTGGTTCTCCCTGCTATAATTTCGGTGGATGTGGAAAAATGGTACAGATGCTTGCACACCTGGAATTTACAGCCTAGACGGCTATGGTTCCTGGGTGCTTTCTATGCTTTTCAAGGTGTTCACTGACACCACCCTATGCCGGCCTGTCGTGTCCCTTCCGTCATTGATCCCGATGGGTCAGAGGTCTTACTCCCTCGTTCTTGCGAATACTAACACACACAATTACAAAGTTGTGCCAATGGTCATAAAAACGCTGTTAATTTTCACCAAACCAGCATTTGAAGTGTATTCGCTAAGGGCATATGTAAATAAGTATTGCCTATTTAACCAAACAGAGAGCATGGTTTCCTTCGAAAGGAAAGTAAAGCCAGTGGTCCAGTTCGTACATTTACGACACGTACTAGAACCTCAAGGTTGATAAGGAGGCCTCAAGCGTTTCCTCAACCCCAATATGAAATGGGACGTCAAGAATCAAAGCAGTTAAAGAGAGTGCCCGCCTCTGTATTGGGGAATAAATAGCTTATCTCATATTCAAGAGGTCTCCAGCTCGAATCTTAGGCTGAGTTATCTGGATAAGATTTTTTTTTATCTTGATGAATGTCGAGACTCATTTGAACATCATTTCACTCACTTCATTTATTTTCCTATATGACCTACAGTGGAAAACGCTAAATAAATATTAAGGTACTGGATAACCCGACGAACCTTGTACCACCAATAGAAGTTGTCCGAACCTATCTATATAAATAAGACAAATTCGGACTAGTTAGTTATTTATTCTGAAATTGGGGTGAAGTTTAATTACAACACAGTTGTAATTTAAAGCTTTATAATAAACAATATTTTTGTCATTTTGTGGTGATGATGGTTTTCCATCTCGGGAACATACGAAGTGTAATTGTCCCTGAGAGAAACAGGAAAACTCCAAGTTGATTCCGCAAACTTCCATCGATAATTACGGTCATCGCAAAGGCCAAACGTACGGGGAATTGTAGACGCTTAAAATCGAAAGGTAAGTCCGTTGGAATCATCAATATGCGGTCTCAAGATATCCTCTTCTTTGCACTTTCCCTTGATGATTGTTGCCTCTATGGCGTTATTTATTAGCTTTTTTCGGTCTCGTCCTATTGTACTATCATGGTTGGTCAATGTTACGCAACGTGATCACACCTGATCCACTTATAATTTTAAAGTATGAGGTGGGAGTCCCGGCAATTCTAAGGCATTTAAAAACTCTGTTGGATAGTTGACTACGTCATCCATACTACTACATGACTACGTCATGTCAACTGATTTGTACGAAAATAACTCCCCCGGAAGAAATAGACGCTCTAGAACGCACTGTGACATACCAACACGACTATTGGCATTATCTGCGTCTCGCTGCTCATCAGTGTGGTGAGACCGTGACGTAGCTTGTCGCACATTTGACTGACCTATACGTTCTAAGTCAGGTGGTCTTCTACTTGGCATAATAAAAACGTTTACTCGAACTTAACAAAGTCACAAAGGAATTCAATTAATTTTCTGTCAATTCAATTGACATTCAAGAATTCACAAGCACAAATCATAAAGAAGATTATCAAGGATTTACCAATATTTGACGCCAATTTTCTGTGGTCAAATATCTACAGTGTATTAGTGCGTTCGGAAATTAATTTTGTATCTAATATTGTATTTTATCATGCTGGATAAACAATTTCAGTGTTGATGACAAATGACAAACGTTATTTTATAAAATATGGTAAGTGAAATAGCTTTGAAGACTTTGGCAAAGAGTGGAATATCTTTCTACTTTGTAATGCTCTTGTTTGTCTAAAATAAAAGAAGGTGTATGTGTCCCGTGAAAGTTTGGGACACATTGAGATTAGGTAAATCAGTTTAGCCGTTCTAGTTTTTGTGAGACTAACGTCAGTTCAATTTTATTTGTAAATTAAAGTGCGACTATAAATAAAAGTGAATCTCAATTTCAAAATGTGTTTTAATGGTAAATGACTATGTCTACTTCAATATTTATCATTATGAAATGCCTATTTTAAACTTGTAGCACATATGAGCTTTTAAAGCATATTGTGACTTTGTGGGTTCGTGGAATAAAAAGTCCAATTTCACCACTCAACAATGTTCTTTATTTCCACCGACTTACAGTTAAACTCTTGCCAATTACACAAAATTACTTGCTGCACACAATTACAATTTACCAGTTCGTCCGTTACAACTTCACTTGTACTCGCGATTACATAAACTCCGGTACACCTTCACAGTTACGTACAGTCTTCCGTTGCACAATCCCTTCGTTCATTAACACGTCACTGACTAACTCTTACACCAAGAACTGCGACTGTCTTCTCGCTCACACTCACTAACCAACTGATTGACCAACTCAACCAACAACTGACTGACTCCCCTTGCACGACGTGTCGCTTATATAGGGTCCGCTTGCCCATCTAGAAGGTTCTCGATTAAATTGAATGTCCCGTAATTTCCAGACCCTAGTAGAAGGGTAAAGAGACGGCTCAGGGGCCCGACATCCCTCCCCTAACCATCCCTTCAGTTAGTGACAGAGACTAATGGGAGGCGTGGTACGGCTGCCCTTTGGTTTCCTGACAGCTGTTGCCCTCAAGCCTACCGCTAATTGGGTGACACTGCTCCCTCCTCAAAGCTGGTCGTCCCGAACAGCACCATCGTAGCGTGCGAGGCGGTCCAGGTGTACCACCAGCATCTGCCCGGAGTCTGAGCCAGAAGTAGCGCTGCCGTAGTTTGTGAATCATTCGGTTCGCTCCCAGGTGTCCTCCTGAAGTACCGGCGTGCACTTCCTCCAAGACTTCCGGGACCTTGCTCCGGGGAAGTACCAACTGTTCTCTCTGTGCCTTCCCATCGGGTGACTCCCATACCCGGAACAGCACGCCCTCTCTGGTCTTCAACGAGTCCCATTGGGCCCAGTGCGACTTGTAGGTGGCGCTCCTCGGTGCGATGTCCTCCCAGGTTGGTCTCGTCCCTGCGTCCACTTCCCTCAAGAGTGGCCCCAAGTCTGCGTCCGCCAGCTGCTCCCTCCTCAGGCCTGCGCTATCCCAGCCTTCAGCAGGCACTGCCACAACTACTCGGACTGCTGCGGCACGCTCCTCCTCTTCCACTCTTGTGCGCTCGTGGCCGTCCTGGATCTGCGATAGGACACCTCCAATGCAATGGTCACTAGCGTCGGTGTCCACAATGAAGGCGCCACCCGGTTGCGGGGAACCCAAAGTTGGAGCACTGCACAGGGTCTCTTTCGGGTGCTGGAAAGTGTCTTCGGCGTCCTCCGTCCACACATAAGGCCGGTTTTCCTCCGTCAGGCGGGTGAGGGGTTTTGCGATGTTGTCGGCCTTTTCCTCTAAATCGTTAAGGCGGTCGTCTACTTGACCCTTCCGCTTGCCCAGATTCGTGACGTCATCCCTCACGCCGGCCAACCGTTCCTCAAACTTGGCGGCGAGAGCCTCGTTCGCCACCTTCATTTCGGTAGCCAGACCGTCATTCGCTGCTCTCCTTTCCGTGGTTAACTCGGCCTTCATTTGTTCCATCTTCTCGGCGATGTTGTCCCTAGCCGTCCTGATTAGTTTCAGTTCCGCGGCCAGGTTATTTCTAGTCTCCAGCTTCTCTGTTAATTCGGCCTGCATTTGTTCCATCTTCTCGGCGATGTTGTCCCTAGCCGTCCTGATTAGTTTCAGTTCCGCGGCCAGGTTATTTCTAGTCTCCAGTATCTCTGTTAGTTCCGCTAAAATCTTTTCTAATGCTGCCTCCATCGTTGTAATGTTCGGTGATGTTGTTTTCCCGCTTCCTGACACCAGTGTGACTTGTGGGTTCGTGGAATAAAAAGTCCAATTTCACCACTCAACAATGTTCTTTATTTCCACCGACTTACAGTTAAACTCTTGCCAATTACACAAAATTACTTGCTGCACACAATTACAATTTACCAGTTCGTCCGTTACAACTTCACTTGTACTCGCGATTACATAAACTCCGGTACACCTTCACAGTTACGTACAGTCTTCCGTTGCACAATCCCTTCGTTCATTAACACGTCACTGACTAACTCTTACACCAAGAACTGCGACTGTCTTCTCGCTCACACTCACTAACCAACTGATTGACCAACTCAACCAACAACTGACTGACTCCCCTTGCACGACGTGTCGCTTATATAGGGTCCGCTTGCCCATCTAGAAGGTTCTCGATTAAATTGAATGTCCCGTAATTTCCAGACCCTAGTAGAAGGGTAAAGAGACGGCTCAGGGGCCCGACATCCCTCCCCTAACCATCCCTTCAGTTAGTGACAGAGACTAATGGGAGGCGTGGTACGGCTGCCCTTTGGTTTCCTGACAGCTGTTGCCCTCAAGCCTACCGCTAATTGGGTGACAATATTCCACCGAACTGTAGTCATCATTGACAGAAACATCCATCTTCATATATGAATGAATGTAATATTGTCTGTACAAGAGTAAATATTTCCTTCCTGTCTGAAGTCCTTGCATTATTGTGCTAATATTGAACAACAGATTCTGCCAGGCTACACTTTTATGAAAAAGGAGCATTTACTTAGTTGTGCTGTTCAAACATAAACCAGACACTAAAAAGCATCCGCATTTCCTCTGTCGTTTCATCAAGAAGGAAGGAACGGAAGAGTTCAACAACCGGCATTTAACTAGTGACAGACAAATATGTATCAGTTTGCTTCATTTCCATTAACTTTGTCATTTACTAAGTGGGTATATGAGAGACATTGTTCCTCAATCAGTAATAATGTCCTTACTTGTAAAGCGTCTGCAAGTAGTTTAAAATTATTCGACATAAACCCCACTTAGAAGGTTTTAGTTTACTTTTCATTAATTAATGAATTCGTCCCCATTAAATGAATTTCATTCAGCGAAAGTGTGTTTTATGTTAAGCAGTCTTAACGTGCTATTTTCTTTACATTTAAAGAAACTTATCGATTATACTGCTCATCGTGATCAATGTGGCAAGGTTTTCAATTGTTATTCCTGTTTGTACATGTAGGGGTGAGGGTATCTACGTGGGCAGTCTACAAAAAGTGAAGACCAAACTCCCTCTCTACCAGGGAGTGACCGAGCTGTGCCCGAAGGGCGCCCGGCGCCTCCAAGGCTCTTTCCAATAGGGCAAGACCTAGAGGCTAACAAGGCCCCCACCTGGACCAAAAAACTCAAATGGATACGCTACTTACGCGCGTCAACCCCGCAAGGAAGATTACCTCGGTGGGGCCGTCTGATGATCTAGCACACCTACTAGCTCTGCAGGCTAGTAACCGGGACTTATTAGGCAACCCTCTACCCACTTTGGACGGCCGAAGTCTGGCCGGAAGTACCCGATTTCCTGCAGGTAACGGGAACACACTTCCCCCTCGAGCCCAACCCAATCCGAACAAATCCCATTCAGGGAGGGTCTCAAATGTTTGGCCCGAGGTTCCTCTAGAAACATCTGAGGTACCACGAATGCTAAGGGTCCACTGAATTCCAAATTGTTACCATAACTTCATGATGACAACATAACACGAGAGTCCGCTGATAAGTCCCGGGGCTCACATAGAGACACTGCGCCAGTTTAATGGATAGCATCACATAGTTTAACAATAGGCTAGCTTGTATCCATAGTTACAGGACAATAGCTTGTCTAGTTTTTGAATGACAGAATTTTAAACAAGTGTAGAGGCTTCACGAAAATAAGGGATTTGGAAAAAGAGCAGTGATTAACACTTCTATTTGAAAAGCATTACGTTTTTTGACACCTGATCAAAAGTTGCAAAGAAAAACTGTTTCTGTTATGAATTTGGAGATCTGCCGTAAAAATCCCAGTGATGAAACTTGAAACTTACTGCATCCCAGAAAGTACATCACAGATAAAACAGTGGATTACGCCAGGTGAACCTACTCCAAAAAAGGCAAAGTCAATTTTGTCAAGGTTATGTCGATTGTTTTCTGGGATCCACAGGGAATTATTTTTATTGATTATTTGAAAAATAGTAAAACTATCATTGGTGACTACTACGCAAGTTTACTGTAACGTTGGAGTGAAGAAATGAAAAGAAAAAGATATCATTTGGCAAAGAGAAAAATGTTGTTTGTTCACGACAATTCTCCGGCCCATTGTTGTCATTGCATTGGGAAAAATATGCGAGTTAAAGTTCTAATCGCTTGGATATTCACCCTATTCGCCAGATCTAGCACCCAGTGACTCCCACCTGTTCCCGAACTTCAAAAAATTTCTTGGAGGACGAAGATTTCACTCAACGAGGAGGTCATTGATGCAGTAAATAGCTATTTTGAGAACCATAATAAATCGTACTGCAGAGATGGTTGTGTTAAATTGGAATACCGATATGACAGGTGCATTAGCCTTTCAGGAGATTATGTTGAGAAAAAAGAGAAAATGATTTTTTATTTTTCTGAGACCCGGGACTTAACAGCCGATCGTGTTACCAAGTAACAAGAATTCTAATTCAAAGGTAGTCAATATCAACGGAAACAAACCAATGTTGCAGAGAACTCTAAGGCCATCCATCTAGCATTAGTGACTGTATATAGCACTGACCTCAGCAAACGGACCAACCTATGCTGCGGCAAGTGCAGTCCTAGAGCCATATAGAGTTGCAGTTGTTCATCACCTTGAGGAACTAGATAAGCATAAAACATGGAATTATTGTCGTTGGTTTCAGACGTTTATTGTGCAAAATCCTGCCATATTGTCCATCACATAGTTCACAGATGGAGCATGGTTCCATTTATCTGGTTATGTAAACTCACAGAACTCACGCTATTGGACCATCGAAAATCCACATGTCATCCTTGAAGCACCAAGGCACCCGGTTAAAATCGGAGTTTGGTGCTGAATATCAGCACATAGAATAGTGAGGCCAATTTGTTTTAACCAGACTGTGAACACTGCAGAGCACCGACTGATTTTCAAGGATTTTGTTGAGCAACTGGACGATGTAGGGCTATTCAAGGATATTTTCAGCAAGATGGCGCTACATGTCATACATCAAATGAATCCATAGAACTAATTGCAACTTTTTTTGACGAGTGGATAATTTCCAGGAACCTGTGGCCTCCGAGATCTCCGGATTTGGCATAGCCAGACTTAAAAGACCGGGTTTACGCCACACGTCCCCAGACATTGGACGATCTGAAGCACAACATTACGCAAAGGATTCAAGCTATTGAAAACAGAGCCCTCCAACAAGTGGCCAATAGCTTGGAACGACGTGTTGAAATGTGCCTTATGCAGGATGGAGGGACTGGGATTGGGATTTCATTACGGAGTGTATTCGGTACGCAGGTCACTGCTGGGCTCGTTGTTTCTATGCCACAATGGGGAGGAAGGATGAGGTGAAGGAGACAGAGGGCGGCCGACCCTAGTTGCCACGACAGTACAGAGGGCAGGGTCCCCAGAGACTTCCCCCGATAGGCCGGGACAACGAAGTCGCTCCCCCACAACGGGACGGCAACGAGCCCAACAGCCGAGCCCTAATGGGGCCAAGGCAGGCGATCCGAGCCCCAAAGGTCCCTGGCTGGCGGTCCCGAAATGGCACCAGCAGAGGAGCGGAGACCAGCAACCGACCTACCGGAGGATGAAGTAGTTTATCTCAGAGCATATTATCCTACCATGCACCGCCGAGACACCCGCCGACACTTCTACCCTGAAAGAGACCACCAGATCAGAGATGATATTGTGACTTTTGGGTTCGTAGAATTACAAGTCCAAAATGCTGTTTATTTCCGTAGAAAGAGTCTTTTTGTACAGCCCTAAGCAGCCGAATTGCATAACATACACAAATACAATCTTTAAGGTTGTCTGCCGCTTGACCACAAACAAGAGTTCACTTTCAAATCACGGCTGTACGCGCACTATTATCAAGTTCCGATTACGACTGACTCAACTGGCGATCCGTGGCTTCTTTTATAGCTCCACTCATTGTCCTAGAAATTTATGGAATGTTCTCTAACAAAAGAAGAACCTTCCAGTCATCTATCTTTATCTGTTTCGTCAGGCTTTTATCTTCACGTTGCACTATCTGTCCCTTTGTGCACGCCGACCGCACCATTCGCAACAATGCGATCGGCGACAATATGAAATGATAATGGGGAATATTTGGAGGGACAGGAAATTCGGAGGATGTAGTTAACCTACCCATTATTCGCCTAGCGACCCGGGAAAACGCCGAAAAACACATGGGTCAGGTAGGTCGCCCACGGGAATCGAACCTGGTCCTTCCGAATGCGGGCTACAGTCGAAACCGCCTGAGCCATCGGTGCAGGATGAAGGACATTTTCAACATTTGCTATAGAGGTAAATAAACTCCCAAAATTCCTCTACGTTTTAGGTATAATAAGTTATCACTAGCACGATACGTTTTGAAACAATTAATGAAAAAAGTGTGCCATGTCCATGTAAGTCACTCTGTTACAGATGTATTTTTATATCTTGACAGAAGGAGAGTGATGCGCAGTGGTATCTGGACGAGTCCACCTCAGAACGGTTACAACTGGAGGGGAGGACAGGTCAGTTATATATCAGTTGCGAGGAAGTGAATAAGTTCAGAGCTACTCGGTAACACTACAGCTTGTTTCTAAATGTACGTGTCTCCTGATTCAAAGAGAGCATTTAGAAATGACGCCTCCTAGCAGCAGATTAGGAAATAAAGTGCTACATTTAAAAACACGAGAAGTAGTAACCAATGTCTATAGATTTATAAAAAATGAACAATGGTCTGGGTCTGCTATAAAAATCTGGGAAAGGTCATCTGAGGCAACAGTTGTGTCTGAAAGCAGTTTAGGGGAGTTATTAAAGGAAGAAAAGCCAGTGGTGCTAGTGCAACAATGTCCTTCTCTATGCCCAGTAAACAAAGATTATGAACATACGCAGAATCTAATTTGGATGGTTTTAATTCAGAAGTAGTTAGGTAAACTGCGAATAATTTTTACAACACATAAAAACAAAGACCAACTTTAAAGAAAGTGCTTATGAAGCTTCAAAATTCTACGAACTTCCAAGGCAGTGTCTGAATATTAAGAAGAGTTCTTTTGAAGCTAGGATTTATATGGGAAGAAAAGCTAAGCGTGACAGACAAAGTTTAATGGAACATCGTAGTATACGGTCAAAAAGGCTTAAGTATTTACGATATATTCAGAGATATCGCAGTTAAGTTTATATAGTTTACATAGATGAAACATATCAATGCAGCATATTCTAGACCATATGCCTGAAGTGTAACTCGTTACAGGGACTCTGCAGCGATGTCGAAAGGCCGACATTTGGTTATCATGTCTGCTGGAGAAGAACAGGGTTTTGTTTCAAACGCCTATGTGCTATTTAAGATGCAACAAAAACGTGGATATTACTACCATAGCATGAATTATAATTTAATTTATAAGAGCTGCAATACTGGCTTCGAGAGTGAGATTTGTTTTCAGACAGCTTGTGCATCTCACCCCCCTCTCGTAATCTTAAGCGGGTGACGTATTGTGGCGATAGGTGCACTATCCCCACCACAGTTGCTACTCATCTCTACCGCGCAGGATTTCTGTCAAGATAAAATAATACATCTGTACTGACCTACATTGTGTTTTACCATCTACATTTTTTGCTCAGGAAGGTTTGTGTAACTCTTACGTTTCCAGTTGTGTAAACCCCATTCAAAATGAAGATCACTTCTAAATATATTATCAGAAAATTTAGGATATACACTCCTGGAAATGGAAATAGGAACACATTGACGCCGGTGTGTCAGACCCACCATACTTGCTCCGGACACTGCAAGAGGGCTGTACAAGCAATGATCACACGCACGGCACAGCGAACACACCAGGAACCGCGGTGTTGGCCGTCGAATGGCGCTAGCTGCGCAGCGTTTGGGCACCGCCGCCTTCAGTGTCAGCCAGTTTGCCGTGGCATACGGAGCTCCATCGCAGTCTTTAACACTGGTAGCATGCCGCGACAGCGTGGATGTGGACCCTATGTGCAGTTGACGGACTTTGAGCGAGGGCGTATAGTGGGCATGCGGGAGGCCGGGTGGACGTACCGCCGAATTGCTCAACACGTGGGGCGTGAGGTCTCCACAGTACATCGATGTTCTCGCCAGTGGTCGGCGGAAGGTGCACGTGCCCGTCGACCTGGAACCGGACTGCAGCGACGCACGGAAGCACCCCAAGATCGTCGGATACTACATAGTGCCGTAGGGGACCGCACCGCCGCTTCCCAGAAAATTAGAGACGCTGTTGCTCCTGGGGTATCGGCGGGGACCATTCGCAACCGTCTCCATAAAGCTGGGCTACGGTTCCGCGCACCGTTAGGCCGTCTCACGCTCATGCCCCAACATCGTGCAGCCCGTCTCCAGTGGTGTCGCGACAGGCGTGAATGGAGGGACGAATGGAGACGTGTCGTCTTCAGCGATGAGAGTCGCTTCTGCCTTGGTGCCAATGATGGTCGTATGCGTTTTTGGCGCCGAGCAGTTGAGCGCCACAATCAGGACTGCATACCACCGAGGTACACAGGTCAAACACCCGGCATCATGGTGTGGGGAGCGATCTCCTACACTGGCCGTACACCTCTGGTGATCGTCGAGGGGACACTGAATAGTTTACGGTACTTCCAAACCGTCATCGAACCCATCGTTCTACCATTCCTAGACCGGCAAGGGAACTTGCTGTTCCAACAGGACAATGCACGTCCGCGTGTATCCCGTGCCATCCAACGTGCTCTAGAAGGTGTAAGTCAACTACCCTGGCCAGCAACATCTCCGGATCTGTCCCCCATTGAGCATGTTTGGGACTGAATTAAACGTCGTCTCACGCGGTCTGCACGTCCAGCACGAACGCTGGTCCAACTGAGGCGCTAGCTGGAAATGGCATGGCAAGCCGTTCCACAGGACTATATCCAGCATCTCTACGATCGTCTCCATGGGAGAATAGCATCCTGCATTGCTGCGAAAGGTGGATATACACGGTACTAGTGCCGACATTGTGCATGCTCTGCTCCCTGTGCCTATGGTTCTGTCAGTGTGATCATGTGATGTATCTGACCCCAGGAATGTGCCAATAAAGTTTCCCCTTCCTGGGACAATGAATTCACGGTGTTCTTATTTCAATTTCCATGAGTGTACATTTCATTGGTCCTGAAAATATCTTATTCAAAATTGTTAAAGCTATTTCTGAGGAAACCAAACTGTTACAAGAAGGATAGTCTGGAATACTAGAGAAAGTAGAACTATTTCTGAGATTATGTACTGTTGTGTAAATGAACAAGTGCTGCTTTTGTTAGACAACTGAGTGTAATGTCTATTGTAAACAATCATTGTGACCCCAGATTGAAGCAACAGTAGCTACACTTTTGGAAGATGTGTACCCAGTGCTTATGACCTTGCGAGAGACAACCCTTGGCTATATTTACACGTAATTACAGGTAACAGGTTTTGCTTGCAGAGTCTCCTCGTTGCAAGAACCGCAACTTGTGCTAACATTGGGTCAAGGATGTTTCTGCATTCACCTTGAAAAGCTCGCGAATTGGTCGCGTGAAGCGGGCTCCTTATCAATGTTAGGCATCTAATGAATAACCAGGAGTAACGTACCGTGAAACTGACAATGTACCGGAGGGCACGTTTCTCTCTACCGCCTTTCTCTAACACTGATACGTGATACAGGATATTAATGAACGCACTAAGTTCTTTTTCATGCTTTTATCGATAGAATAACTTCCCGAATTTACGAACTGTAATCAAGGACAGAGTAAACCAGATTTATGATCTTTCCTACATAAAAATATTAATAAAATTGGAACTAACTATAAATATATCGAGCGGGATGGCTCAGGCGGTTTCGTCTGTGGCCCAAATTCAGGGCCACCCGGGTTCGATTCCCGTGGCCGACCTACCTGACCCATGGGTTTTTCGGGGGCTTTCCCGTGTAGCTAGGTGAATGCTGGGTAGGCAAATTATATCTCCCAAATTTCTGTCCCACCATTTCATTTCTATTATCATTTCTCATCAACTCTCCTCTGGTAGTCTGTTTCAGGGTAGAAGTGTCGGCGGATGTCTCGGCGGTGCATGGCAGGATGATATACTCTGAGGAAAACTACTTCCTCCTCCGGTAGATCAGTTGCCGGTCTCCGCTCTTCTGCTGAGACCATTTCTGGACCGCCAGTCAGGGACCATTAGGGCTCGGCTGCTGGGCTCGTTGCCGTCCCGCTGTAGGGAAGCGAGTTCGTTGTCCTGGCCTGTCGGGGGAAGACTCTATCCAAGTAAACTGTAGGGACCCTGCCCTCTGTACTGTCGTGGCTCCTTGGGACGGCCGCCCTCTGTCTTCTGCGCCTGATCCTTCCTCCCGGGGTGCCCCCACTTGGGGGCATAGGAACAATGGACCCAGCATGGTGCCCTACGTACCGAATCCCCTACGTAATAAAATCCCAATCCCAAGTATAAATACGAGGACTGTTCAATAAACAATGATCACAATGTTTTTGACAACATACCTTTACTCATCTTCATAATTTTGATGGTCCTTCTCAAGGGTCTCTCACCTGAATGCGATGGTTTTGTACCAGCGTTTCTGCCAGTCTTCAAAGATATGCTGGAAGCCATTTTTTGAGAGATCCTACAAAATCGCCTCTGCAGCCTTCACCACTGCTTCTGATGATGGATAATAATGCATCCCACGAAGACGTTTCTTCAAGTTAGGGAATAGAAAAGAGTCACATGGGGTTAAATCCGGACTATAGGGAGGGTGAGGGGTGCACTTAACGTTGATTTTTTAAAGATATTCAGGAACAACATTGGCAATATGCAGCCGCGCATTATCGTGGTGCAGCATGCAGCCTGCTTCACGGAAATGTGGTCGTTTGCGCCTGATATGTACTTGCAATGTTTTCAGGACATCCCTGTAGTATTGTCCAGTTACTGATGTGTGTGCAGGTACAACATGCTGATGAACCATTCCATGAATATCAAAGAATGAGATAACCATAACTTTTCCAGCAGGAGCAACCACTTTTGTTTGTTTGGGGTTGGTGATGAAGCAGATTTCCACACTGAGCTTTGCTGTTTGCTCTCAGGATCAAAATGATGTAGTCTCAGCAGTGATTACATTTAAAAGAAACTTCGGATCTTCTTCTAATATCAACTTTAACTGCATTTTACCTCCATTACAGCGGTAGGCGATACTGAACATATCTGAACTGGCCTGGTTCTGACAGGCGGGAACCAGGAGTACCAACAATGAAACTACTACGGCGTGTTTGTTTCACATTAAGCTAGTGCGAAAAAATATTACCGTAAAAAGATTATGATCATTTATTGAACAGCTCTCGTATTACAACTTAATATACACAGTTCAAAATGTTACGTTCTCTGTTTGTGGCCTCATACGAACTATTCTTACGAACGCTACTTGTTGGTTGAAGATAGTAGTCTATAGAAATAGTCTTATACATTTCCTTGTAGGTACAAAGATACGCAGGCTTTAAGCAATAGTCAAATGTTTTAACAGCTGGTCATTATGCTCTGAGGAAAACTACTTCCCTCTCCGGTAGGTCGGTTGCCGTTCTCCGCTCTTCTGCTGCGACCATTTCGTGACTGCCAACCAGAGACC
Source organism: Mantis religiosa (assembly GCA_030765055.1). NCBI lineage: Eukaryota > Metazoa > Arthropoda > Insecta > Mantodea > Mantidae > Mantis > Mantis religiosa. Next base: position 37,826,446 of record CM060953.1, read on the forward strand.
TTTGGGGCTCGTATCGCCTGCCTGGGACCATTGGGGCTCGGCTGCTGGGCTCGATGCAATCGCACTGTGGGGGAGCGATATCGTTGTCCTAGCGTGTCGAGGAAGACTAACCAATTAAACTATAGGGACCCTGCCCTCTGTATTGTTGTGACTCCTTGGAACGGCCGCCCTCTGTCTGCTTTGCCACATCATTCCTCTCGGGGGTGCCCCCACTTGGGGGCATAGGAAAAATGAGCCCAGCATGGTGGCCTACGTACCGAATCCCCTCCGTAATGATATCCCAACGCTTATAAGTGGTAGAGGAAGAAAAATCTCACTAGAATTAATTGCTCTGTTATGTTTACTGTAAAATTATAAGCCTACATATAATTAATAATAAGATTGAGGGCGAAAGGACACAAAAATCGATCTTTATTCGAGGGGAACCTATATCAGGATTGCTCTACAGGAAGAAATTAATCATAAAATTGGATGAGTAGAGCCAGACTGAAAAATTCCCGGGATTAGAACCACAGATCTCTCGCTCTCCGTGCGGTTGTTCCAAATCACTGAGCTACTATGGCCAACATGCCGTCCTGACATTAAATTCTCCAACTGACTCGTATGTTTCCCGGTAGAGCACTAGGAGTTCTCATATGCTATGAGACACGCAACTTTTGTGGCGACTTACTATGCTGTAAGTACTTAAATCCCAGGTGTTCGTTTGTTTTTATTTTTTTAGGTAAATTGATGGAAATAATGATTTCTTTTACAGTAGCCGTGTGTAGGCTAATATTTGGATGAGTAGAGCCAGACTGAAAAGTTTAATGCCATAGCCGGGATTAGAACCACGGATCTCCCGCTCTCTGTGCGGTTGCTCTAAACAACTGAGCTACTATGGCCAACATGCCGACATGACATTAAATTCTCCGACTGACTCACATGTTTTCAGGTAGACCTCTAGGGGTTCTCATATGCTATGAGACACACAACTTTTGTGGCCACTTACTATGCTGTAAGTATTTAAGTCCCGGGCTTCATATTTAAACCTCTATGTTTTTTTAGGTAAATTGATGGGAATAATGATTTCTTCCACACAAGCCGTGTGTAGGCTAAGGTTTGGATGAGTAGAGCCAGACAGAAAAGTTCCCGGGATTAGAACCACAGATCTCCCGCTCTCCGTGCGGTTGTTCCAAATCACTGAGCTACTATGACCAACATGTCGACATGACATTAAATTCTCCAACTGACTCGTATGTTTCCCGGTAGAGCACTAGGGGTTCTCATATGCTATGGGACACTCAACTTTTGTGGCGACTTACTATGCTGTAAGTACTTAAATCCCAGGTGTTTTTTTTATTGCTTTTTTTAGGTAAATTGATGGAAATAATGATTTCTTTCACACTAGCCCTGTGTAGGCCAAGCTTGGATGAGTAGAGCCACACTGAAAAATCCAATGCCATAGCCGGGATTAGAGCCACGGATCTTCCGCTCTCCGTGCGGTTGCTCTAAACCATTGAGCTACTATGGTCAACATGCCGACATGACATTAAATTCTCCAACTGACTCGTATGTTTCCCGGTAGACCACTAGGGGCTCTCATATGTTATAAGACACGCTCCTTTTGTGGTGATTTACTATGCTGTAAGTACTTAATCCCCAGGCTTCATAGTTAAACCACTGTGTTATTCAGGTAAACTAATGGAAATAATCATTTCTTCCACACTAGCCATGCGTAGGCGTGTAGCTAAGGTTTGGATGAGTAGAGCCAGGCTGAAAAGTTCATCCAAACTTTAGTCTACACACGGCTAGTGTGGAAAAAATGATTATTTGCAATCATGAAATTGTTTATGTAAGCTTAATTTTCGTTAATTTAAAAATCTTTACAACTGAAGGTGGAGTGGGATGAGGGAAAATCTTCGCAACGAAATACCAAATATCATCATAACCATCATCATCATCATCATCATCATCATCATAATCATCATCATCAATCTTCAAGATGGGCCAGATAGGCATGTTTCGGCACAGAAGGGATCTTCCCAGCGTCTCCGTGGTCTTCCAACATCTCTAATACCATCTGGTTTATACTGCAAGGCCTGTTTGGTGAGTCTCTTCTGGCATTCGAGAGAGATGATCCTGCCATTTCAGTTTGTACTCCCTGAGTTTGTCATTTAAAGTAAATATTTCAGTAGTTCTCTTATTGTTTCACTTTCAATGTGATCTTTAAGACTACAGCCAGGTACGTACCTAAAAATTTCATATCAGCCGTTTCAATTATTCTTTTATCAGTTCTGTTCAAGGGCCAGGTCTCGGCTCCATTAAGGGGGGGCGTATGCAAATATTCAGGGTCTTACATAAATAGCCATAACATCCAAAGTTTTCAAGCCAGAGAAGTGAAACTTAGTATACTCATTTAAGATAATACAGTTAATATGCACAATTGTTTTCATAATTTTCCATTGTTTATAACTAATGCTACATATTTTTCCATATGCAGAGATATTTACATACTTAAACCCATTTTATTCAAAATTCACCTACACTATCTTTCTAAAATTTGGTATGATATTTTAAAACACACTAAAAATGAATTTGTTGGATTTATATTTCTTATTGAAGCTGTATAGAATTTAAAAAAATGTTAATCATATGCATCCTTTAAAAATTAAAATAATTTCATATATTTTGTATTATCACATTCCATCTGGAGCTTAATCTTAAATTCTAGAACCAACAAAATGTTCATTTGGGCATAAGAAAGCTGTGTGCTAAATTTCATCACTGTAGATGAAGTAGTTTGAGAGAAAAATGGGTTGAAGTTGTAGAAAATGCAAGTTACAGGTAAAGGCAATTAAAAATAGAATAAGTATTTTTCAGTTTGCCTTTTAATTTTAAGTGAGAACTTCCCATATCCATAGCCTGTATCCTCATTCTGGTCTTCTTCAGCCTTTCTTTTTAAATTCCTCTTCTGTCTTGCTTCCTTTTGCATTAATTTCATAGCTCTTTCTGAACCAGCGATGTGAATATTGTCGATACTCTGGAAAATTGTTTCCATAAACACACCAGGTTGATACCCTAACTGATGCATTACTTTCTTTCTGCCAACATTCCCATCATTAAACACTATTGCAGCATCAAATGTAGCAATTTTCACCACTATGGAAGACACAAATGATGTTTTGGGACACATTTTCCATATCAAACTGTTGAGGCTTTCATTTGGGTTTTGTGTCTCTCCATAGAGACATATTCTTTAGATCTGGGTGTCTGGATGTGCTGCAAATCTGGGTGTGCTAAGAATTCGTAGGAGGGCTTTACAGATTCCAAGACAACAGATGGAAGACTATGTGTTGCTACTATGCTACTATGCAACATTAGGGCATTTAATTTTTTAAAGATACATACAGACAACGTACAGCCATAATATTTTTGTGTTTGATAGCTAATACTATATACTATTTTACAAAACAATAAAAAATTATATTTGTTGAACATCTCGTACGTCCCTCCTGAAAATATAACAGGCACTGCCATAGTTTTATAAAACTTTAATATGGTATCTCTTCTTGTTTTGTTTTTCAATGTTCGTTTTATAGTTCCACATATGTTTTGCTACAAAATATATGCTAGATGAAATAACAATTGAGTGAGAATACCATTGTCTTGGTGGCGTTCACTCAGATAACGATATAGGTAACCTTGGTTCATCTAATGAGGCTATTTCAGGCTGCCATTGTTATTAAGATGATATTTTGAACCATATAATAGCAGTCTTTCTAACAATTATGCTATCAACTATGTAGATTGCTTTCATGCATACGACAAAAGGTGTCCAGTGTCATCCAGGCTCTTCAGGTTATTAGGACGAAACCCATTTGGCCCATATTAACTCCAGTGTTTAATAACATTCCTTCGAAACATTTGGCGCCCTAGCATTTCATCAAGAGGACTCCTCCAGCTTCTAATAGCAGGTAGTACAATGGAGTGTGACTAAAGTGACGAAATTATAACCCTGACCAAGTTTTCCTCTTAGAATTAAGCTGTTTTTTCTGTAATAGGAACTTCAGGGAAGCGTGTTGCAAATTACTATGCCTGGCACGTTTTCGTCTTGCACACTCGCTCGCAACTTAACTTCTGAGAATAAAATTATCATGCAAGCTTATCTGTCTCCGTATTCTCGAGTTTCAGGCCATGTTGTGGAAGGTGAAAATGATTTTTATTGTCGATAAGGTGCATATTAGGGGTAAGCAGACTTATGCATCACGAGACCAAAACGAAAGGAAAGTATCAAGGTCTCTCGCTGAGGCGCCGATCACGATGAGAAATCGTGAGCTGATATTTAATACCCCTCATTTCGATAATTGGTATATGTGCAAAATTGCCCTGAGATTTAAAATTTCATACCAAAAAGTCTTAAAAACACACAGTCTACTAGATGATGGCGAACAGCACGACTATCTTCTCTGATGTGAAATTCAATTGTTTTTGAAGACTATATTAATCACTCAAACGGCAGCATGTAAAAGCAACGCTAATCAAATATTCAATAAAATAGTTTTGGTAGGCACAGAAGAGTAAAATTATATTGTCAATAAAGTTCATTTACTTTTAACAAATCAACCAATGAGCTTTGTGATAAGTTATTTGTAAGGGAGCTCTGAGTTTATTTTTTAACATTAAAAATTCCATATCGTAAGAGAGCACCAAAAGTATTTATGGGTCGGAGGCCGAAAAGGAGGGAGAAAATTGCCCAAAATTAAAAATATAAGGAAAAATTTCTATATATTATAAAATATATACTTAAAAGTCAAAACATCCCATGCTTTAAGGTTTTGTAGTAGGCTTACTTCATTAGTTAAAACAAAATGGGCTTCGTATACCCTTACATATATTTGACAATAAAATATCAAAGCTGCTTATATATTTTTTTTTATTTTACGTCCTTCAACGTTAACTCGGACGATGAGTGGAATAGGTGAAATGATGCTCAAATGAGCCCAGGCTCCATAGAGCTTAGATTTACCCGATATTCGTCATTTAGGATAAGGGAAACCCCCGGAAAAAACCTTATCCAGGTAACTCAACGTCACCTAGATTCGAACTCGGGACGTCTTGAACGTGAGGCAGACATGCTACCACCACGCTACCGAGGCGGGCATTTTAATATTTTATAAAGCACATAAACAGAGAAAAAGGCAAGTTAATTACCATGTTTGGTCCTTGCTTAATACTAATTACAATATGGCAATAAGGGCACACGAAAACCAAAAGTCTTTTAACAGTTTCTCAACTCCGCTTGACCTTTGTAAAGTGTGGCACAGGTTTACCCAAACATCTTTCCAGGAAAGATGGCTTCCAGTTTTCTAAATGTGTTTCAGAGAATATTTCCCAAACAGAGTATCTAGAAAACATAGTTCATTGAAAACAAAAGTAATTTTAAAAGTAAACGGTCTAAGCTTAGTAAAATATGAAGACTTTACCAAAATATAGTAACACATATGTTTTGTTATGTACAATTTAAAAAGAAAATGCACTTCTGCCATAATGGTAGTAAGCAGTTTGGAATATTACATTTCATATCATATTTGCCCGCCTCGGTAGCGTGGTGGTAGCGTGTTTGCCTCACGTTCAAGAGGTCCCTGGATAAGGGGTTTTCCGCGGTTTTCCCTTATCATGAAAGACGAATGTCGAGTAACTCTAAGCTCTATGGAGCTTGGGCATCATTTCATCCATTCCATTCATCGTCCGATATGACTTAACGTTGGAGGACGTAAATTACAAACAAAAGAAAATCATATTTACTGTCTCTAACAACAGTGATATGCATGATTCTGGGATTTATTCCAAAATATGTATATTTCACTAACTTTATTTGCTGATTCCAAAACTGTAAACAGCTTTTTGTACCATTTTTTTAATTAGCAGTAATACCTAAAATGTTTTAATTTAGTTCTGCGATAAATATTATATGGAACTAAGAAATACTAATGATCTGATTGTTGAATTTAATATGTTCGGCAACAATGACACCAAGGTAAATGATAAAAATGTAACAGTAAACAATATATAACTTATTTTAAGTTCAATTCTGTCACATTAAGTTCACTCCATTGACTTTCAAATTGTGAGGATGTTTTATGAGTGGCAGTTATAGGTTATATATTCGCGTCATTTTAAGCAATATGTCTTCTACAAAGTGCAAAAATAACTCTGCAATATGTTACCATATGTGTGGTAATTTTGTTGTTCGAAAGGGTACACAAAATATTACACATTTTGCTCAAAAAGGCTTACAGTGCCAAAATAGGTAGGGCACCATATGAAGCTTGGAGATCCTGACAGAAATGGGCATGAAAAGCAGGTCATACTTGCGTAGAAGAACTACGGAAATGCAGTCAAGGAAAGAATTCCCTTTGCTATTCCTACGAGGGTGCGTCAAAAAGTAATGCCTCCTATTTTTTTCCTTAAATAAGTAAGTTATGGGTCGAACACCTTAATATCATGCCAAGAGAAAGAATACCAAAACAAGCCTTCAGTTATAAACCAAGAGGACGAAGATCAATAGGACGCCTCCTAAAGAGATGGCTTCAGCAAATGTGAGACCGGAACAGGCTTAAGCCTAACCCATGAAAGGAGAAGAAGAAGTAGAAGAAGAAGCAAGTTATGTGAAAACTTTGAATTTGACGCAATTCCTCAAACCTTCTTCTCCAATCCCCTGCAGTAGTAACTTCCTAAGTCAACAGGTGGCAGTACTGCATCCTCTTGCAAAATGGCTGACATCGACATTCGTATTAGACAGCGTTCTGTGATTGAATTTTTGACTGCGGTAGGTGAAACGCCAATTCACATTCACGAAGGACTAAAAAATATGTATCGTGATGCACCGGTGGATGTGAGCACTGTTAGACGATGGGTTCGTCGCTGTAACGAAGATGAAGGGCAAACACCATTGGCAGATAAAAAGCGAAGCGGCAGGCCGGTGACTGCAGTGACTCCATGCAACATTCAGCGAGTCGATGACATCATTCGTGGTGATCGCCGGGTAACAACAGGTGAATTGTGTCGCATTACCTCCCTCAGTAAAGGCAGTGTGATGACGATTATTCAACAACTGGGTTTTTCGGAAGTTTGTTCACGTTGGGTACCAAGAATGCTAATCACCCAAAACAAAGAACCAAGGAAAACAATTACCTCCGAACACTTGTAGTGCTTCAATTTGTATAATCGGGCATGAATCTCAAAACGAAGTGGATTTTTGCTGTTTTTGTGTATGTGATGTTACAGACTTACAACACAAAGAATATGAAAGGAATCACCTATCCATATTTATTGTCAGCAAAATGACCCTATCACATGGCTTTGATCTTTCTGTGACTTCGCCATTTGGAATGGTATCGTTATCAGATTCTGAAGAAAATTCTCAAGACAACGGAAATGATCCTGATATGTCAAAAACAAGAATTGCTTTAAGCTCAATCACAAAATTTCACATCTTCGGAACTTAATAATACTTTCAGAATGAGACTTAAATCTTCCTAAGGTATTCGGGTCCAGAATAAAAGTAAAAGACCTTCTTGTTACAGACACCGTGAAGAGGAATTTGTTCCACGTTTCTCTCAGGAAGAAAATCTCACTTATTGTCACGATATTCCTGGTGCATTGGGAGCTACTGAATATCTTCCAGTTCAATGGACACTTTATATAGATTTCATATTTCTCACAGGAAGGAAATATTACCTACATGTTGTCATAATAATCCTGGTTTAGTGATTTTATGGAGTGCTACTGAATACCATTCCAGGTGAATGGAGACTTTGTACAAGTGTACTGTTGTATAATGGAAATAAGTATGCATATCGCATCATAACCTAAAATTGCTTCTAGAAAAAGTCAAATATACAGAATATACGTTGTAGGTATGTGGAGATTTAAAAGTATTTGGCATGCTACTAGGCTATATTAAAATGCCATATTTTATTTGTGAGTGGGATAATAGAGCACAAACCGAGCACTGGAGAAGAAAACATTGCAAAGAGACAGACTTGGGCAGGAATGAACAATGTTATTTATGAGTATCTTGTAAACCCACCTTTATACACAAAATGGGGCTTAATGAAGTTATTTGTTAAGGCTTTAAATATGAATGACAACTGTTACAACTAAATCTGCAAGAACCTCCCTGAAATATCTCATGCTGAAGTGGAAGAGAGAATATTTGTTCGGCCATAAATTAGGAAGTTAATTTCTGATATCGTATTTGAAGACACGATGACAGTTACTGAAAATAAGTTATGTAATGGTTATAATAGTGCCATCGAAAACTTTTTAGGAAATTACAAGGATCCAAATTTATAAAAAAAGTATTGTAGGAGATTTGCTTGATTAACTGTAATTCACAGGTTGAAATTCAAAGGATTCAGTGTAAATCATTTACGAAGTATCTACCATGCTTTAATTCAATCTCATTTGGATTACTTAAACATCTTATGGAGTAGCTCTGTTAAATATTTAATTCATGACCTCGAAGTACTTCAAAATCGTGCCTTCAAAATAATCTACAATCTGCCCTTTAGAACAAACACAAAAACACTCTACCATGTAACTAACATTTTACCATTACAAGTAAACATAGAGTTGTCATTGATAATATATCTCCACAAAATAAAAATTAATCGTCTAAAGTCCAATCTAACATTTGAAAGCTCCTCTCTCACACACACACACACACACACACACACACACACACACACACACACACACACACACACACACACACACACACACACACACATATATATATAATACAATAAATAAAGTAAACTTAACAAAACCAACAGTAAACACTTCTACTTATGTCCTGAACAACTTAACCTCACACGTTATCAACTTACATAATGCGCTGCCACTGGAACTGAAAGGCTGCAGGAACATAAAAGGTTTTAAAAGGAAAGTTGCTGAAAATTTACTGAAGGCATATATTGATAGCTGATAAAGTGTTACACATTTATAGCTGGTTTGAAAGCTGAACTGTTTAAAAATTAATATGGATTAATGTCCCATAGAATATGTAGCTTTTTTCTGTAAAATTGTTTGTTACTATTATTTCTTGAGTTATAGTGAATGTTTGAATCTTTGTATGTTTCATATATGTTATTCTTTTACGATAATTCATGAAAATGTAATATAAGTATTGTTAAGGGCTGTTTGTCATCATTTTATATATTTTTGTACTGTTCCCTAGCATGAGCTATGGCTCTGGGAACCTTTTCAGATAACAATAAAATAAATAAATAAACTTCGAAATCTGAGTTGCAATACTGTAACTAAACATGAACACATAAATTAAAACAAGACCTCCCACTTTACCTTTCCCCTTTGTGATCCTGATTGTTTATTATTAAAAAAATAGAAATATACTTAATTAATAAAAAAGTGTGAAGGAAATATTAGTTCCCTCAATATAAAAAAAAACATCTAAGGGTTCAGTGCTCGAGTCGCTGTCCGGGCATTAATTTAAAACGAGTAGATAAAGAGTCACTATCAGAAGTATCTGTGTAGTTTGCATAATGATTATCCCTATAACTTAATTGGATCTTAGTTTCTGTCATAAAAATGACTGTGAAAGTAGATTTCTTGCACTCTCATTTGGACTCTTTTTTCTTTCAGAAACTCTTGGCTGTATCAGCGAAGAGCAGGTTGAACGATTTCAACAGGACACAAATGAAATGGAAAAAAGTGTATTTCAAGGTAAAATGTTTAAAATAATACTTGTGTAATGCCGTGTACGTGATTACTTAGAACAGGTATGTAATATTAGTTTATTATGAAGACTGTTGTGCTGAAATTTGCGAATTTATTAAATTTTATCTAATCATATTAGATAGAGTGGAATACATAAATTCATATTTTACTATCTTTTGTGAAGGATTGGTGTATGATACAGGAAAACTAAGTTCATATTCTGATTCATCTTCTCAAATTAGGGATAATGGTATATTAAAATAAAAAAACTCAGACAGAAAGTTAAATTTTTCATATTAGTGCAATTTATAACTATTATACAGTGTGATCCATCTTGACCTGAACAATTTCAGTAGGCCAAAACTTTTGAACCAATAATAGAACACACGTGTAAATTTAGAAGAATATAATACACAATTGGGAGATTACATTACACTATTTGCATCTCAGAGAAAATGTTGAAAGTGTCCTCCACCAACATCTATTCATGTTTGCACTCGTCTTACCATATTCTCTGAAGTTTTACGGAGAGTATCCCGGCCAATGTTACTTATTTCGATTCGAATGGATACCTTGAGAACATAATTGTCCATGGCCTATTCTTGTACACTATATTTTAGATACCCTATATGAAAAAAATCCAGTGAGGTTAGGTCAGGGGATATGGGGGGCTACAGACTTTTGAGATTATTCGATTATCAAAGAAACTGGTTACAAGTTCCATGGTGTCATTAGATGTATGGTACGTTGCTCCATCTTCCTGGAAATAACCTTCTCTCAATTCGATATCATCTAAGTAAAACTTCAGAGAATATGGTGAGACGAGTGCAAACATGTATAGATGCTGGTGGATGCTGAGATGTGAATACAGGGTGTATCTAAAGTCACTATTCATTTCAATGACAACGCAATATTTTGTTAGTTTTCTTTTCAGATACTGGTATATTCGTGCAAGATGTTTAGCACAGAAGAACGGGTTGCAATTGTTTGTGCACGGGTACGCGGATTGTCATATGAAGATGCCAGAGCGGAATTTCTACGTAAATTCTATAGACCAGCCCCATCAAGGGCACACATTCGTCTGCTTGTGAACACATTTAAGCGTACCAGCAGTGTGTGTGATGAGACACGTCCTGGACGACCACACGTCTTTGCAGAAACAGTGCAGCAGGTTCAAATTGCCAGGCATCAATTCAACGCCTCAGTAGGGAATTGAACGTCCCTCGCAACACAGTGTGGAAAGTTCTACGTTTCATTCTACGAAAACGTCCGTATCACATTCAAGTTCTGCACCATCTTGAAGACGACGATTTCGCCTGTCATCGGGCAATGTGTTATGACCTCCTGGAATGTGTAGAGAATGAGAATTTAATGGACAACATTTTATTCTCCGATGAAGCCACTTTCCATGTTTGTGGGAAAGTGCACAGACACAACAGCCGAATATGGGTATATGAAGAACCACATGAGGTATCGAGTGGGAACATGATACACCGAAAGTCAATGTTTGGTTGGGTATGACAAACGCAAAACTGTATGTACCAATTTTCTTTGTCGAAAGGTCAATAACAGGTAACAACTACCTCAACATGTTAGAACTGGTCCTTGTACCGCAGCTTCAAGAGGATGGCATACTGTATACAGTTGTGTTTGAGCAAGATGGTTTCGCCTCCACATTTTGCAAACATCGTCCCGATTACCTGAACAGAACCTTTCCAGGGAGATGGATAGGCAGAGGTTCACCTCGGCTGTGGGCTTCCCGTTCACCGGACCTTACTCTTTTAGACCTCTTTGCCTAGGGGTACATCAAATCTAAAGTGTACACTAGCAAAGTGAATGGTCTGCCTGGGTTACGGAATCGTATCAGGGAAGCAGCCGGTCGAATTACGGTTGACATGTTACAGTCTACATTTCGTTCCACTACTGAAAGATGGCGTATGTGTTTTGAGCTAGATGGAGGTCATGTAGAAGGGCACTAGAATGTGTGTTGATTTTTCAATCACTGTCTTCCTTCATTGAAATGGATAGTGACTTTAGAGACACCCTGTAGCTATTGATAGATTACTTAAGTACTATATAACAAATTAACAACTGAGGAATTACTGTCCTAACATATACAATAGGTGATAAATGTATAATATAAACAAACAGAAAACAATTAAGAACACATATAAATGAAATAATAAAAGACAAAGTATATAACAGGATAACTAACACAAACAATAACATTAAATAAGATGTATAACAATTGAAAATAGAGGTTAGTTATGTGAGGCTAGATTATGATCAGTGGTGTTAGGAGAAAAATAGAAGGATATACTTTGAATTAGTGAGAAAAGTCGCTATCTTCTGAATCAGTGAGCAGGATGTCTTGAGGCAGTTTTCTTTACAATCTGGTCCTTTCGAAGTTTCGTCGTCCAATGTCATAGGTTACAGCGCCTGGTATGTCTTTGATATCAATTTGAAGTACAGATGTATGGAAAGAATACTAAGTTCCTGATGGAGTTGATCATTTCTATTGAACCATGGATCCTTTGTAATACTGCGGAGAAATTTGTTTTGTATAACCTGAAGTCGATGAATGTGGTTTTTGCTGGCTGCAGCAGGAGCAGCGTAAGAAATGATGGGGCGTATAAGAGGCTTGTAGATCAACATTGAGCACTCCAGACTAAGCTGTGATTTCTTCTGTAGCAAAGGATACAGATTTTAAATTCTAGAAATGGCTATTGTGGAAATGTAAGATATATGAGAATTCCAGGTTAATTTAGTGTCAAGCATTACGCCTAAATATTTGACTGCTCTTTCTGGAGGCTTCCATGTTAGTTGTTTTCCCTGCAGATCCAATGGGGTTGGATTTTGATAAGATCTTAAGGAGAACATTTTCGTTTCCGTTTTATTAGTATTTAATACTACTCGCCAAATTTTGAACCACTTAGATAATATACTTATGCCCGATTTCACCAACAAATTATAAGACTTAACACGAGTTTAGCAATAGTTAAAACAAAAATTGCATTTCACCAACAAGTGTTAGCGTAGCACAAGTGTTAACTCTCATGTTAAACTAACACGCCGAATTTCTAATGTTAAGTCCTTAACAATTGTAAATAGTCAAGATGACGAGCATGAACTCAGCTGTTGATGTCGATTTGCTATATTTAAGACCGTCTAAATGGCATTCATAATAGAGTATGGCCTATGAGGAGAAATGATTTTGAGGAACTATCCGAAGAAAACTGTTTTACGGAGGCATAGACAGTCGAAACATGTTGCTATGAAGGTTACTGCGGAAGTAGAAGAGAGGTTAGGACATGCATCGAAAGGAATATGGCGATCTCGCCTTTTCTTCAACTATCAATAACCTTGTGATTTTATAATTCACTGAATTATGTGGATAATACATTGCCCACCTCCCGTCTTGAGACGTTCAAGTCACTTGCCCTTCTTCGCTCCTCGTTTTAAATTTACGTAATAATGAGTTAGAATATAAATGAGCTAGAAAGGAATATGCCGATCTCGTCTTTGCTTTAAGTATCAATAACTTTGCGATTTTATAATTCACTGAATTATGTGGATAATATACATTGTTCACCTCCCGTCTTGAAACGTTTAAGGCACTTGTTCTTCGCACCTCGTTTTAAATTTACGTAATACTGACAACTTGTCTGGTGCTTGTAGTAGTGACACATGCATTTGAATTAAATTCGTTTCCAATATTTTTCCCGCGACATCTTTCTCTTTTACATTCACTGCATCCGTCCAGGATATCCTTACGATATCCTTACACTTCGTCACCATTTCAATTAACAATTCTTTCTCCGTCGATGAGAAATTTGTCTCACGGTTTTATTTATGATTTTGTTCATCCGCCATTTGTGCAGATGAAAATGAAAACAAAAACGCATCGGAGTACATTCAGAAAATCATCCATAGCCTTCTATAGATGTGATATTTACAAGTTTCTAGCGTTAACACAGTTTGTTAACATTTTAAGAAAACAGGTTGGTGAAATGCAAGAAATTTAACATTAGTTTTAGCGCTGTGACAATTATTAAGTTACATTTGTTAACGTCGATTTTAACATCTGTTGCTGAAATCGGGCATAAATGATATTTGTAGCCAGATGATTGCAGCTCTTAAGTCTGGATGCGAATAGAAAATAGCGGTGTCATCGTCATACATAGCTGTGGATATGGAATTTGTATTTGGAAGGTCCTGCATGGATATATTGAATAACAGTGGTGCCAGAATTGATCCTTGTGGAACTCCTGCTGCTATTGGTTGAAGATCGCATTTGTAACTGTCTATCCGCACTAAAAATTGGCGCTGTGAGATAAAACTTTCAATTGTTCTGATCAGATAATCTAGGGTGCATGTTTTGTTGAAGTTCTACTATTTGTGTAACATGCGTTTTCGGTCATAGATATTCGCTGTCCTTGTCTCTTTGTGTAAGGGTGACCCATTCCTCGCAGGGACTTTCTTTGCGTTGGCGAAAAATAAGGGTTGAGCTAGTGATTGAAAATAAGACACAGACACGGGGGAGGAGTGTAGAGGGAGTGAGACACAAAAATAAAACAACCTGAGCAATTTACGCAATAATGCAAATAGTAAATTTTACTGGTTTAAAAACTATTTTGAAACCGAATGCAAGAAATGTGCCATAATAAATTATACGAAACATCCTTAAGAAACTGTGTCAGAGAAATAACTTCGTGGAAGGCTTGAATAGATCTCCAAGGGGTCATATGTGGAAACGAAAGCTAATAGACCGGAAAAGAAGAAAGTCCTTCTCAGAAACGCAAGGTGGCATTTTGCAAGCGACGTATCATTAGTGTGAATACACTGAAAGACAAAATTGTTACAAGTACACACAGAAAGCTTTATAACTTAGCTTAATTGTTTCATTTTTCATGGCTACCTAAATACCTAAGAAATTAATAGCAAAATAGTTGAAAAACATGTACTGCATTTGCACGCTTCTTCTTTTTTTCTCCTCTGTGAGAACCCAAGTTTAAATCATGCTGGAGCTAGTTGCTTGGATGTGATTGATGTCGATTAACTATAGAAAGTATACATTAATAATTTTTTATTTATTTCTCATATTTCTTCTACATAAAATTTCATTGATACATTGACATTTGTAACACTTCTTTCACACAATAACAAAATGATTTATTCACATTTAACATACCCTTTCTACCTTTTGCCCCAAATCTCGGTCTCAACACACATAACCCCTGGTTTTCCGTGTATTCATGACCCTCCCCTCCCTTGTATCCCTCGTTCTAGTTTTCCATCCCTTAATTGTTATTTATTCTTCATTAATCTTAACCATTTCTCTCTAACTTTCCCCATATATTAACCCATATTTCTTACATTCTTTTCTCCTTTAACCAATAACATTTTATTTGTTATTAATACCTCCCCCCATCCCTAAAACTGTCCCACTTTTGTTGCCAAATTTGTTCTCTCCATATCTTTGTTTGTAGTAAAGTATACTATGCCAATCTGTATCCTCTTCTCCACATATTGGGCACTTCTCTGTATCCTTTTCATATCTAATACCCTTCAAATTTCTAACTCCTGTCCTTGCCCAGGCAAATCCTTCTCGCCCTGACTTATTACACACATCTATGTACTTCTCCCTCACCAAAACTGTCTTTATTTCGCTGTATGTCCTCAATGATCTTTTCTCCCTTAAACTGCTAAATATAACTTGGCTATCTAAATATTCTAGCCTTGATTCTACATCTTTCCAAAAGCCCCTATAATAATACTCCCCGTTTCTCCAAATATGTCCCATACCTATCTGTTCCAGCAGTTCTCTTACTTTTTGCGCCCAAGACTCTCCCCATTTGCTTCTCATCTGCAAAAGAAAACATTCCTTGATAATATTGCTTTCCTCCAAATTGGCAACTCTGTATAGATATTTCAATACCCTTGAGACAATTTTAACCCTTTTGAATGTCTTCCCAACTCTAATTGTGCTGCCCCAATGGGTGAAGCTACAGTTAAGCCCAAAATATATTTACAGAAAGATCTGTTAATAACATCCACCTCTTCCCATGCTTCATCCATTCCCCATATCTCTGCCCCATGCAACATCTTATTTTCTACTATGGCAGTCTAGATCCTTTCCAGCCAATTGACATTAATGCCAGGTAATTTCCTTAAACATGCTCTTACAATACTCATGGCCATTTTACCTTTTGCTAGAGTCAATGTTTTCTGTTCAGTCCATTTACCATCACAGCTCAATCTTATCCCCAAATAATCAAATCTCTTTACGACTTCTATTTCTCTTCCATTTATCTCCCATTTCTCATCTTTACGCAATCTATAATCTTTCTTAAAAACCATGATCTTCGTTTTGTTTTCATTAACTCTGAACCCCCATTTTTGGCAATAACTACTTACAGCTTTAATTGCCATTCTTAGCCCTCTAACAGATATAGAACCAACTACTAAGTAATCTGCAAATAACAACAAAATAAATACAAAATATAAACACAAATACATTAATAAAGAGGTTAGATTAGATTATTCATTGTGCATATTCCAAAATTTTTATAATTTACAAATTTTGACTACATTTATTTGTCTGTTGCTATCTTGGCTTATATGACACCCTGGTCTTCTGCTCTGCCAGGTAGCTCTTAACCTCCATGCTATCTTGTTACTTAATTATACCCATTCTTTCCCCTCATCTTCCTTTCTTGTATTATTTACATTTCTTGTCCATTTTTCTTTTTTTTTCTGCAAGAACTCACCAATACCTTCATTCCTTCCTTTCCTCTTTTCACGTTATATTTTTATAGATACTATCCTCTTCTCTACTTTCTCCCATTTTGCCTCCTAAACATTTTTTCTTCACATTGCAACCTCCTGTTACACAGTGTTCTATGCTTCCTTTTTCCCCCATTCAATTCAAAAATTCCCTTTTCCCTACCTCTTATCCTTCTTAAAAATATTGTTCCTGTTCTCATTCAAACTAACCCTTCTCTCTCTTGCCTATTGCAGTAATCTACATAGGCCTTTTCGTCCCCAATTTCCTTTTATTTCCTTGTAAAATTGTAATGATTTCATATTTTCTAGACTTCCCCATATTTCCTGTCTTTCTATATCTTCTATTCTGCATTTTACTAATTTACCTACATCGCCTGTATTCCTTTCCTCTAATCTCCATATATCTCCAATTGCTATCAAACATGTTCCGAGCTTCTTTTAATTCTCATGTACTTATTTACTCTATTCAACGCAATAAAAACATATTTATGTCAGATGTGGAACTTCTAATATTACCTATAATAGATTTTTCCTGAATTTCAAGAGCTTCATCGTAATGATTTACATATATACACCGATGGTTCTATTATTGATGGAAAATGCGGATGTGCAATTGTTTCCCCTGAACACACAGTATTACACAAACCTCCCGATCTGAACCTAACGGGTATGCCGAAGTTGACGACACCCCTTTGGAGTATTGGTTCATCCTGTTTAGAGCCCAAAGCTCAGTTTCCGCACCATATTTTTATATATATGGATGCTCTAAGGATCATGAAGGGGTAGGATGTGCTTTTATACACAACGCCCGAAGTTTTAAATTTCGCCTTTTATCGCAGTGCTCGATTTTTACCGCAGAGCTGTTCGCCATCGACCAAGCTCTTTTGTACGAGAGCTCTTCAATAAAGAATGATCACAATATTTTTTTGACAACGTACCTTTACTCATCCTCATAATTTTGATGATCCTTTTCAAACTTGTCTCCCCTGAATGCAATGCACTTGTCCCAGCGTTTCTGCCAGTCTTCAAAGATATGCTGGAAACCATTTTTGAGAGATCCTTCAAAATCACCTCCGCAGCCTTCACCACTGCTTCTGATGATGGATAATGCCTCCCACGAAGGCGTTTTTTAAAGCTAATGAATAGATAAAAGTCACATGGGGCTAAATTCGGACTATAGGTAGGGTGAGGGATGCACTTCACGTTAATCCTTGCGATATATTCAGCAACAAGATTAGCAATATGCGACCGCGCATTATCGTGGTGCAGCATCACGGAAATGTGGTCTTTTGCGCCTGATATGGACCTGCAAAGTTTTCAGGACATCTCTGTAGTATTTTCCAGTTACTGATGTGTGTGCAGGTACAACATGCTGATAAACCATTCCATGAATATCAAAGAATGAGATGGCCATAGTTTTCCCAGCAGAAGCAAAACACTTTTGCTTTGTGACGCAGGAGAATTCCGCACTAAGCTTTGCTGTTTGCTCTCAGGACCAAAATTATTCTGCCAAGTTTCATCAGCAGTGCTTACGTTTGATAGAAACTCCGGATCTTTCTCTAACATCAACTTTAACTGCATGCACACCTGCATGCGAATGTCCTTTTGTTCGGGAATCAACAGTCTTGGAACTCATCGCGCACAAACACGTCTCATGTGTAATGTTTCTGTCACCAACGTGTGGGTGACACCCAATTAAATGTTCAGTATTTCAGAAAGTGATCTTAAGCTAATTCATCGATCGTCTCTCACAGTGGTAGCAGTAGTGTTGATGTTTTCTTCCGTAAGATCAGTAAATGGAGCACCGAGTGTACCTTCCTTTAAAATTGAATGTCTCCCCTCTTTAAACATTTTAAACCACTTCGAGCTGTGCTGTAGGGAAGAAAAGACTGTACATAGTCCTCCAGTAGCATTGTATAGGCCTCAACTGAAGATTTGTTGAGACGAAAGCAGGATTTCCAAGCAGCATATTGCTTCTCGCGTGTTACCTCCATTGCAGTGGTAGGCGATACTGAACATATCTGAACTTGCCTGTTTCTCACAGGCGGGAACCACTACCAACAATAAAACCACTGTGGCGCGTTTGTTTCATGTTAAGCTAATAGAATATAACAAGATTGAGTATTTGTGCGAAAAATTATGACCATAAAAAGGTTATGATCATTCTTTATTGAACAGCCCTCGTATGACAGGCAAGCTCCACAACGCTGGGTGATATGCTCTGATCCCTTAAGTGTCCTCCAGAGCCTCAGGTCGCTGTAAGCCTACCACCCACTTGTACAACGTGTCCAGGATCGCTTTCACCTGCTCACTAATGCTGGCATTAGGGTGTCCTTTGTAGGGTCCCTGGACATGTCGGTCTGCCAGATAATGAGGCTGCTGACATCCCTGCGAAGGCTGCCATTTCCTACGCCAGGTCTTCTAGCTCTCGTGTTCCTTGTGAAGATTTTAGACTTGCTTTGCGAGGTCTTAACGCTTCCCATTGGCGGGCTTCTTAGGACGCTGTTCAGGTGAACAACCTTCGGGAGGTGAAGCCTCTCCTTGTGTCTTGGCGTACTTTCTCGCGCCGCTACCGCCGCGAGGAAGTCATTTTAGCGAGAATACGTATCGGGTACTGCCGTTTTAGTCATAGTCATTTATCGCGTAATGTGCCTGCGCCGATCTGTCCTCACTGTGCTGAGCCTCTGATGGTGCAGCATATTTTAACCCAGTGTCAGATTTTAACTCCTTTACGTGTGTCTTTGGGCCTGACAGCGACACTGGCCGAGATACTGGCCGACAGTTCAAGTGCTGTGGAGCAAGTTTTACGGTTTGTCCACCTAAGTGGCTTGGACCGCCGTGTATAACTTGTTTCTTTGCCCCATCAGATTTCTTCACAGATTAGCACAGCTAGTTTTATAGCTTGTACCTGAACTGGCGCTCTTTAAGTGTTGTTTTACTTTTAACCTTTAGCCAACAGAATTCCTTCTTTTGCTTATACTTTTTAATTTTAGGTTGTTAGGGTGCTAATAACCCCAGCAGTTGTGCACCCCAAACCTATACTACCCGATCATTTCTCTATTTTCTCATGTGAGTTATTCGGCATAAAAGTAAGTTTGCAATTCATTTTAGAATACGAAAATCCTAACTCCTTTTTGATAATATCTATCTCAGTGAGTGCAGTTCTAGCCATTATGGATAAAAAAGCAAAAAATGCACTGGTTCAAGAAAAACAAACCTATCAACTCAGGCAAATTAACATACTGTGGATACCATCACATAGACAAATTAATGGCCATGAACGAGCAGATGCAGCAGCCCGCAAAGCAACCAGTTTACCTCCAGATAAAACAATCACAAGCTCAACTTACCATGATTATATTGTCTATATATATTAAAAATTACATCAGAAGAAACTAGCAAAATCAGTGGTATAACAACTCAAACAGCAAACTGCATGATATAATGACTAACGGAATATTAAGACCTCCTCTTAAACAACTGAAACACAAAGAACAAGTGACTTTAACTAGACTAAGAATTGGTCATTGAAGAAGCACGCATTCACACATCATATCCAAGGATCCAGCCCCCATATGTCAGACAGCTTTAACAACTGTACATATCATCACTAAATGTGCCAGACACACAAAGTGGCTGACGAAGAACAAGCTTCCATCTGATGATTCTACTGTAGGGCGGGGATCCATCCCCTTCAGCTGCCGTGGTGCGGGCGCTGCGGACCTCATGTTACCTCTGACGTTAATAGAGGAACGAACATTCGAGCCCCTCCATGATTGAGAGTTGTTCGGATTGGGTTGGTCTCGAGGGGGCAGTGGTTCCCGATACCCGTGGGAGATCGGGTACGTCTCCGGACGGGGTTGAGGGAAGCCATTAATATTCCCGGGTACTAGCCTGCAGAGTTAATAGAAGGTGTGCTAGATCGCCAGGTGGCCCCACCGAGGTCATATCGGTGTAACAGTACTTTTGGGTTATGCTTGAAGTATGAAAAGTTTATAAATTTATAAAAACTAATTATGTAAATATATTTAATAATTTAAATATGTAAAAATGTATGTAATCGTGTGATTGGCCGAAATAATAATTATATGACGTAATATGACGTAATGTGGTGACGTGCCATTGGATCAGCCAATCACAAAATTAAGTAGAAGTAAGGAGAGGACTGTTCTTCAGTCTTGAATAGTGACGATAAATCAATAATCTTGTTTTAAAGAGAAAGAGATTTTTTGTTGTAATGGTGGAGTGTGATGAATACTGGTACTAGATCAGGAACATTTTAAGTTATAATTTGAATCTGTATAAATATAACCAATTACAAAATTTGACTTCTTTATTCCGAACCACGACTTGAAACACAGATGTCTCATGACTCTTATTTAGAATAAGATGATACAATTGGTGACCAGAGGAAATAGATAGCCGCAAAAACTCACATGAGAAGAGAAAGAATTGTGCATCCAGCATAGAAATCCTGTCCCAAATTGCATCCGAACGACTGATGAAGACGAAGATAAATTAACTATGGACAAAAATTCCTGTTACATCGGTAGCCTTTCCATTTTGGTGTTGACGCGCGTAAGTGGCGTATCTACTTCCATCCCGTCTTGTGTACTCAGGACCAGATAGGTGGGGGGCTTGTTAGTCTCTAGGTCTTGCTCTATGGAAAGCCTCGCGGAGGCGCCGGGCGCCCTTTCGGGACAGCTCGGTAACTCCCTGGTTGAAGAAGGCCAGGTTCTTTGACCTACGTGTCCCTGACTAATTGGTGTAGAACCTCTGCTCTCGACAACAATCCCTAGCACTCGTGGCACCTCTGACGTTACTAGAGGAGCCTCGGAGCGAACATTCGAGACCCTACCTGATTGGGAGTTGTTCGGATTGGGTTGGACTCGAGAGGGCAGTGGTTCCCGATACCCGAGGGAGATCGGGCACGTCTTCGGACAGGGTTGAGGGAAGCCATTAATATTCCCGCGTACTTGCCTGCATAGCTGGTCGAAGGTGTGCTAGATCACCAGGCAGCCCCACCGAGGTCATATCGGTAGCCTTCCCATTTTGGCGTTGGCTCACGTAAGTGGCGTATCCACTTCCATCCCGTCTTGAGTCCTCAGGACCAGATGGAGGGGCTTGTTAGTCTCTAGGTCTTGCTCTCTGGAAAGCCCCACGGAGGCACCGAACGCCCTCTGCAGTTAACTGTATTTTATAATCCTAAAATTTACAAAAGACGCTTCATTATTTCAGTTGTTGCATTAGTGCATCACCATTGTCCTCAAGCTTGTACTGTCGTTAACATTTCAGTGTATTGTAAACCTACCAAACAATATTATAAATTAC
Organism: Mantis religiosa; assembly: GCA_030765055.1. Classification (NCBI taxonomy): domain Eukaryota; kingdom Metazoa; phylum Arthropoda; class Insecta; order Mantodea; family Mantidae; genus Mantis; species Mantis religiosa. Next base: position 37,848,286 of record CM060953.1, read on the forward strand.
ACCAATGTTATATTTAATATTATATATTAAGCCAATGTTATATTTATATAACTTTTGAACTTTATATCAGGATGTATTTTTGTGCTAACTTAGATATAATGTATGAGGCGTGTCCATAAAATAAGGTCTCCAATTTTATTTAATATAGAAAACATGTTTATTGTCAATGAATGTTATAATGATGAATGACAGAACTTACAGATGTTTTTCAACGTAATCCCATTGAGATCGATGCACTTTTGCATGCACTGTGGCAGCTTTTATATACCCTTGTGAAGCAATAATGTTTATGGGTGGCACACAATTCCACGTTGGGACGCCAATTTGAAGCAACAATATGTGTGGCGAACAATGATCCACTTGACAATACAGTATGAAGCACTTTTGTTTAGCTCAGGGTAAAACAATGAGGTTTCTCACAGGGTATGCGTGGACGTGTGTGAGAAGGATATTTAATGACACTGGAATGCCCGTTTCCAACTTATTTATTTACTGCTTCTATTTTTAGAACACCGAAATTGAAGTTGCCGACCAAGGGTTACCAATCTCTGTTTAGAGTTACTGACGGCAGAATGTTTATTACTAGATAAACTTGATTCGTTCCTCACGTATATATGAACCGACAAATATCCAAGACAGAACAAGAGGACTGCCCTAATCGCCTTCACGCCTAGGACCGCTGTAATCGGCTCCACGCTGAAGACTGTCTTTTAATGGATTCCTAGCCACGAACTGCTCTAATCGGCTCCACGCCGAAGACTGTTCTAACGGCTTCCTAGCCACGAACTGCTCTAATAGGCTCCACGCCGAAGACTCTTGTCCACAACTGCGCGTGTGTGTGTATATGTAACTTTCACTTTCTGAATACCCTCTTTTCAACCAAAGATCCCTTTGTGGCTGTTTTGTCGCCATTATGAATGATCCAAAGAATACTCTATTCACCAAGTCAATTGAGCCCCTTTAGAAATCTACTAAGGACACTGTTTCTTACATTGCTTTTGTTATAACAACTTTCCCCCAAAATGCTATTCGACTTAACTACCCTTGCACGTGTTCTAACAAAGAACCAACATTCTTTTGACATCCATCATGATTCTTTACTTATGGCAAACCTTAATTTCGGTATCACTTGTCATAGCACTCTCTCGCCAAGTTGCGCAGGTAGCACTCAACCTCGTTTTTCAAATCATCGTCGTTCTGGAAATGTGTTCCAACGAGCTGTGACTTCATCTCAGGAAACAGATGACAATCACTAGGTGTTAAGTTTGGACTATAGGGGGAATCATTGTGCTGCTGCAACACGTTGCCGTTTATTGCCTTCGATAAGCATTTTGGGGACCCACAATAATGTAAATATTCGGTCAAAATCTTGTCAATCGTAGTCTTACTAACTTCAGGGATTAGCTCGCACAGTTCGCGAACTGTCACACGCCGATCTTTAAGCATTTCTTGCTCCACTTTTGCAATTGCTTCGGCTGAAACCGAAGGCCAACCAGAAAGCTGTTCATCATGGACGTCTGTACGTCCGTCTTTGAACTCTCTGACCCTCTTTCGCACGTTTTTGACGTCCATACACTGTGGGGCATAGAATTCGCATAACTGACGATGAATTTCAGTAGGGATAGTGCCCTTGGCACTCAAAAAAACGGATCACTGCACGCAACTCGCACTTGGCGGCGGAAGTGATAGTAAGCTCAATCGCAAACGACTGCCCAGCCAAGACTAACGGTTGCTACGCGCCAGTGTTGCCGGATCTCACGTAATAGGGTACCTCACGGCTCCAGGGCCTTGGAGACGTTATTTTACGGAGATGGCTCGTAATTACTTTGTGTACAGTCGCAATATAAACATGAATTTCGTGAATATAAACAAGGTTGAAATAAAACATCTTTTACGACAGAAAATGAACCTTGTTTCATCAAAGTGCCTGAAGCGTAAATATAAAACCAAGACAAAGTTGAAAAAGAAAGCGAAAATATTGTACAGACCGACAAATGTTTAGACGAAGTACGGATGAACAACCAAAACAACCAAATTTGCATGTTTCTGTACAGCAAATAAGTTTCTCTTGACTTTGTAACCCATGAACGTATTTGGAGAATTCATTAACTACTGAGTTATTTATTGGAGGAGAGATACTTGGCAATTTGCCGCTTGTCTTCTTACAAAGCGGTAGGTCCTTGTTGACGGTGCTCTGGTCACCAAGAACTTGGCGAGGGATAAAAGCTTCTGGCTTGTGTCGTTTGGTAGAGTTCTACAGGTAAGATTTGTGTTGTCTCACTTGTATCTATAATTAATATTCCTTGTTTTGTACACCGTGAAATCTTTATTATTTGTTAATATGAGAAGTTTTTATAGGACTCTCACTAATAGAGGTCGTTATTCTCTTATTTTCTTTGTTCAAAATGGCAGGCTATGTACTTAATATACTTCTCTATGCGTGTTTCGTGCTTCTTCGAGTAGAGAATACTAATTTTAAAGCGTCTATAGCTGCTTATTTCTATGGTGACCTTTCATACATAAAGACTTGTTCTACAAATTTGGAAAAGTGGAATGTTACGGTAAAATGAATACGATTTACTTATTCTTTTTAGGTCACTGAACACGAAAATGTCACTTAAAGTGATTGGTTAGCTCTTATTTTCAAGATAATATCACTTATTATATATATGTTACAATAAAATATGAACAAATGAAAGCTTCGAGAAAACAATTGTTACCTTAACGGCAACTCCTTTTGGGCTGTAAATGATATTCTGTTTCAGAAGTATCCACTTCCACAATCCAGCAATAATCGGCTAGCATAGCAGCATTCCATTTTCTTTTGTATCTTTGTTCCATCACTGAAATGTCCTGATGAAATCGCTCACCATGTTCATCGCGGACGTCGCCACAATTTGTAGGGAAGAAGTCCATGTGGGAATTAGGGAAAGAGCATTTTTAGTGACATATTGCTTGCTAGCAATCCAGGAGTTCATTAGATTTTCTATAAGTTCTTCAAAATTTTTAGCTTTAAAATTTATCAGAAAATTATTGGAAACATTTCTAAATTTGCCCATGCTGCTTTCTCGTTTTAGTTAACACTGTGAGGTGGTCCTTGCCCGTTAAGTACCTCGTTGAGCCCTCCCGGCATTCAACACCTCATATGATAAGATATGTGATGGGTGAGGACTACGGATGGGGGGTTTCCAAAAGGTCGGGGGTTTTCTTAGGGTAGATCTGCATGAATTCTCTCTTTTTGAGTTTCAGGGAGTGGGTGCGTCCTGACAGTGTGTGGGTATTATCACATAGAAGACACCACGATCGTTGAATGTCAAGTTTATTGTTACAAGTAGTCCTCTCCACTCGCCACTGTTGTCTTGATGTTATTCACACATTAGGTGCGAGATTTGACATTTTCCCATTGCTGTGCGCATGACACGACAGATAGTCTGAACACTGTCGCGAGTGAACTTGTAAATCACTAGGACGCGCCGAGTGTTGTATATAGCTGTGTACGCGTTGTTCCTAAACGTCGAGAGCATTACTTCGCACAGCATAGTATTTCCGGAGGATTATTCAAAAACGGAGTTTGGTGAAATCTTAATGATGTTGTAATGTCTGCAGTTTCTCTCACTCGCTAACACAAGGTGTTCGATAACCACCTGATGTGTATTACTCCGCCCATTCGCGAACACGGACTTTGATGAACTTTCAGTACTTATTGCCCCCTTCACTCGCTGAAACAGGGTGTTTTTCCTAGCAAATATCAAACGTCGCCATTGCACAAATTTCCCCTTACTTTCGCCGAATTTGTGACACTTTAGGGGTCATGTGACCTGTTACTTGTTCCTTATATGTTGTGTTTCATCCCTACTGTTAAATTTAATAGCAATATCTAGTGTATGAGGCATGTATTCCAGGCAACTTTCACCTTCCCACCGTCCAGCTAATTAATGCATAAGCACGTTTGAAAATGTGTATCTTAAATGCCGGTGTCTATTCTCTCATCACGTATCATGTGCAGACCAAATCATGGGCAGGCGACGAGGGTCTAGCCTTGAGCAATGCCACCTTTGTCATCAAGAAACACAAGGAAAATACCTGTGAGGGAAAATGTTCATTTTACTCGCTCTCTTGACTCGTTGGGTTCTCGTGCTTTCAATAATATATATATATATATATATATATATATATATATATATATATATATATATATATATATATATATCGAGATTGCCTGTTTAGTTTCTGCACTTGTATATTTAATCATTATCCTCTATATTTGTTATAACTTTGTTTAATTCATATTGTGGTATCTATCCGCCCTTAATTATGCATTTAATAAGACCTTCGCGGTTATTATGACAATGTTATGTCTAACATGGATGGTATCAACTGATTCAAACTGGTTATTTTTGAAATGTTCTCTGGGATTGAGATTTCATTACGGAGGGAACCCAGTACGTAGGTCACCATGCTGGGCCCTTTGTTACTATGTCCCGAAGTGGGGCACCCCCGAGAGGAAGGATGAGGCGAAGGAGATGGCGGCTGACTCAAGGAGCCACGGCAGTACAGAGGGCAGGGTCCCTACAGTTTACTTGGATAGATACTTCTCCCGATAGGCCAGGACAATGAACTCGCTCGCCCACAGCGGGACGGCAACGAGCCCAGCAGCCAAGCCCTAATGGTCCCAGGCAGGCGGTCACCAAATGGTCCCAGCAGAGGAGCTGAGACCGGCAACCGACCTACCGGAGGAGGAAGTATTTTCCTCAGAGCATATAATTCTGCCATGCACCGCCGAGACTCTCGCCGACACTTCTACCCTGAAAGAGACCACCGGATGAGAGATGATATGAAATGATAATGGAGATGAAATGGAGGGACAGGAAATTTCGGGGGATGCAACTAACCTACCCAACATCGCCTAGCGACCCGGGAAAATCCCCAAGAAAACACATGGGTCAGGTAAGTCGGCCACGGGAATCGAACCCGGTCCACCCGAATGCGAGCCACAGACGAAACCGCCTGAGCCATCCCACTCGGTAAAAGTTCTCTGATTTGAGGTCTAACAAATACGCCTGCTTTCACTTTTTTATAACTGAGCCTTGCGAATGTTTCACGTAAGTGAATGAAGAGCCATTCACATCTAAAGCGTTTACAAAATTCTTCATAAGCCCCAATTTTATATATGGTGGGGGTACAGTCCAATTATTTTGAGGTGGCAGCTGAGTAAAGATGACCAGTAAGCGGAGTGCAGAGCAGTTCTACATGTGAAGAAGCTAATGCATGCACCATCAGTGGCTCGACATATAGAAATAATTCTCACTCCGCTTCCAGCAGTGGCGGCTGGTGGGTTAAATTATTGGTGGTGCACAAATGATAAATAAAATACAGAGTAGTAATGACTCACCTATTTATACAGATTCTCTGCTGTACTCTTCTTAGACCTGGCGAATCTATCGATAACTTTTGCGTTGAAGTCGCTGATCTTCACAACAAAATCTCTCTCAATTGAAAGCATTGCTAATGCTGACAATCGGTCCTGTGACATTGTGTTCCTATGGAAAGTACACATTGGCATAGTTAACAGTACTCGGAGGAGTTTGACATATTCGCTGAATGTAGCACATAAATTGTTTTGCTTAAAGAAGTCCATCAAGCACAAAGCGCCGGACATTCCACGAAATTCCTTTCGACTGTAAATTACAGTCAGTTCTGTACGAATTTTTGTTCCAATGATAAAAGGATAGAACCTTATTGTTTCTCTAAGGGAATCCTCTGGAAATGTCTTAGAAATTTTCTTGATGAAACAAAGTCGAGGCTACCAGATGTTCCGTGAAGCTAAATCTGTCCTTTGCTTCTCTAAGAATGTCACATACTTCAAGAGCTTCTATTCTTTTCACATCTTCTCCTCTTAATTGCAGTTTCTTCGTGTTCCTCGATACCCACACTATTTCTTACCTTTTGCACTTCCCTTTTAAATGCGTTTAGCTGGGCGACGGCAAATGTTGCATTGCAGTCTCGTTTCTGCAGCTGATTGTACAAAATGTCCACATGTGGCATGATCTTGTAGAAGAAAGACAGCCACAATACAAAATTATAATCCTTCAAAGTGGTCATAAACCCAGAAGCCTGAACAGGTGTGGCGTTGTTGTTTAACAGAGTTCTCTTCTGAATAACCTCCATGCATTTAATTAAATTCTCCCTGTGTTCGAAAAGCAGAGCACACAGAAGCTAAGCCTGAAGGTCACGCTATAGCCGTTGCTAAGAGTAGGAGGAGCTAGGTTTATAAACCTCCATTTAAGCAATGTATAAGAAGTCACTTCCATCTCTTCACCTTCCCGCAACCCCCTCAGAAATCCACATTTGGGCAAAATCTTAGGTTAACACGTCGCTGCAATCCTGACGGCTCCTACATTTAACCTCTGTTTATTTCGACTTCTGCGGTCATGGGCAGCTACAGACGATAAGCGTAATTGAAACATGTTTGTATATAAAACAATGCAAACAAGTACCGCTTTAATGTGCAAAATGCACCTGTTGTATATTCAGAATCAGTGGGTGTAGCGCAAACCTGCAACCTTATGGAGGAACCGCCCCTGATTTCCAGGTGTGGTAATAGAGTAATTCATTTAGTGTGCATCTTTACTCAGCTGCCACCTGTAGAAAATTGTATTATAGTAAAATTTTGCTTGGCTCTATCAATGGTTCATGTGCAACATTTTTTAATACTGGTGTTAATGACTGTCTTTTGGGCAAATTTTTCTTAACATAGTGGCTCTCTCGGTCACAGCTATCCCATTCGCACAGGAAACAACAGTACTTGGTGTCGCCAACCTTGCAGTCCTAATAAAATGGCAAATACCTTGAAATCACCGCGTCTATAGCTGCTTATTTCTATGGTGTACCTTTAGTAGCGTAAAGGCTTGTTTTATAATCAGAACTTTTATTGATGTATTTTTCATCATTTTTGTTCTTAGCAGTTATTTATGAATATTGTTTATGAAAGTAACGGTGATACCTGATTTATTGAATGATAAGATTATTAATTCCATAAAAATTTTAGAGGTTAAACTACGAGGCATGTTTTTTAAGTCAGTACCGTTTTGGAATTAAAAAAAAGACGTGCATAGATATCGCAATAATTTTAATTTTACATAAAAGCCTGTACATTAATCTACGCTTCTACATAATTTCCGCGAATATTGAGCACTTGTCATAACGTGGCACCAGTTTTTGAATACCCTCCTCACAAAATTCTGCTGATGAAATTGTAAAGCGTCTGCTTTATCTCAAATTTTCGTCCACTTTCTGCAGCAAATGTTCAGTAACGACCGAAGGACGCTCACTCCGTTCTTCATATGCACATTTGTGCGGCCATCTTTAAATGCTCTCACCCATTTCCTTACCACTCACAATGTTTTGTCCGTAAACTTCACAGATCTCACGATGAATATCGATCGGTTTTACGCCTTTAGCACTAAGAAATCGTATAACAGCCCGTACTTCACAATCGGCGGGACTCACGATTGTCGGAGGCATCTTAAACACTCAGTAACCAACGTATACAATGAAGAATCAGACTGTAATGGCGTCAGTGCGTAGACAAGTGATGTAGGTAACCAGCGGGCATGGGCGGGACGCCGACCGTAGCGCTGCGGCGGCGGAATCGCAAAACGGTACTGACTTAAAAAACATGCCTCGTAATAATTGCAATAAATAATTTTCGTGTCTGAATAAAGCGAAAAGCACTGGAGGTATTTTTATTTCCAGCGTTTACAATATATTTACATGTCAGGGAACCCAAGATTCTACATCAAATTTAAGTTTTTCCCTCCTCTGTGCCTATTTATTCATAAATTTTCTTAAATATTTCTTCTTCCAATTAGTGTCCCCTTTTCCTCTTTTCTGACATTTCCTATTCCATGAAAATCTCTTTTGTTTCATCCTTTTGATAGCCATACCTTCTGAGCTATTTTTCTTCCACAATACCAAAAATAAAACGTTTGACATCCTTTTGTATTCTCATTACCATTTTTCAGACCCTTGGCTGGATACCTCTATCAGAGCGTCTCCAAAATTCCACCACAGTTGTCATCAATCTTTTCATTAATTGGGATTTACCTTCTAAATTAAAACACAAATAATCGACAAAAGAGAAATTGGCTTTGTTCCAGACAGCACTCAACCGAAAACCCAGTTCACGACAGTTCAGCTTTATCTACCTTATTACAGCATTCGGTGTTTCATAAGCAAAAACATGCTTGTTATCCCATAACTGATTTGATTGATTTGATTGAAAACTGTCATCCAATTATCCGTGTTCAATTAATGTTATTTTAATTGCACGGGTTGATAGCAAATAGAACAGTGCACACATCCGATATTGTCAGACCGATAATGTATATAGTTTAATAATTAACGAAGAAACACAATAATTAATATCATATGTTACTTCATTATTCTGTGTTTATATTTGAGCTAGGTACATTGCATAATTATTATTAGAGAAATAAAGATTACGTTATATAGGGAAATAAGCTTCAATAAGAAAATGGTAAAATCAATTAATTTACAGCTGTAGTGCCGCTAAATAAATGCAAAGTTAAAGAAGGGTAAATTTTGATGCAGGTTTTCCACACTTGTATCAATCGTCAACTGTTTTCACACCAATTATTTACTATTCCTTATGTGAGCATTGTCCCGTCTGAATACTCGAATCCGCATATAAGGGCATGGTATGAATGAAATAATGTATTCATACCAACTCCAGGTCCATAAAATTAATGACTACTGGTGTCCATTGTATGAAAATAAAGCAGAAATCTGTGAAGGAATCTTAATGCCCGCATCTCACCTAGAAAGGTTCGAACTTGAGCTTCTGGAGTGGAAGGACAGACCTATACCACCCAGCGAGATGTCTGCGACAACTTAAGATGCTTGCATTGAGGAGGTTCTGGGTTCTGCTATTTGACAGGCATCTTTTCCCTAGTGCTTTCTTTTTCCCACGACTCTTCTAGTAAGGAAGTGCTGGAGTAATTACGTAGAAAATAGTTAATAGTTAAAAAGATTGACAGTGTTGTATTATCTAAGACTGATAAACTGGTTTCTTTTGATGTAACTGCCTTATTTCCTAGTATTCTTAACGAAAAACTTTTAATTTTTTTTTTAAAGTGGTTAAATTCAATAAATTTACATGAGGACCTAATAGTTGATTCTTTAAAGCTTACTACTATTTGTTTGGATCACATTTCTTTTTCACTTTTAATTGTGAATCTTTTCAGTAAACTTCTGGCTTAACAATGGGTAATCCTCTTTCACCTGATCCTTTTATGTTTTTTTTTACCGAAATGAAAGCCATTAAAGCATTCCCTCTGATTTTTAAAACCTGTTATAGATATGTTGATGATATTTTTGCTATTATTCCTGATAAACAAATGAATGATGTGATCATACTTTAATATTATACTATCGTATAATATATGTGACTTCAGTGAGCTTCAGTACCAACAGTACTACAGCATTAATATGGATTACGTAGAGCTACTAACTGTTCACTATTTCCGTGTTTGAAAGAAAATATCGTTACATTATTGATGAACCAGTTCAATTAGGATTTTACAATAAAATACAAGCACATATTAATGCAGTGCATTAACATTTTTGGTCTTTTGAGTTTCTCAAAACGCTTAGCTTTGAAGAGTTGCAGAAGATCTTTGCATAAACAGTCAATTAGCCAATCAGCCAACTGGGAAGGATGTTTCCATGTAATGACGGAAGATACACCAGAGATGAATAGAGTTGCAAATTAGAGATTACCTACTTGTGGAGACTACGGTCTCCCATGGTATCCAGTTGCACAGCCGTCATGCTACATGCAAACCCCTACAGGGTTTGGAAGCCTAATATAGAGTATCAAGGCTCTAGGGACATTTGTTGACGATTTCATCTCTTTAGGGAGCCTTGAATTCAATATTTAGAGAACCAGGTTTATGACATCTACTAATTCCTTTCGATTGCATTCATTGCCTAATGCTTTAATCTGATTTTGGAAAGTAGCTCCAAACTACAAGATTGCTAAAAGTAAACAAGTTACTAGCTTTAGTTATTTCACTAGAAATTAACAGTGTTGTTACTTTGTTTTAATCATTAAAAATATATATACATGACTGACTAATTTGCAAGTTTACCGAGCGGGGTGGCGCGGCATAGGAACAATGGGCCCAGAATTCCCCCCGTAATGAAATCGTAATCCTAATTTTCAAGTTTTATTTATAGAATGTCATAACCATTTAACTGTACTACTACAAGATATAGCAGTTACAAAGTAACTCCGAAGGACTTCAACCTGAGAAAATTTAAGCATAAAAGCACTGACATTTCGGAAGTTGCTAGTGCCAAGTTAAAAGTCTTCCGATATAAACTGTTCTTCATTAGCATTGGAAAAGACAAGTATAATAAAGTTTAAGTTGTAATTATGTTGAATAAGTAACAAACATTGCGATGTGGGTGAATTAGTAAAATGCAGAATAGAAGATATAGAAAGACAGGAAATATGGGGAAATCTAGAAAATATGAAATCATTACAATTTTACAAGCAAATAAAAAGAAATTGGGGCGAGAAGCATATGTAGATTACTGCAATAGGCAGAAGAGAGAAGGGTTAGCATGGATGAGAACAGGAATAATATTTCTAAGAGGGATAAGAGGTAGGGTAAAGGGAATATGTGAATTGTATGGTGGAAAAGAAAGCATAGAACAGTATGTAACAGAATGCGAGGAGGTTGCAATATGGAGAAAAAAGGTTTGGGAGGAAAAATGGGAGAAAGTAGAGAAGAGGATAGTAGCTATAAAAATGTTAAACGGACAGGGAGGAAAAGAGGGTAAGAAATATTGGTGAGTTCTTAGAGAAAGTAAAACAAAAATGGGCCATAAATGTAAAGAATATAGAAAGGAAGATGATGGGGAAGAATGGGACTAGTTAAGTAACAAGGAGGCATGGAGGTAAAGAGCTACCTGGCAGAGCAGAAGACCAGGGTGTCATGTAAGCCAAGGTAGCAACAAGGTAAACACAAATAAATGTCGCCTGAATTTGTAAATTGTAAAATTTTGGAATATGCACAATAAATATATCATAAATATCACAAACATAATTAAAATTAAAGAAGCCAACAGAATTATTGTTATTCAAAAAATATAAAAATTTTAAAAAGCAACATTATAGTTCGTATACTTTTATTTATTTATTAAGATTTCTTAATTACAGGATAATTAGTTACAAAGAATTAAGGGACTATTGCTTATTTACAGAACCTTCAACTTCTTGTTATGTTCTGCTATTTTATTTTGTTACTGCATCAGTATTTCAAAATACTGAATGAGCAATTCTAGATGCAACCGCGAGACGGTCGCTAACTCGGCGGACACGGGGACATTTCCCCTCCGCTGTCTGAATGAAATTTTCGCAAGTAACGTATATTTGATGGGAAACACAATGCAATATATTGGGTGAAGATGTATCATGTGAAATGACGCAATACAAGTATTCTATTGCATGATTTATACTTATGTACAGAATCAGCACATGCTATAAGGAGATTATAAGAAGAGGAATCTCCTGGCATATACGTTCGGAGTCGGAGTTTGGAGATAATTTCTGTGAAACAGGAAGTGCTCTTAGCAAGAAACAAGCCAAACATGTGATGTACTCTCACAGGAAACTAGATACCGGACGTGCTCTGGAAATATCTCCTATAAAATCAGTTTGACGTCTTCCTAGCAAATTAGACTTTCCTATGGCTTTGTGTGAACTTTGATTATATAACTAAAGTTAAAGCTATATAGAATTAATATAGTGAAAAAACTTAAACCGGGTTACCCTGCAAAATGTTTACGATTTTGTGGATGGATTTTGAATTAGGTACATGTCGGAGATGGACTTAAATCTTCGGACGATTTGTGACTCCACCTAAGTAGGTATGTTAATTATCAAAGTGACTGTTATTATTGATACTAGATTTCTGAAAATCTAGCATAGTGCACGAGGAATCAAAATATAGGAATATGCTTGCCATCAGCGGTGAAAACATAATAGCTCGCGTTTCCCCTCCCCCCCCCCCCCCATGAAACGATTTACCATTAAGAGGAATGTGCAAATTATTTTGCGACGTTTTTATGACCAATTAACTGAGAGAGGTCGTGTTTTCGCAATCTGTCAGTAAGACTCTACGACGGCATAAGGCCAACTTCTCATTACTGTAAAGTAATAATGTTTTACAAGAAAGTTTCAACTAACAACTTATGGCCCCCTTATTCCTCCGATTTGAATCTCTGTGATTTTTATCCCTGGGAGACATTAAAAGAGAAAGTGTACAAAATCAGTCTACACACCTTGATCAACTTAATTACATTAAGAAACTACGAGGGTGGGTCAAAAAGTAATGCCTCCTAATGTTTTTCCTTAAATAAGTAAGTTATGTGAAAACTTTGAATTTGGCGCAGTTCCTCAAACCTTCTTCTCCAATCCCCTGCAGTAGTAACTTCCTAAGTCAACAGGTGGCAGCACTACATCCTCTTGCAAAATGGCTGACATCGACATTCGTATTAGAGAGCGTTCTCTGATTGAATTTTTGTCTGCGGAAGGTTAAGCGACAACTCGCAATCATGAAAGGCTAAAAAATGTGTATGGTGATGCAAAGGTGTATGTCAGCACTGTTAGACGATGGGTTCGTCGCTGTAACGAAGCTGAAGGGCAAACACCATTGCCAGATGAAAAGGGAAGCGGCAGGCCGGTGACTGCAGTGACTCCATGCAGCATTCAGCGAGTCGATGAAATCATTCGTGGTGATCGCCGGGTAACAACAGGTAAATTGTGTCGCACTACCTCGCTCAGTAAAGGCAGTGTAATGGCGATTATTCAACAACTGGGTTACTCAAAAGTTTGTTCACGTTGGTTACCAAGAATGTTAACCGCCCAAAACAAAGAAACAAGGAAAACAATAGCCTCCAAACACTTGCAGTGCTTCAATTTGGAGAAAGATGAGTTTCTGGAAAAAAATTGTTACTGGAGACGAAACGTGGGTTCACTTTTTTGAACCTGGATCAAAGAGGTAGTCAATGGAATGGCATCACACAACGTCTCCGACGAAAAAAAAATTCAAAACTCAGCGGTCGGCACGGAAAATTATGGTGACAGTGTTTTGGGATGCAGGGGGTGTCCTTATGATTGATGTTTTGGAGCAGGGATGCACAATAAATTCTGGCAAATACGTCAGAACTCTCAAAAAGCTGAAAGCACGTCTACGCCAAGTTCCCCAACAAAAACTATGGCGGATGTTCATCTTTTGCATGACAACGCAAGACCACACACCAGCCGTTACATCACTGCAGAAATTGAGAAATTCGGATGGCAAGTCGTACCTCACCCCCCCATACAGCCCTGACCTGGCACCATCAGACTTCCATCTGTTTGGGCCTCTAAAGGAAGCTCCTCGTGGGATTCATTTTGAAGATGAGGAGGCTGTGAAAGCGTCCGTGCGACAATGGCTTAGGAAGCAAGACCGTGTGTTTTACCACACTGGAATACCTGCCCTAGTTAAAAGGTGGACCAAAACTGTGGAAATGAACGGAGATTATATTGAATAGTGACAAATTAATCGTCAGTGTTGTAGTTTTTAAGCTATGTAAATTGGATTCAATTTTGTTGGCAATTAAAAGAGAAAAAAAAAAAGAATAGGAGGCATTACTTTTTAACCCATCCACGTAATAAGAAACTAATAACTAATGACAAGAAACTTAAGGCTTTGCCCCTTCCATTTCTCAGGGGAACTGCAGTGCTCAGTGAGCAGTTTCCCAAACATATGTTAGTAATCTTCACAAAAGTTAAAGGCATATGGAGGCAGGTCGTACTGCAGACTTCAGCGAATCCTAAGCTTGCCCCTCCTACCAGCGCTGCCGAATGTGGTACATGCATATCGCACGCCTGATCTGAGAACATTATATTAAATAATTAAGCTCGGATAAATGTTTAAAAAATGAAAGATGTCAATCTTATAATAAGGAAGAATTTTACTTTCTGATCATGGCCGTACAAAAATCCCGTCTCTACGATACTTAGAACACCAGCGATGCATGTTTGATCTTCACATGTTATGATTAAATGTTACCGATAAATATTTGAAAATTACAGATGCCAATATTACAACAAGAAAGAATTTTACCTTCTGATCACCACCATACAAAAATCCTGTCTCTACGTTACTTAGAATACGTACGATGCCTGTTTTATCTTCACATGTTACGGTTCAATTTTACGGATAAATATGTGAAAATTATATATGCCAATCTTATACCAAGAAAGAGTTTTACTTTCTGATCATGACCGTACAAAAATCCTGTCTCTACGGTACTTGGAACACGAGCGATGCACGTTTTATCTTCACGTTATGGTTAAATGTTACGGAAAATGCTTGAAAACAACGAAGAGAGGCAGCTCCAACACCTCCTAGTTTAATGTATGTGAGTAATTTACATTTCTTTTTAACTGTTTATTTTATATAGTTACGTGATGCACGAGGTGGAACCCAAAAGAAACCCGACTTCGAGGGCGCTGCCACTCGTAAACGTAGTGCAGGGTTCTCACGCTAGATGGTGTTAGTAGAGACCTTTATGAAGCAGCTGTGCAGACGGCGTCAGTGTAGGGTTACCTCTGCGAAGTCGTTATGGCAACTTTAAAAGAACAAAGAGTGTGTGTGTGTGCGTGTGCGTGTGTGTGTGTGTGTGTGTGTGTGTGAGTGAAATTTTGTTTCCTGCTTTAAACAACTGCAACGGAGACACACCAAATGCTTCAGGAAGCTTTCCAGGGTGTCGCTATGAGCTGCACACAGGTTTTCGAGTGGTTTGGGCGCTTTAAACGTGGTGAGATGTGTGTTGAAGACCAAGCTCTTTCTGGACGCCCTTCAACATCGCGAAATGAGTAGAACATTGAAAAGGTCCGCGAAAAGATCAACGGGGATCGTCGCCAAACGATCGACCAAATTTCAGCAGCGACAACAGTTGGAGCTCGTGCCAGCGGATTTTGAGGGAGGATTTGCACATGAGACGTGTGGCTGCTAAATTTTTTCCGCGCCTTCTCACACAGGAGCACAAAACCATCCGCATGAATGTGTGTCAGGACTTGAAAACAGAGATTGCTCGTGATCCAAACTTCTTGAAAAAAGTCATTACAGGGGATGAGAGTTGGTGTTACAGGTATGACCCAGAAACCAAGCAAGCGTCAAGCCAGTGGAGGACTCCCATCTTTCCCAGACTAAAAAAGCAAGGCAAGTGAGGTCAAATGTGAAGACGATGACCATTGTCTTTTTTGAAGTTCGTGGAATTGTGCATCGGGAATTCGTAGCCCCTGGCCAGAATGTTGACCAGCACTTTTACTTGGATGTTTTAAGGTATCTGCGAGAAGATTTGAGGAGGAAACGCCCGGAACTTTGGCGATCATGTTACTGGTTTCTGCATCACGACAACGCTCCAGCACACACGGTCTTACGAGTGACCCACTATTAGGCATCTCAGAGGTGGTCTGTCGTTCCCCACGCTCCGTATTCGCTGGACATAGCCCCGTGTGACTCTTTCCTATTTCCACGAATGAAATAAACGCTAAAAGGGGAGCGTTATGACGATGTAGAGGCGGTAAAAACAGCTTCGCAAAGGGCACTAGACAATATCAAACTTGAAGAGTTCTAAACATGCTTCCAACAGTGGGAAAAGAGACTTGAAAAGTGCATCTTGTAATGGGGAGTATTTTGAAGGTGACTGAAGTAATTTTGTAAAAAGCTTCATCAATAAATTTTTTATGACAAGAATCCGGTTTCTTTTGAGACCCTCCTGGTATTTACTGTGGACTGCCTGGCACCCGCCCGCTGACAGCATCAGTATCTCCGGCCGGCCGTATGCCATGAAATCGATTGCGAGAGGGGTCGTTCGCCCCGTATATGTAAAGAAACCTAATTTTGATGCAGTAAAAGCAAAGAAACATTTTCCACGTTAAGAGGCGGTTGAGAGTTTCCCAAAATTCTTTTCTACTATCTATTTATTTGTATTTAATATAAAATTTACTTTATATTCGACTAATCTTTTAGTTATTCCATCCACAGAACATTTTAAACACTTATTTTCTGGTTGGTTGCTAATGCTCATGGAGTTGGAGAATTTCCATTTTCCTTCTGGCCTCCCAATAACGTGTGACTAGTTGTGCTGTCAGTTCTCCATCTGTTTTTGTCAGGGCACTACACTGGAGCAGATGATCTCCATCCATCAATGAGTTCGGGTCCCTACACAGTGTGCAGGTCGGGGATTCAAAAATATTAATCCTGTATAGATGAGCGACCAAACAGTCGTGGCCAGTAGTCAGTCGGAAGATGGCAACAGTACTGCTTCTTGAGTAGTCTGGGATGGGATTTTTACTTCCTTGTAAAATTTTCCATTGCTTGTTGGTACTTTTTTCTTTGCATTCTTCTTTCCAGAATAAGTTGATTCTATTGTTTATATGTAGTTTTGATGTGTGGAATGAGGTTTTCTGTTGGCAGCATTGTTTTATTTGTGTTCCTTTTTTTTGCCAAGGAATCTGCTATTTCATTGCCTGTAATTCCACAGTGGGATGGAATCCACTGGAAGTGTATTTCTTTTTTTAGACCTTGTAGTATTCGTAATGAACTGTAAATATCAAGTATTCTATTGTTGTTAGGGTACAGTGAGGATAGGGCTTGAAGTGCTGATTTAGAATTGCTTAGAATCACTGCTTTAGAGAGAGACTTCACATGGTTGAAGAGTTGTTTCAGCAGCGAGGTGTTGATTGCTTCTAATTCTCCATCATAGTGGGTTGCTAGTGTGCCCAAACAGATGTAAAAATTGAATATTTTACTATATATTCCTGCTCCAGCATTACTTTCTTTGTCAAATATGGAGCCGTCTGTGTATATGTGTAGCCATGAGACTTGTGGATAATAAGTTTCAATTGTTTCTAGAGCTGGAATTTTAAGTGTTTCTGCACTTACATCCCTTTTTGACTCTATATTTTGCAGAAGGTTTACCCTGCTATTTATTTTAGGTTGTGACAGAGGGCAGATTGGAAGTGGGAGATGTTCAATTTTGTTTGTGTCTTCAAGGTTGTATATTCTCTGTAGGTTATAGGCTTTCTGCATAAATCCTTCTTGTGTTTTTAAGGTCCTTTCTCTGCTTTTGTAGTTCTTCCAGTGAGTATTAAAGGGGAGCCTTTGTAGTTTTTCATTTAGGAGGAGATTCTGTTTTTCCATTACATATTTAATTGGCAAGTTATTTGTAGCAATTTGCATTGCAGTAATTGGTGTTGATTAGACTGCTCCCATTATTACTCTGAATACTTGGTTCTGTAATGTTTCAAGTTGTGCTAGTTTGCTTTGACTTGCTGTATGTATCACCTCGCTTCCATAGAGGAGTGCTGGTTTGATGTAACTTTTAAAGGTGGTGTTGAGTGTATTGACAGAGGACCCCCATTTGCTGCCAGCTGGTCTTTTGAGTGTTGTTAATTTCTGAGTGGTCTTTTCTATGGTTTCATTAAGGTGGGTTTTCCAAGATAATTTAGAATCAAGTGTTATGCCTAGATATTTATAATTTTCTGTTTTTGTTAGTTGCTCACCATTTTGTGTTATTTTGATAAGCGGGTTTATGTGGCAAAGTGTGAACACTTGCTATTTTGTTTTGGATAAGTTCACAGTCATTTCGTTATCTGAACACCAGTTATATAGTTCTTCCAATGACTTGTTCATCTGATGTGGTAGCTTTTTCAGTTCTTTGTTACTAACTAATGTCCAGATTACTATGTCGTCTGCATACATGGCACATTTAACATTGTCTATTTTCTAAACATACGTGAAATCTAGATATTTTTGTTCGATTAACTTATGGTAGGGAAAGTAAATTAACAAGGATCGCCGACGCGGAAGCATTTCGACATTGTTTTGGTCATTAAATGACCATTATGTTCCCTTCCTCTGGTTCATTTAGGTTATGCCGGAGTGCAGTGCTTGAACATCTCTATTCTTTGCTGGCTATAATTTTACTAACAGTTAAAAATTAATTTGCACTGGTGTTCCTGCAAGGGACGGCTTTGTGACATAATTATATCCCAGTAGTTATGTTCCACTCCCTGGTAATGGGGCCACGCCGTGGCTCAGTGGTTAGACCGCTTGGCTCTCACCAAGGCGGCCCGGGTTCGATCCCAGGCGACCGCAAAGTGAGATTTGTGGTGGACAACACGGCGTTGGGGCGGGTTTTCTCCGGGACCTCCGGTTTCCCCCGCCATCTCATTCCACCGGTGCTCCATCTTCATCTCATGCATCATCAGTGTCACCGCCTGCGGTGCCGTATGTAGTAAAAGCGGGCGTTAAACACTACACATTTCCCTGGTAATGACCACCTGCAATTTTTATCTCTTAATGTAAGTACCTCTAGATAAAGACTCGAAGCCACTGTATTTAGTTCAGGAAATTACTTATTTATTACTGTCATATTTAGACCCAAATGACACATAATTAGCAGTTGCACCAAGAATAATGTCTTATTTTAATGCACAGCCAACTTCTTGGTCAGTAGTAAGTGAAAGAAGGTGGGGAACATTAGGTAATTCAGAGATAATAGTTACAATGGATATTCTCTGGTCATTCTCAATTTGAGATCATAATTTGCATTATACCATTCTATTAAACGGCACTGGAGCATATTTCTTCAGCTTAATATTTCCTCATTAGTAACAACGTTCTTATTACATCTAGAATTTGAGAACACGCTTATTTCAGCTCCATTTTTATTGCAAGATCATTAACTTAGGGTATTATACTACAAATAACTTCTTATTTCCATGCACTTGATTTTCATAGACATTAAGAGTAGGTAACATTAGTGAATAAAAATGTGAATATATTTTCGGAAAATGTATTATTGATATTGTGACTTTGTGGGTTCGTGAAATGAAAAGTCCAATTGCAACACTCAAAAATGTTCTTTATTTCCACCGACTTACAGTTGAACACTTGGCAATTACACAGGATTACGTAATGCATACAATTACGATTCACCAGTTCGTCCGTTACAATTCCACTGCACTCGCGATTACGTAAACTCCTCCGACGCACGCAGTCTTCTCGTCCGTTCGCTAGCTCGTCAAGCACTGACTAACTGACTGACTGACTGACTGACTCAATTCACTCACTGCAGCCCTTTTTATAGGAATATCACCGTCTTCTAGAAGTCTCTGGATTAGATGAAACAACCCGCACGTTCGAGAACCTAAGAGGAGGGTAAAGAGACGGCTCAGTGGCCCGCAACCCCTCTCCTAATCATCCCACTCAGTTAGTGACAGAGACTAATGGGAGGCGTGGCTCGGCTGCCTCTGGTCCCCTCCCAGCTGTTGCCTGTCGTGCCTTCCGCTAATTGGGTGACAATATTGAGTTCACTCTTTTGGTTAATATTTTTATCAGTTGAAAAATTCTCAGTTCCAAAAATATTAAGGAATGTGCAAATTCTGAACATTCCGTTTAGAGTATGGCGTTTTAACTGTGCGTTGTTTCCATGGATATACTGTACATGGAGTGTGCTGGCACCGGTCTCGCATGTATTACATAGCAAAGCGAGAAGACGTATCGGAAAAAATTTTACAACACAGAGATGTTTACCTCAGCTTATCAATACACGGTGAGTCAAGTATATGTATAATATTGTGACTTTGTGGGTTCGTGAAATGAAAAGTCCAATTTTACCACTCAAAAAATGTTCTTTATTTCCACCGACTTACAGTTACACTCTTGCCAATTACACAGAATTACGTAATGCACACAATTACGATTCACCAGTTCGTCCGTTACAATTTCACTTGCACTCGTAATTACGTACAATCTTCCGATGCTCTCACACAGTCTTCTCGTTGTACACTAGCACTGCATTCTTACACCAAGAACTCTGACTAACTCCCTCCCCTTGCACGACGTGTTGCTTATATAGGGTCCGCTTGACGATCTAGAAGGTTCTCGATTAGATTGAATGTCCCGAGTTTCCAGAACCTAGGAGAAGGGTAAAGAGACGGCTCAGGGGCCCGACATCCCTCTCCTAACCATCCCTTCTTAACGCTATAAGACAAACGAGGGGGCGGGGCGAACGCCGACCCGTCTCCTGTCGCCCACTCTATAGGGTGTTCCGATGCTCGCGTGACAGTATGTTCAGATATAATCATGTTTTCTGTACAGCAACGTCTCAGCCCCTCAAATTCCAACCTCTGTGGTACTCGTCCCAAGGGGTGGGCAACAGGAAGTAGGGGACTGACTGATGGGGTGATGTACGGTGGGGACTTGGTGTACCCCAGGACCGCTACGGCTGCCGAGAAGGCCCATCAGTAACCCCGAAAACTGGCAGAAGAGGCTCTGGTGTAATCCTCATCCACATCGACACACTCTCACCCCATTTTGGATGTGCCACGTTTGTCAACCCTAGTTTTAAGCTTCTTCCTCTTCTAGGTTTATTGTTCCCTTATAGCTTTAAGTGTTAGGTATATAAACGCCTGTCTCACCAGCAGGGATCTTTCCTATCTCCGTGGTACCTGTCCCACGGTTTCGGTGCAGCTTCCAACTTGTGTGCTCTCCGGAAGTCTCAGGCGCGAAGGTTGAGTGAACCCTCCTCATTAACCTTTTGTGCGACACTGGGTGCGGAGACGTTCCATTGTCATGTACACCCACGTAGCTCCGATGGGGCCGGGTCTCCTCGGATATCTCGGCGGACGCATATCGCTGTGGTGGACGGGGAGACCCGACGTGTTACCGCTGTCTGGAGCCCGATGTAATTAACCAACGTCTCATACATCGGCAGGCGTGAGAAAACATATCATATAGACACACGCTGTTTCCAATCGCTCTATTTGTGTTTCGTAACTTACTGTATGTAAGTTACAGTACTATAGATGTCTTCTGGACTCGTGACCTCCGCGGGATGAGGTGTGGAGGAGAGGGGAACCGTTGTCCGGTGAAGCAGCGAGTGAGCAATACAGTAAACATTCAGCAATCACCTGCAGAAAGTCACGTGCGTACTTGTGTGCAAGATGCACAACTAGATCAGTGCAGTAAGATTTACTTATCTTCTCACCAAGTCTCAAGATCTTAAGAAATTTAAGGATGTGCATTCGGAAGGACGTGAAATAGTAATTAGCGTTATAGATAAATGTGATGGAGCTTTGAAAAAAACAATATTCATATCCTGTTTCACAAGCTACACAACGGGCTGCCGCTTGTGTAATAGGTAGGCTGCATGTCATCTTCCCAGCGTTTCTATCTGTGCGCGACTCGTATACCATTACGTCACCTTGTGTATGTCTGTAGTGAACGCATTCCTTTCAGAGTCCATAAGGCCAGAACATAACAATAATATTTCACTCCTCTAATCGCCCAGATAAGGCCTGATAAGAACGATCACAGCGCTGGTCACTTGAAGGTTAATACGCCTCAACGCTTTGCCATGAGTACTGTATGCCCACAACAAGAAGGCTAGAGGGAATGAAGGGTAGAGGAGTTTGAACTGTTTATTTCCTCTGGTAACGGATCCGTTTACTAGGAAATGAGTGTATGAGAGCACATATGAGTTACCCATGCTGCCATTTATGTTTGTTGGATTAAAAACACCAATAGTTTTAAATGTACTTTCCATCCTTGTCATACTGGGAAGGTGAGCATAAACATCGTTGGGACAGCAAAAGTGATTACGCTACGCATCGCTCTAGCTTGCCTTCTTGTCGTGGGTCTACAGTAAACAACTCCAGGTATTGCTCGACAGATAAGTGAGGATTATTGACCTTCACATGACCAGCGCTGCTATGGTCCCTTACCGGGTCTTATCTGTTCGATTAGAGGAGTGAAATATTAGTAAATTGACGTACAGTAAGTTACGAAACGCAAATAAAGTGATTGGAAGCTGCGTGTGTCTATATGATATGTTTTCTCGCGCCTGCCGATGTATGACACATTGCCGTCCAGAACACATCATTATATCTGAACAGAGTATACACACAGTGGACTCGTCGTGTATGTGTGGTAAGCTAAGGTAAACATCTCTGTGTTGCGAATTTTTTCCGAGCCTTCTCGCTTTGCCATGTAGTAGGTATAGCCTGACCATGACAACCGGCTCACTGCGAAAGGAAATAAAACAGTAGCATTATATTACGGCTTGACCTTGCGTCTGCATACTCTTCCCGGGCAATGCTTCACTACTTCGCAGAGTAGTACGTTACATTGTCTTCGACTGTTGCAAATTTCATGGTCGTGCTGTACATCTGACGTCATTGATACTGTGTCCAGCTAACTTGTATCGCATGCGAGCGGACATCTCTCCGGGCTTTACTAATTATTATCTTTGAATTGCTATACTTTTTTTTTTTACTTACACCTTCGAAAATAGTTCCATGTGCTTCCTTGGGAACATGGACTCTCAGGATACTTTTGCATATGCTAGTTGCTTATCTTTTGGAAGATAACGAGTATATGATTCATAAAAATTAAATATATATTACCTTTGGTGTTTGAACTTGCGTTTATATTTCATGTTTATTCGCTTGTTTTTGTGAATGCTGATACTGTGGCCTCGAGTAGGCTACATATAACTTTTTGAGAGGCATTAAACAATACTTCAGTTAATTTTGGAAACTTCTTCCCCCCTCCCGGACACAAACAACTTTCTCTCGCAAACTCCAGCTTCTTAATGAGTCAGTGAAATAGTGTTGTCATACTTAATTGGTATAGCGTGTTTCATGAGTGAGGTGATGAAATGACGTAGGTAGATTATGCTACTGCAAGAGATTAGAGAGGTCTTATGTTCGACACCCAGCTCCTCAGACGTTCATTGTTATGTTGAGCGCAAGGAAAACTGAACTGAAAATCGAACTAAATTATATTACGTAAGTGACTGTAATAACTAAACGAAATAAAATGTTGAATCGTGAACAATATAATTCTATGAAATTTTGTCGCCAAAGGAGTCTATGCTACGCTAAGTAAGTCACAGGATTATTAAACACATTGTAAACTATCATTAATGAAATAAATTGTGCTATAACGTTTCCAAATCGCCTTTGTTTGTCTGTTACTGTTGTTTTCAAGGAGTAGGATTGTCTATCCTATTGTTAAAGCTTGTCTGAAAGCTGTTATTTTCTACCTTGATTACCTTCACTCAAGGTGTGCTATAGCTTTCACGGGGTTGCAAAACAATGGAATACATTTGGTGATTTAATTCTACAGGCGTTTGATTTCCACGAAAACAGTAATGCAGTCCGTTTGTTCTTACAGGGTCATACATTTGCATCTAGGTATTTCCAACTCTTAACAATATGGTTTGGTACCCCTTACTCGTTTTTAAATTTTTAACTTTTATATTCACCTTTGAAAGCTAATATTGGTATTTTCAATTATATTATTCTTGCAGTTCATTTTCTTATCTGGTATATAAATTTTACAGCATAAAATGACTTTATATCAATAGTGTTTCTTCTCGCGAGGTTTGCACTTTCAGGTAACCAATATTTGACTCCATCCAGTTAGTACCATATATATCATACTTTTCAATCAGGAGCACAGGAATGAAACAGCGAAATATATTATAATCAATGTCTAGTGCAGGGTTGATTCGGATATGACCTCTGTAATCGTTTCACTTCGATGGTGAAACTATAGGCTAAACCAACTATTGCATAGTTTTTCCTTGTAATTCTTTCTTATTTTCACATTATTACTATAACAACATTAACCTTAGCAACCCAAACTAATAATACGAAAACGATTATGTAGGATGGAAATGAAAAATTCTCATTGTAATGTAATCATATAACTTGGCCGTATTTTGTGACAGGTAAAGCACTTTTGAATTCAGTGGCTAGAATTACATTATAAAAACAAAGGACTCGTGGGCAGAGGAAAGAGTTACGTTAACACTGCTAACATAAACAACGAGGTGTATTATGGGGCCACATTTTATGTACGTCACACCCCGTATCGTAAGCAGAGGAATTATTGCATTTCGTCACAAATATAGATGTCGGGATATTCTGAAAGGCAATGTTTTGAGGCTTCCTAAACAAATAATAATAATAATAATAATAATAATAATAATAATAATAATAATAATAATAATAATAATAATAATAATAATAATAATAATAATAATAATAATAATAATAATAATAATAATAATAATAATAATAATAATAATAATAATAATAATAATAATAATAATAATAATAATAATAATAATAATAATAATAATAATAATAATAATAATAATAATAATAATAATAATAATAATAATAATAATAATAATAATAATAATAATAATAATAATAATAATAATAATAATAATAATAATAATAATAATAATAATAATAATAATAATAATAATAATAATAATAATAATAATAATAATAATAATAATAATAATAATAATAATAATAATAATAATAATAATAATAATAATAATAATAATAATAATAATAATAATAATAATAATAATAATAATAATAATAATAATAATAATAATAATAATAATAATAATAATAATAATAATAATAATAATAATAATAATAATAATAATAATAATAATAATAATAATAATAATAATAATAATAATAATAATAATAATAATAATAATAATAATAATAATAATAATAATAATAATAATAATAATAATAATAATAATAATAATAATAATAATAATAATAATAATAATAATAATAATAATAATAATAATAATAATAATAATAATAATAATAATAATAATAATAATAATAATAATAATAATAATAATAAATTCCCTCAGTTATTATTAGTGTTATTACTAGAAAAGTCTGTTGTGTGTTTTTTAACGTCGTCCAACGTAAGTCACTTCGGCCGATGAACGAAACGTATGACATAAACTTAAATGAGCCCAGGATCCATATAACTTAGAGTTACCCAACATTCACCCCTCAGGATAACGGAAAACCCCAAAAAAGCTTATATAGATAACTCATCCTGATCCAGATTCGAAATTGGTACCCCTTGAACGCGATGCAGACACGCTACAGGAGCGGTTTCTCTGTAATTGTGTAACATGAATATGTTTAAGAAAATCTGCCCTCCAAAATATGGTTCAAATGGAAAAGTTTTCTTTATTTTTTGTTTTCTCAAAACAGGCTTATTGATTTTGATTAAAACAGAACCCATTTAAAATAATTCCATAACTAAGTGCCTATACTGATAATCCTCTTCATAATTTTGTTATTGGATTGGATTACACTACAGAGAGGACTCGGCACCTAGTTCTAGTTGATGGTATTGTATCTAAGCCCCAAGTGGGACATCTCCGGGAGGAAGGAAGAGGCGAGAGGAGAGAGGATGGCCGTCCCAGGGACTCACGACAGTGCAGAGGGCAGAGTCCCTACACTTTATCAATTGGAAATTCCCCAGCAGGTCAGCACCTGACTATGGTTCAGAAACGACCCCACCGTCGACTCGGAGACCAGAGACCGTTCTACCAGAGGAGGAAGTTTTACTCAGAGCATATCATCCTGCCATTCACAGCCATGACTCCCGCCGACACTTCTCCCGTGAAAGAGACAGGAAATTCGGGGGATGTAGTTTACCTACCTGCGTTCCCCTGACGACCCGGTAAACCCCATGGGTCAGTTAGGCCGGCCACGGGAATCGAACTCAGAACTCCCGAATGTGGGCCACAGTCAAAACCGCCTGAACCATCCCGTTCGGCAATTTTATGTAACTAGCAAACCGTTAGAGATAGTAAAATTGTTCCTACATAAAAAGTAGAGTATAAAATATTTCATCACGGGTGCAGTTCACACAAATAACCTGTTGTATACACTAACCCAATGAAGGCATAAGACAAACATTCTAAGATCGAATATCGGTATTTAAAGATCAATATCGTTGTCAAATTTATACAAAAATGGTACCCTTCTATTGCTAATAAACAGTATAACCACATTTAACCAAACTAAAGAAGGCGGAGCATAACGCATTTTTTTTTTTTTTTTTCTTCAGATAATTGATGGCAACAGTTTTATGTTAGTACAAAAAGAAAGGAAATTCTTTCTTTATAGCCGCATATAATAAAGTTTAATAAATACCACTAGTGTATACTGTATTAAAGTATACTTTAGAGTATTTACAACTGCTATTTCCCAAACTCAGTAACATTTTCTGAAACTTCTTTTGGAAACAACTGTGAACAGGTATAGTGCGACCCATATTAATCTGGACCATTCCAATAGGCCTTAACTTTTGAACTAGTAATAGGACATACGTGCAACATTGGGAGAATATACTACACAATTGGGAGACTACATTACACTATTTACATTTCACAGAAAATGTTGGAAGTGTCCTCCATCAGCATCTATACATGTTTGCACTCGTCTCACCATATTCTCTGAAGTTTTACGGAGAGTATCCTCGCCAACGTTGAGGCCGCGCCGTGGCTCAGTGGTTTGACCGCTTGGCTCTCATCAAGGTGGCCCGGGTTCGATCCCAGGTGACCGCAAAGTGAGATTTGTGATGGACAACACGGCGCTGGGGCGGGTTTTCTTCGGGACCTCCGGTTTCTCCCGCCACCTCATTCCACCGGTGCTCCATCTTCATCTCTTGCCATCAGTGTCACCGCCTGCGGTGCCGTATGTAGTAAAAGCGGGCGTTAAACACTACACATTTTATTTCTTGCCAATGTTAGTTATGTCGGTTCGAATGGATTCCTTGAGAACATCAATTGTCCGTGGCCTATACTTGTACACTCCAATTTTAGGTACCCCCACAAGAAAAAATCCGGTGAGGTTAGGTCAGGGGTTCTGGGACTGGTTACAACTTCCATGGTGTCATTGGATGTATGGCACGTTGCTCCATCTTGCTGGAAAAACCTCTCAATTCGACATCATCTTGGTAAAACTTCAGAGAATATGGTGAGAGGAGTGCAAACATGTACAGATGCTGGTGGAGGACACTTCCATCATTTTCTCTGAGATGTAAATAGTGTAATGTAATCTCCCAATTGTGTATTATATCCTCCCAAAGTTGCACGTGTGTCCTATTATTGGTTCAAAAGTTATGACTTATTGAAAAGGTTCAGGTGCACATGGATCGCCCTATTATGCCACTTTTGATGAAAATTATATGTGTTAGTGTTCACTCATTGTTAAAACAAAAATAATCCATGGCATAATAGCTTTAAGCGGGTCAGAGCCGACCAATCCGACTGTCGGCCTCACGCCCACGCACGCAAGGCAGAGTTGGGCTATCCTCCAATGGAAAGGTTGAGTTGATGTGGTCAGCATCACGTATCCCTAGCCGGAAATGTTGGTGCTTTTGACCAAGTTTCGTTACCTACCGTAGCTCCTCAATTTCCTCACGATGCTGTGTGGGTACCGGTTCTATACTCGGGTATAAAAATCCAATCCGTCAGGGATGAGATTGAACCCTGGCACACCCATGGCAGGGAGCCAAAGCATAACTCTCTAGCCCACTGCGCCACGGAGGACTATTATTACTCTGTTAATGCAGCTACTCAATTCGTATTACAACAGCTTCCTTTTGTTGACGTCATAAGTACAGATAAATCATAGTGACCAACACCAATATAACATAGCTGGGGCCACCGCTTTGAGTGGGCGTAGAACTATCTAACAATTCTTTGAATCTGGGGAAGGCGAAAGGTTTTGTGAAATGCATGTACCTTAGTACCTGTATTGAAATTTAGGATGTGTCAGTACGATCGCAAACTGAAGGCTATCTTTTATCGTTCATTCTGTATTACTGTTCTTTTTTTCCCTTCCCCATTTCTGTTAAGCTAGTTTTTACTGTAATAATGATGATAATATAATAACAACAATAATAAAAACAATCGATAAGAACCGCGAGATGCGAAAAGTTGAATGCCAAGGCTCGGAGGCTTCGGGCTGAAAAAGCAAACGAAAGTAGCGTAAACATTGCGCACCAAAGATTTTTGAATGTGAGCACATTCACTAAAGGGTAAACATGAATAGTAATTTTCCACAATGTGGAGAAGGGATCCAAGCGTGCGCGGTATTGGAAGGGGGCCCAGTGTTGGCCGACAGGGAGAGGAACGACGAGAGAGGGGGGGTCATTCAAGAGGGGCCGACTGAGATGCTTTGGCTCAGTGGTCGCTGAACAGCGACGGGTCGCGAACGTGGTAGCTTGGGTGACGTGTGTGGCATTTGTTTCGTCTTGGGAAACTGCTCTGCACGTTCCGGTAGGTCCTATTGTTTATTGCTTTGCCTTCGAAATTCATAATTTTGTATAAATTTCATTTTCATTATATTTTTGTTTCAATATGTATACTAATTTTTTGTTTTGGATGCATATATCAGCTTCTGCTAAAACTTTTAATTTAAAATAACTTATTTTCTTCCAACGTAAAAATATTAATTTGTGATCATTAAATGAATCTCTCTTAAGATCTGTATTTTTAACCTAAATTGCAGTAGTCAAATTTATTAATATTTATAAAGACTCCTACAAAAAAAAAAAAAAAATAATCTAATGAACAAATCTTTATCGAAAATTTATCCTTTAAGAATACCCATGACTGAAAATTTGAAATCCTGAACTATAACTTTAGTTTTTTAATATTTATACCACAAATCTAACTTAGTGCAAATATGATGTAGCTCAAAGTTTATCAATTTCAATGTTATAGTTTGGAAAATATACTCAAATTTATTTATTCTTGGTTACGTCACCTAAAAAGTCCCTTGCGATAAAATAACTTAAATTTTGGCCTAATATTTTAACAAAAGGTTCCCAATACATCCATTTTTTTGAATTTAGGTTTCTATGTGCCTCAATAACTTTAGGATCCAGGAATTTTTAAAGCTATGAATATGGGTATTTTGCCCGAAATTTGAAATTTTTGTGTTTTGAAGTAAAGAAAGTGTGCTTGAATGCATCTCACAATAAAACCCAGGGAAATTTATATTCACTTTCTCTCTATGAACGTGTGTAGTAAGTTTCATTATTCTAACATTAAAGTGGAAACAAGGAGCATTTTAAGTGAAATTTTCAATATCGAGAAAACAAGGATAAAAAATTAGAATTCATATTTAACACTAGCATTCAGATAACTTACAAACTAGATTAGAGCATTTAAAATGGCTTTTGGATGCTATCTAATCATTATTTGGATTCAGAAAGGTTTGCACTATTTTATAAACTAAAAGGAGGAAAAGGTGACTGTTTGAAAATTTTCATGTAATTTCACTCATACATATCCTTAAATTGCTCTAGTCAAATTTATTAATAGTTATAAATACCTCTAAAGAATATAAACTAATCAACAAATCTTTATGTAAAATTCATCCTTTAATTAAAATCTCCAGTAAGACCGAGTAGATTTACTTATTTCATTTAGTATTCTATCATGATTTCTTCAGATCTCCTTTAAGTATTTAAGCATTGCAAATATTTTAGCTATAAATTTCACCATAATTTTTTCGTTACTTGTGAACTCTAATAGATATAATGTCCTTACGATACAATGTCCTAGAATATCTAGTAGAAAAATAGGATATACTGCAAATTAGAACTGCAACTTTAAAAAAATGGATACGTGCATTGACAGTCAAGGAGAAGTTAGCTGCAGTATTCAATTTCATTAAATATGTATTATAACTCAATAATTAATTACATTGCTTGAAAATTGATGGTAGTAGTGCTTATTAGGTTAAGTTTAAAGAATATGCTGTAAGTTTATTAGTTCTAAATGGGGCTATAATGGGAACAAAATTACAAAAATGGAAAACATATCACTTATACATCTATCGTGAGAAACCTTACGTAAGTAAACTTATAAGCAAATTTTTATGAAACATTCTGTTATTTATAAATTATATATCGAAGGTATTCGTGTGTAATAAGTTATTTCAATTTCCTGTCATAGACACATTTTGTCATAACTGAAATCAGCTGAGCTGTGAACGAAGTAATTTATGATTTTTGTTTTTGGTTCTCTGATATGTAATTAAATATACATATATTTACTAACAGCACCAGTGGTATATTGAGATTTGTAGTCTGGAAATTAATTGCTCTTTCACACTGGCCGTGTGTAGGCTAAAGTACGGAAAGACTGAGTCAGACTGAAAAATTCAATGTCATATGCCACATCCGTGGTTCAAATCCCGGCTATGGCATTGAATTTTTCAGTCTGACTCAATCTTCCCATACTATAGCCTACACCGGCTAGAGTGAAAGAACAATTAATTTCCATCAATTGACCTAATAGTGGTTAACTATAAAGCTCGGGCCTTAAAGTACTCACATGTTGTAAGTCGCCATTAAAGTAGTTGTCTCATGTGTTTATGTGAACTCCTAAGTGGTTTACCGGGAAAAACATGAGTCAGTTGGGGAATTTAATGTCGTATCGGCACGTTGGCCATTGTAGCTCAAGGGCTAGAGCGGCTGGATGGCAGCCAGAAGATCTGTGGTTCAAATCCCGGCTATGGCATTGAATTTTTCAGTCTGACTCAATCTTTCCAGAGAGTTGTAGTGCTACAGCTCAACAAACGTCATAATGTTCTCTGTGGTTCATGACATATTCATTTCTGTTCTAGCCCGCCTCGGTAGCGTGGTGGTAGCATGTATGCCTCACGTTCAAGAGGTCCCGAGTTCGAATCTCGGTCAGGGTGAGTTACCTGGATAATGTTTTTCCGGGGTTTTCCCTTATCCTTAAAGACGAATGTCGGATAACCCTAAGCTCTATGGACCCTGGGCTCATTTGAGCATCATTTCACCCAATGATGAGCATTCATCGTCCGATATGACTTAACGTTGGAGGACGTAAATTACAACAACAATAAATTCTGTTCTAAATATATAGCGGTGAGAAAGAACCTATTGGACAAAGAGACAGAGAGGGAGGGAAGTGTCCCATAATTTAGTTAATACTGCGAGTAAAATTATTGTTAACAAATTGAATGTTTGATTTTTAAATCCTTTAACATCTCCTCTCAAAGAGACAAAGTTCTTTCAAAGAATGAATGAGCATCTTCCATTTTAATAAGAGGTTTACTGTTTTGTACTGATACCTTAGCAATTTCTATAATTAAGATACGTTAAATAAATATCATAAAAAGCAATTGTATTACTATTACTTTGCTAGCTAGGCTCTTTAAAATCTGGAATGATAACTTAATTCTTTATAATTATTTCAACATATTTTAGAGGCACTTTTATATTTCTCAAATTATTTTAACTGTAATTTCTCAGTAGTATAATATTCCTAAAGATGAAGTAAACATTGTGCTATATCCACAGAAGTGAGGGTGAAACATTCACAGATCTTTTGTTTCTCAACAACTCCTTTACCTCACTTCCTCATAACAATGCAAATTATGGAAATTTTGTATAGCCCGTAAGCGTCTTTGGTGGTGAAAGCGTTATGCAAAATTTCGAATAATTAAGTTAAAACGCGCCTTGCGGTCTAGCAGATTAAAAACATGCGAAGTTGAAGTTTCCTACAACTGTGAAGGCCATTTTATTACTCTGTCTCTTAAGAAGTTCTCTGTATTTCCGGACAAGTTCATATTTTAGTTTCTCTATGTCTACTAGCAAGAGGCAATCCACCAAAAAATTTGACACCGGGGTTTCAACAAAAAATATATGTTCTTAGGTCCCTTGAATCCTCTTTCGCCTCAAAAAAGTTGGAAAAGAAGTCAGCATTTAGGCGTTCAGAGTCACCCAAGGTGTTTCAGGAAGGCGTTAAAAAAATTCACCATAAGAACTATGCTTTTTCAAAACATTATTTTAATGAATAACAATTTTCATTAAAATACCATACAATTAATGTATTTATGTAGCCGAAAATTTACACCTTGGATTTTCTGGGAACAGCCAGTGAAGTTCGCTTAATTCGAAAGATCTTTTTGTTTGTTTTTTATAAGTGGTAAACTTTAAAAGGATGTTTTAATGAATTAGAGCCAGCTGAAAAATTGAATACCACGGTCTGGATTTGAACCACGGATCTTCTGGTTTCCGTCCAGTCGCTCTAACCCCTTGAACGACCATGGCCAACATGCCGACGCGACATTAAACTCTCCAACTGACTCATTATATTTTCTCGGTAAACCACCTTAGAGTTCTGATAATCGAGATACACATTTTTGGCGACTTACTATTGTAAGTGCTTAAATACCAGGATTTTTATTGCTGAATATTTTAATGTAAATTTATATTGAGGAATTAATCCTTAAAGAATTAATCCATTTAAATACATTACTCCTTTAATTAATTAGAGCCAACTGAAAAATCCAATGCCACGCCGGGAACTCTAAGGTGGTTTACCGGTAAATTATAATGAGTCAATTGGAGAGTTTAATGTTGCGTCGGCATGTTGGCCATGGTGGCTCAAGGGGTTAGAGTGACTGGACGGAAACCAGCAGATCCATGGTTCAAATCCCGGTCGTGACATTGTATTTTTCTGTTGGCTCTAATTAAAACCCCCATATACCGGAGTAATGTATTTAAAAGGATTAATTCTTTAAGGATTAATTCCTCAATATAAATTTACATTAAAATATTCAGCAATAAAATTCCTGGTTATTTAAGTACTTACAATAGTAAGTTGCCACAAATGTGTATCTTTGATATGAGAACTCTAATTGGTTTACCGGGAAAATATAATGAGTTACTTGTAGAGTTTAATGTCGCGTCAGCGTCAGCCATGGTAGCTCAAGGAGTTATAGCGACTGGACGGAAACCAGGAGATCTGTGGTTAAAATCCCGGCCGTGGCATTGATTTTTTCAGTTGCCTCTAATTAATTAAAATACCCATATATTGGAGTAATGTGTTTAAAAGGATTAATTCTTTAAGGATTAATTCCTCAATATAAATTTACTTTAAAGCATGTCTTTAAAAAGCTCAACCTTTCCCGTTATCCGTTGATATCGATTTACATTGTTCAATGCTACGTAATTTTTTGAACACCCTGTCTCTGTGCACCTGTTTCTCGCCATGTCGTTGAAAATTTCAAAGCTATACCCAGGCAGTTTCAAACACCTGATATTCGATACAGTTTCCTCTTTACTTTTTCTACCTACAGGGAAATGTGCAATGAAATTTTATTTGCAAATGTTCACTTCCTTTGTCATGAAGCAGATAAGAGTAAGCTTGCACAAAAATAACTTGTAGAGGCTACATATATAAAATAATTGATACTGGGTGGAGAAAGTCATGTAAATGTAACAAGTTTCTTCTTTGTCAGTTCAGGCACTAGGCATTTGTGCCTGTTCTTTCTTCGCATTCCATCAAATATTCCCATCTATTTCTAGGGCGTCCTTCTTCCACAAGAATTATATCTTCTTATTAAAAGCAGTACTCTTTCTTCGTCCATTCTATTCATATGCTATTTCCAGGTTTGTAGATTTTCTTCTGTTTCGTCCTGTAATTTATATATGCCTAGTTCCTCTCGAATACCTTCATTTCTTATTAAATCTCATTTAGTACATTGTTTAACTCTTCTCAACAACCCCATTTCTGCTGACTGTAACTTACTTTTATCTATTTCTTTTAATATCCTAAACTCACTTCCACAGAGGAGCACTGGAACTGCCATTGTTTTATAAAATTTTAACTTTGTTTCTTTCCTTGACATATTTTTAAATATTCTAACAACATTTATTCAAAAAAGTTCTTATTTTTAAATAAATTTTTGACATTTTATCCTGGTAGGTACTATCCGGACCTTAAAATTCTTTGAACAAATGACACTGTAAACTTAAGGAATATTTACTGTAATGACACAACAATGTGAACTCTTCACATGTTTCAAGTTAGGGAAATACAAAAACAAAACACTTATTCATAATATTCTTTTGGTCACATTTTATAAATGTTGACATTAGAACAGGTGTCAAATTTTAATTTTCTTGAATGTGAAATAACATATGGGTTGAAAATAGATATGAATACAAAATTAAACAAATATAATTAGATAACACTAACTATAAATAAATAACCCATGGCGCGACAGCCCTTATAGTGACAAGGCCTACCAACCCGACTGCCGGCCTCACACCCACTTACGCACGGCAGAGGTGGACGATCATTCAACCAATACGGGGAGGAGCTGTGGTCAGCATCTCGGCATCCCCCAGCCGGAATGTTGATTTCCGTGACCAGGGCCGCTTACGTATTGTGAGCTCCTCACTATCCTCATCATGCTAAGTGGGCACCGGTCCTATACCCGGGACCTAAAATCCCCACCACATGGGTGGGATCGAACCCGGGCCGCTTTCCGTGGCCATGCTGCCTTAGCCCGCTACGCCACGGCGCAGGACGTAACTATAATAAGAACATTAAAAAAAATTAGACACGACTCGATAATGAAACTTTGTAAGGCAATGGCTGTCAAAATTATAACTTATGGTTCAGAAATGTGCAAGATAAAAGGGAATATACAGATAGATGAAATGAATTTTCTCAGACCAATAGCACGACATACAAAATAGATAAAAGCAAAATCTTGAAGTAAGACAGCAACTGAACGTAGTAGAATTAAATAAACCAATCATTGAATAACAAAGATAATTGGAAACAACACTTGGGCAGGGTGACAGATCAAAGGATCCCCAAAGCAGGATATAACTATAGACCCACAGAACGAAAGAACACAGAACGACCAAGGTAAAGCTGAACTTAAGAAGATTTTGGAGCCTGAAAAAGATAAAGGGACCTAAATCGTGAATAAGAAGATTCATAAGATAAGACCTGAAGCTTTCCTGGCGATGAATATGCTGAAATTGTTCTCTGGAAGCAAGTCAGGGGAAAAGACGATAAGGAGTGTGCATCTCTCCCATCATCAGGATATTTATTAAATGTAATAACCACAGATGAATCACTGATAAATATCTTAATGATGAGAGAGATGCACTGCCCGCCTCGGTAACGTAGATGGTAGTGTGTCTGCCTCACGTTCAAGAGGTTCCGAGTTCGAATCTCGGTAAGGGTGAGCTACCTGGATAAGGTTTTTTCCAGGGTTTTTCCTTATCCTTAAAAAGACGAATGTTGGGTAGCTCTAAGCTCCATGGACCCTGGACACATTTGAGCATCTATTTCAACCATATTCATGCACCATCCGATATGACTTAACATAAAAAAAAACTCCCGACTGATGACTTGCTTCCCGAGAACAACTTGAGCAGGAAGATTCATTTCTCCTGAAATAAATATTCAACAAAATAACGATGAATCTGGTGGATGTAAAAATTTCTTTCCTCCTTCAAAGTCGGCAAGAAAGCCCTTTAGGGTTATTGAAAGACGCATTGACATATAATCTGTGACTTCTATAAATATGGATTCCTATGCATTAAAATGTTTAAAATATCGAAATTATTTAAGTATGTCCTATAATTTTTCAAATATTACTCTAACAAGCACTCACAGGTTTAACTTTAAGCTTACGGTGCTTAAAACATATATTCTTCCTTAGACATGATTCCAGTCGTTATTTGATTTGCAGCATACGATTGTCGTTTTTCTTCAAATGCGGAGGTATAAGTTTTAGACATTCATCTGTTAACACAAGCTTGTATTTGTGGAGGGATTTTTTTTTATACATCTAAAGATATTGAGTAAAATTTGAAAGAGTTTTACTAACTCCGGGGAAAATTTCGTCTGAAATATATTTAGCCACCTAACTTAAAAATTTGTCAAGTTTATTCTCAGAGACATTGAGAATTTATCGCTCTGTTTTCCTGCAAGGAGAATGAACTTTATTCTTAATCTCATTGAGAAATATTATGTACCTCCATAGTAAGCACAAATTAAAAATTTTAAAAATACGCTTAATGTTCGTCCGATGTGCATAAAAATTGTGAAATGTACAACAGCATTCGAAACATGCAATTATAAGCCTGAAAGCTTGACGTATAGGAACATGAAATGCATTGCAAAACTTATATCTTAAAAAAAAGGAATAAACATATATTTACATATAATCTAATGTATATTTGTAACATTCAAAAAGTAATGTTTTCTGTTGATAAGTGAAAGTGATGCCAGGCAGAATTGTTTTCTACGTGTATGGAATACTGTTGATTCTACTTAACGAGAAAAAGCAGCAAAGTTACAATTAGGATAATGGTTACTCGGAAGTTTTCTTTCTGATTCCGTAGCTATGCTCCTGTAATATTTGATGAAATAGCAATTAAGGAATTAAACATTACATGCGAATTGTTCCGCTGTAAGCAGGATGGACTTGCCTTCTGTTTGCTTAGGATTCTGCCAAAGCTTAGCTGTTACATCGTGCCCATCCATGTATATTGCTCGAAATACAATATAATCCGCTTTTGTTTTTACATGCTTCTCTGTAAGGTAATAACCATAACAACGATAAAAGTCAGTAAGCTTATTTTATCATAACAGGCATTACAAATCCTCTGTCGGTATGGGTGGGTGAACGTCGGCCTACCCATCTAAAGTCCCGGGTTCGAACTCCAACCCAAGAGATGGTTTTAAAGTAAGTTTAAAAGCAACAACCCCATATCACTAGATTTAAAAGAACTCCTGCGGGACGAATGTTCGGCACACCGGTGGCAGTGATATGATCGTGGCAATTGATAGCGTTATTAACAAACAAAATAAAGGAAATTCAATGTTTTTTTTTACATTAGCCATGTCTAGAACACGATTTTGAAATGTAGAGCAAGTGTAGAGCAAATGTAGAGCAGAGATTTGAACCGGATATCGGCGGTTCAAATCCTGGCTGTAGCATTGAATTTTACAAGTCTGATTTTACCTTTCGAAAACAAAATAATATTTCTTAAAATTGAAAAGTTATTACAATTACTCTTGAAATAATTTTAAATTTTGTCGCAATTGTCGGGAAAACCGATGAGAGAAAGAGGATATAACCTATCATAAAATGACGAACATCGACAAAAAAGTTACCATCATGTTATTACCTTTTCTGATACTTTCCTACGACAAACATAACAAGCACTCATTGTGTTTAGCCCAAAAGTTTGATATTGACATTTCACAAAAATTACATCCTAATCGCAAACAGAGTTTCTATGAAGGCCTATTCGGCGCCTAGAAAAGCCCAACACAAAATCGATATGCCGGGTGAATGTTAGGAAGTTTAGGATCTTCCAAATATACGACACGATTTGAAGAAAATAATCTGTCAAATCACCGAGGTGACAATTGTTGTTATTTATGTTTTAAAAAATGACTCTTCCAATTTAGATCGAAAAATCAACTAGATTCTGCACAATGATGATGATGAGGATAATAATATGTTTCTTTCTTTCTTTCTTTCTTTCTTTCTTTCTTTCTTTCTTTCTTTCTTTCTTTCTTTATTTCTTTCTTTCTTTCTTTCTTTATTTCTTTCTTTCTTTCTTTCTTTCTTTCTTTCTTTCTTTCTTTCTTTCTTTCTTTCTTTCTTTCTTTCTTTCTTTCTTTCTTTCTTTCTTTCTTTCTTTCTTTCTTTCTTTCTTTCTTTCTTTCTTTCTTTCTTTCTTTCTTTCTTTCTTTCTTTCTTTCTTTCTTTCTTTCTTTCTTTCTTTCTTTCTTTCTTTCTTTCTTTCTTTCTTTCTTTCTTTCTTTCTTTCTTTCTTTCTTTCTTTCTTTCTTTCTTTCTTTCTTTCTTTCTTTCTTTCTTTCTTTCTTTCTTTCTTTCTCTCTCCCTCTTTCTCTATCTTTCTTTCTCTCTATCTATTTCTTTCTCTGTGTCTTTTTCTCTTTTTCTGTCTTATTTTGTGACTTTCTATCCTTCTCTTTTTCTTTCTTTCTTTCTTTCTTTCTTTCTTTCTTTCTTTCTTTCTTTCTTCCTTCCTTCTTTCTTTCTTTCTTTCTTTCTCTCTCCCTCTTTCTCTATTTTCTTTCTGTGTATCTATTTCTTTCTCTGTGTCTTTTTCTCTCTTTCTGTCTTATTTTCTGACTTTCTATCCTTCTCTTTTTCTTTCTTTCGTTCTTTCTTTTTCTCTCTCTCTTTCTCTCTTCCTTTCTCTCTTTCTGTCTCTGTCTCTTTCTCTCTTTCTTTCTTCCTTTCTTTGTTGGTTTGTTAGCTTCTTTCTTTCTTTCTTTCTCTCTCTTTCTATCTTTGTGTCTCTTTCTCTGTCTTTCTTTCTCTTTCCTTATCTCTCTTCCTCTCTTCCTTTCTCTTTTTGTCTCTGCTTTCTTTCCTTCTATTTTATTTCTTTCCATTTTGTTTCTTTCTATTTATTTATTTCGTTCTTTCTTTCTTTCTCTCTCTCTTTCTCTCTTCCTTTCTCTCTTTCTGTCTCTGTCTCTTTCTCTCTTTCTTTCTTCCTTTCTTTGTTGGTTTGTTAGCTTCTTTCTTTCTTTCTCTCTCTTTCTATCTTTGTGTCTCTTTCTCTGTCTTTCTTTCTCTTTCCTTATCTCTCTTCCTCTCTTCCTTTCTCTTTTTGTCTCTGATTTCTTTCCTTCTATTTTATTTCTTTCCATTTTGTTTCTTTCTATTTATTTATTTCGTTCTTTCTTTCTTTCTTTCTTTCTTTCTTTCTTTCTTTCTTTCCTTCTTTCTTTCTTTCTTTCTTTCTTTCTAATTTTCTCTCTTTCACTCTTTCTCCCTCTTTCTCTCTTCCTTTGTTTCTTTCTGTCTTTCTGTCTGTCTTTCTTTCTCTCTTTGTTTCTTTCTCTCTTTTTCCCTGTCTCTTCCCCCCTCTCTCTCTCTCTTTCTTTCTGTCTTTCTTTTTCCTTTATTCCTTGCTTTCTTTCCTTCTGTTTTCTCTCTCCATTTTCTTTCTTTCTCTCTTTCTCTTTTTCTCTCCTTTCTTTCTTTCTTTCTTTCTTTATTTCTATTTTCTTTCTTTCCTTCTTGCTTTCTTTCTATTTTCTTTCTTTCTTTTTTCTTTCTATTTTCTTTCTTTCTATTTTCTTTTTCTTTCTCTCTTTCTCTGTTTATCTGTTTCTTTCTCTCTGTTTCATTCACTCTCTTTCTCTCTTTCCAGTTTCTCTCTCTTTTTCTCTCTTTCCTTCTTTGCTTTCTTTCCACATCTTGCTCATACAAATAGAAATTTAATTTTAAGTCATCACAAGCGACAAGCTATTAATATATTTTAGTATCACTTAATCACTCTTCCAGTAGTGTTCTTCGAGTCACAAAACATTAATAAAACTATTTCTGTGAAGGTTTATGACGATTAACGTGAAGTAAATGGAGACTTTTGTAATAATAATCATGTAAATACAGTGCATAATATATTTTTAATGAAGCTTGTTTATGATGGTTATTGTTTACAGCAGCCATTTGGCACAATCTGCATGACATAAACGATTGCATGCAGAAACGGCGGCTGTCAGACCGAGTCTAAGCGCCATGTGATATATGACATAATTTTTTTCTCTACTCTATTGATAACGAAGTTCAGATACATTAATCTGCACTATCAGGGAGATGACCTAATGTAAACAAATAAAAATATTTGCCATTAAAACCCAGGCTCGCAGCCAATGGATTACGTCACGAATTATTAACAGAAGCCTATTACTTGGTCCGCCAAGCTAAATTATTAGACACATTTTTCATCGGCTATCAGAAACGGCATGTGCTTGCTCCTGCAAAAATAAACGCATATTTAACAAGCTACAATACTCTCTCAAGGTTGCTTAATTAACATACCGCTGGATGTCGCTAAAGGAACATACATAGATTTTGTTTCTATGGCACAACAATCCAGACTGTTATGAGCGTATGCAAAACTGTTCTGATGTCGAACAACTGAATTTTTCCTGGTGACGTATATGTTATAGACGTTCTCGGGCTTCGAGCCAGGTAAGATGTTGTGACATCGACGTTTCGGGAGCGTGCATCTCTCCCATCTTCAGGATGCTGAATGACTTTAGGTCCAGAGATCCAGAGGTAGTCCTATTCGGGCGGGGCTTCTCCCCGTCCTGGTGTCTATGTCGCAGTACCTAGCCGCTTTGCGGCTTTACCTGCGAAATGAGCAGTGTGGCGGTATGTTCTGCTAGGGCGTTATGTTTTGAATTTTAGGGAAATTTGGGTTGGGATGCCCTTGAATAATCTCAGAAGGGAGCTGCATTTTGGCGTTCCACCGTTTTGGGAGACACGATTTAATGTTTTTGCTCCGTTTTGGTTACGGGTTGCATATCGCTTGAGCCATCAGGCGTAAATATGGGTCCTAGAGACATCTGGGGTTTCTCTTGGGTTAACCAAGAGGCCCCAAGACGTCTCTTGGTAGTTTGTAGGATGGTAAGCGTCTTTGTTCCCTCTGTTCATATCTGCCCAGGGAGTTCACTAAAGGGTTGTTATGGGTTTGGATTTTGTCGTACATTGATCGTGCCCTCTCGCGGATGACATCGACAGTATACGGGATCTTGGAGTGCTCATGCAGGATATGAGCAGGAAATCTCCAGTCTGTATGGTATATGATACGAAGTGCCCCGTTCTGCAGCGTGCGAAGCCTGACGAAAGTGGTATTAGCCACTGTTCCCCAGATCTCATAGCCGTATAGAATCATAGGCGGTATGATCGCCCGATACAGCTGGAGTTTGAGACGGATGGGCATGGTTGAGCGCAATATAGGGAGCGCGACGTGCCCCAGCTGGACCTTGCCCTTGACGTGCGCAACGTAAGTTAATTTACGGTCCAGCGTCACTCCGAGATACTTCGCCGTTTGCACCCATGGGATTCTACGGCGCCGTAAAACGAAGTTCTGCTGTAACCGGTTGGCTCTGGTTTTCACCAGGAGAATTGCAGAGCTCTTCTCCGGGTTAATTGCCGGCTGGGGGCGACCCATAAGCCCTAAAGTCATTCAGCATCCTGAAGATGGGAGAGATGCACGCTCCCGAAACGTCGATGTCACATCTTCTTACCTGGTTCGAAGCCCAATAACGTCTAGAACATGTTCTGATGTCGTTTGTGGCTCTCTTACTAGAAATTCGTAGTTCTATTTCCGATTCTGGGCTCGGCCTTTACTTCCGATTGGCATAAAGGCGAAAGTGGTTCGCGGACCACGGTAAAAGCTCTAGGTTCTCTCGTTCCATCAACATCCTCATTAGTTGCATGCAGCGTAAAGTTAAAGATCCCAAAGATTTAACCGCACAGCTATTGAACCACTTTCTGGCGTTCATACAGAACACCTAGGTCTCGTTATTGGAAAGTGACGTGTACAACATGCTGATTCTATATATCCCCATATTTCCTCTTAAGACTTTCCACTTCAGTAACAAATAACTCCTCATTTGGAATCCCAAGGACCAGAAAATCTAGATGTCCTTCCAAACTTCCCAGCATAATTGTTTTTTTTTTTTTTGTTAATTTATTATCCATCGATCAGCAATTATGCTTTACAGATGTTTGTTATAAGATACATAGGAGCAGGACACAGAACAATGGAGGTAGCCGTGAACGACTCCTCTAACTAAATATGAAGGATAACTAACACAAATTGAGAACTTAAAGTCTGATAGTAGTAATCACGTGTCTGAGGCATATGTGCAGGAGACGTCACTCAGGAGAAGATCTTGGGGCAGTCTGCGCTTCAGGCGAGCTGGTTGG
Organism: Mantis religiosa; assembly: GCA_030765055.1. NCBI lineage: Eukaryota > Metazoa > Arthropoda > Insecta > Mantodea > Mantidae > Mantis > Mantis religiosa. The sequence continues at coordinate 37,889,867 of CM060953.1, forward strand.
CGAGTGCGAGCACCGAGATTGTAGGTAACAGCTCCAGGGACCTCCTGAAGATGGTAAAAGAATGGACGTGCCAGGCGTCGGATGTATTGGTGAACGGGTAGAAGACCAAACTCGGATGAACCATGGCGCGTTTGTAACTGTACGAAGCACCCTGTTTTGTAGTACCTGCAGTCGGCGGAGATTAGTCTTACTGGTGCCACCCCAGACTGGAGCAGCATAAAAATTATTGTGCTGGTATCAGGATGCCATTATGAATCAGTTTTGCATTTAAATCATGTGAATTATTTTAGTTTCAGAATGATTAAACGCACTTTCTGAGATTACATTGCCATTTTAGACGACGTAAAACATATTTTACTTCAGTTTTTAGTTGTAGTTAAAATGATATCTTGATATGTTTAGTTAAATTAATAATTATAAAAATTCTTACTGAAAATATAATTTATAAATTCATGCTAACTCTAATGGTTAATGAAGAATTATATGTTTTATATAGATAGGATTTTTTATGAAGTCTTTAAGTGTTTTTTTTTAATTTACGTCCGCCCTAACGTTAAGTTATATCGGACGGTGAATGAATTGGGTGAAATGATGCTCAAATGTTCCATGGAGCTTAGAGTTACCCGACATTCGTCTTGAAGGATAAAGGAAAACCCCGGAAAAAACCTTATCTAGGTAACTCACCCTGACCGAGATTCGAACTCGGGACCTCTTGAACGTGAGGCAGACATGCTACCATCTACGCTACCGAGGCGGGATAGTCTTTAAGTGTGATTATTATTTTATCACAAATGTTTGGATGAGTAGACCCAGGCTGAAAAATGCAATGCCATAGCCGGGATTTGAACCACGGAACTCTTGCTCTCCGTGCGGTTGCTCTGAACCACTGAACTACTATGGCAAAACATGCCAACATGACATTAAATTCTCCAACTGACTCGTGTGTTGTCCCGGTAGACCACTAGGGGTTCCCGTATGCTATGAGACACGCACCTTTTGTGGCGAATAACTATGGTTAAACCACTTTTTTTAGGTAAATTGATGGAAATATTCCATTTAGCCGTGTGTAGCCTAAGGTTTAGAGTGGAAGAAATGATTATTTCCATCAATTTATATAAAATAAAGACATAGTGGTTTAACTATGAAGTCTGGGACTTAAGTATTTACAGCATAGTAAGTCGCCACAAAAAGATGCGTGAAACCCCTAGTAGTCTACCGGGAAACATACGAGTGAATTGGAGAATTTAATGTCATGCCGGCATGTTGTCCATGGTGGCTCAGTGGTTTACAGTAATCACATGGAGACCGAAAGATCCGTGTTTCAAATCCCGGCAATGGCATTGAACTTTTCAGTCTGGCTCTGCACATCCAAACCTTAGCCTATATACGGCTAGTATGGAAGAAATGAATATTTCCATCTACCACAAATGTTCTTCACCAGGTGTCTACAAAGTGCCGGGGTATGATTCTGTGTGCTCCCCATTAAAGTACTATCACGTCTATCTCCTGTAGTTGGTATTTGGATTAGTGGCACGGTAAAGTGGGTTCTAGATTTTCTTTTGTTTGGTTTCCTTGATTCATCTCTTAGGACCGGCATTCAAACAGAGTTTTTGAATCGTGTGACGCTATTGTTTTTGAAGGCGTTCATATTTAATTTGCATGAGCCGTTCTTAATTACCAGTCCATAGACTTCTTCATATACGTTCAATCCTTTCTTCCTTAGTTCTTTTGATCTATTGCCATGGTGTCGTGTGTTTCTCAGCGTTCATCCCCACGACTTCAACCCTAAAACATGTGCAAGACATCTGGTATTTTCAAATAATTAAGAAATGTCATAGTCATGTAGTTTCAGTGGCAACCCTTCAGAGTTCCTTTTTAAAATACATCATCAAGCCTGAATTTTAAATATTACCTAGTAACTTTCTTTATCAAACATAACTGCGCAGAACTTTCCCGTATCATTAGTATTTCTAGAACAAGCTAAGTCATTGTTTAATTTGGGGAGTTCTAATCCAAGTGTCTCTGGCAGAAAAGAGTTGAAGAGCGACAGAGCGCAAAGCCGCTCAATTTATTGTGGGCTCGCAGCTGAAGTTTTACAAATGTGTCGGCCTAACCTAAGGCAACCCAGAACTAAATGGTGACCGTATCACTGTCTTTGAAAGAGCTAAAATTGCTCACCTGCTGAATTTACAAAGCCGCTGATTAACAGATGTCACGGCGTGGAACCCAACAGTCAAATTAGCTCTGTTTTAAAGATAGCCTGGTAAAACTTCCTACAGATAGAAGAAACACCAATGAGATTAAGTTTAGGTGCATTCGTATCCAACGAGGAGAATCCAGTAGTGTCTCTGTGACTACTTCGAAACGTGACGTATTTTAATTATGAACTGTTTTTTATAAAATCAAAACTAACGAAAAATGTGGAGATGTAAGCTACAATTTTGAGCGGGGGAGTTTTTTTTTAATTCTTTGCATCTTTTGTAAGATTTTGAACTTACCTGTCGTTTGGCAGCTACTTGATGCTTTGGGTTTGAATTGCACTCGTATATACACGTGTGCGCGTGGACTCTTTCCTTTTTCTTTTTTTCCTAAAAGTGCTCTACACATCCAGTGTATCCTGTAATTAGCATACCTAGCAGCAGAGAACTTAAAATACAGAAGGAGGTTTTCTAGTAGGTATGTTCACGTTTTCTGTTGATTTTTTCACGTTCCAGTTCTCATATTCTCAGATTATTAGTGATTTTAATACCACGAAAACCAACCCAAAAGCAGAGTAACGATCTATGTAAATTAAACCCAGGACATATGGAACGAAAGTTGCTAACATTACTACGAAGCTTTCTCTTTATGACCCTTGAAAGCAGAAATATAAACTTCATTATTCAAGATATAAGCTGGCTGTAAACATTTCGTTTATAGATTTATTTCGTGCTGATTTTGTTTGCAGATTTGAAGAACCAATCCCCTCTTCTTCTACCTTTCAACTCCTTTGTATTACCTTCCTCTTTAGAGAATTGTATTCCCAAGGACTTACACCGCAGCTTTAGGCCAGTGGCTGTTCGAAGAAGAAGTAAAATTTGGCTCATAGTATATCCAGGTTAGCATAATAAATATTGTGTTCAATAAAGACGATCACAATAACCAGGATCAAAACAGCGCCGCCGATGTACCGGAATTTCTTCCGACAGGAGAGCTTTTGCATGCTATTAACAGTGGCGGCTGGTGGGTTAAATTATTGGTGGTGCACAAATGAAAAATAAAATACAGAGTAGTAATGACTCACCTATTTATACAGATTCGCTGATCTACTCTCCTTAGACCTGGCAAATTTATCGATAACTTTTGCGTTGAAGTCGCTGATCTTCATAACAAACTCTCTCTCTCAATTGAAAGCATTGCTAATGCTGACAATCGGTCCTGTGACATTGTGTTCCTAAGGAAAGTTTTTATTCTTTTTAAAGTTGAGAAACAGCATTCTGCTTCAGCGGTACACATTGGCACAGTTAACAGTACTCGGAGGAGTTTGACATATTCGCTGGATGTAGCACACAAATTGTTTTCCTTATTGAAGTCCATCAAGCACAAAACACCGGACATTCCACGAAATTCCTCTCTGCTGTAAATTTCAGTCAGTTCTCTACGAATTTTTGTTCCAATGATAAAAGGATAGAACCTTATTGTTTCTCTAAGGGAATCCTCTGGAAATGTCTTAGAAATTTTCTTGATGAAACAAAGTTGAGGCTACCAGATGCCCCGTGAAGCTAAATCTGTCCTTTGCTTCTCTAAGAATGTCACATACTTCAAGAGCTTCTCTTCTTTTCACATTATGATCTTCTATTCTTCTCCTCTTAATTGCAGTTTCTTCGTGTTCCTCGATATCCACGCTATTTCTTACCTTTTGCACTTCCCTTTTAAATGCGTTTAGCTGGGCGATGGCATATGTTGCATTGCGTCTCGTTTCTGCAGCTGATTGTACAAAATGTCCACGTGTGGCATGATCTTGTAGAAGAAAGACAGCCAGAATACAAAATTATAATCTTTCAAAGTGGCCATAAACCCAGAAGCCTGAACAAGTGTGGCTCTCTTCTGAATAACCTCCATGCATTTAATTAAATTCTCCCTGTGTTCGAAAAGCAGAGCACACAGAAGCTAAGCCTGAAGGTCACGCTATAGCCGTTGCTAACAGTAGGAGAAGCTAGATTTGTAAACCTCCATTTAAGCAATGTATAAGAAGCCACTCACACCTCTTCACCTTCCCGCAACCCCCTCAGAGAGCCTACATTTGGGCGAAATCTTAGGTTAACTCTTCGCTGCAAACCTGCGTCTCCTACAGCAAATCACTGTTTATTTCGACTTCTGCGGTCACGGGCAGCTACAGACGATAAGCATAAATGAAACATGTTTGTATATAAAACAATGCAAACAAGTACAGCTTTAATGTGCAAAATGCACCTGTTGTATATTCAGAATCAATGGGTGTAGCGCAAACCTGCAACCTTATGGAGAAACCGCCCCTGGCTAGTAAACCTATTGTCACAGAGCTTATTGCTTTTAAGCACATCATCGATCTGGGCTGGATTAGAATCCACCACCTTGAAATCAGTATGTCAGCTCTAAACAACTCACAACAATGCCAGGATTGGTGATGAAGATGAAGAATATGAAATGAAGTAATGACAGGAAAGATAAAAATAATTGTGAATCAAATTATCCAAGCCAGATTTATCTGCGACTAAGGAAACTTGTATTCAGTTTGGTTGTCTATGTAGGTTTGAAGCTGAGCTCTTCCTAATGGAATCGCTAACGTAATCCCTTTTCTTTGCGTTCTACCAAAATGCTGGTCGTTAGGATTCCCATGATGTTAGGAAGAGAACATAATGATGTGTTCTTTTAGCAGACAGCAATTCGATTGATCCGGCCGATCATGTTATAAGCCACTTCTGGAGAAGATACCATTGATAAGGGTCGTCGTGTGTGGCAGACTCTAACGAAGGAAAGCGGGAACAAAGGGAGCCAGCTCGTCATAAGGATTAACCTGCATCAGCGAAAAAATCCTCTCGTCGGCGGCGGCGGCTTAGAACACACCCTTGCTAGTTCGATAGCAGGTATCGGCAGTATGGGAAAATGAGTACTGCTGGTGCTAGAAGCACCTTTCAATGAAACACTCTCACCAGTTTCTCTACTCATCACTTTTAATAGAAGTACTAACAGTTATAAATACTAAAAGTATTTTTCTGTTGCTAATCTTGATAAACATCCTCCAGAAGTGTATTCAGTTAGGTATCATAACCAACCATGACACGAAATTGGTTGTAGTAAGTATACACATTTGGATATAGGTATTAGGATCAGAATTTCACTACGTAGACACCATGCTGGGCCCATTGTGCCCAAGTAGAGCACTCCCGGGAAGAACTGATAAGGTGACAGTAGGCCGCCGTTCCAAGGAGCCAGGATAGTGCAGAGGGCAGGATCCGTATAGTTTAATTAGATAGAGAATCCTCTAACAGACCAGGACAACAGACAAACTCCCCTACTGTGGGGCGACAACAAGCACAGCAACCGGCCCCAAAGGTCCCAGGCTGGCGGTCCCAAAATGGTCCCAGCAGAGGCGTGGAGACCGACCTACCAGAGGTGGAAGTAGTTTTCCTCAGAGCATGTCAGCCCGCCATGCACCGCCGAGACACCCGCCGACACTTCTACGCTGAAAGAGACCACCAGATTAGAGATGACGTGAAATGATAATGGAGATGAAGTGAAGTGACAGGAAATTCGGCGCATGTAATAAACCTACCCAGGATTCGCCTAGTGATCTTGAAAACCCCCAAAAGCCCACTGGTCAGGTAGGTCAGCTACGGGAATGGAACCTTGTGCTTCCGAATGCGGGTCACTGTCGAAACCGCCTGAGTGAAATGATGCTCAAATGAGCCCGGAGTCCATGGAGCTTAAACTTGCCCAAAATTCGTCTTTCAGAATAAGGGAAAACCCCGAAAAAACCTTATCCAGGTAACTCACCCTGACCGAGATTCAAACTCGGTAACTCTTGAACGTGAGGCACACATGCTGTCATCTACGCAACCGAGGCGGGCCGCTCGATGGTTGTAGGTATAGCAGTTTTAGAGGTTGACTGTGTGAGAGGTTCGGAGGGAAGGTTTGGCATCACTTCCTATGGAAGATCTTTTGGCTCTCTGATCCTATGGGGATGTCACTGCAGCGAAGGTTGAGAGATAGTATCCGAAGGTATTTTAAATTTACGTCCTCCAACGCTAAGTCATATCGGACGATGAATGGAATGGGTGAAGTGATGCTCACATGAGCGCAGCTTCCATAGAACTTAGTGTCACCCGACATTCGTCTTTTACGACAAGGGAAAACCCTGCAAAAACCTTATCCAGGTAAGTCACCCTAACCGAGATTCGAACTCGGGACCTCTTGAACGTGAGGCAGACACACTGCTGTCACCACCCTACCGAGGTGGGCTATCCAAAGGGTGATCCTAAGAAGAAGTGACATACAGCTATAGATGTAAACATCCTGATAGCGGCTCAAACACACAGCTTTCCTCCTACGAGCTTACAGTCCCCAGCACACTTCCAACATCTGGAGAATCACGATTTATATAGAAAAAATTCCCTGCCAGGGACACAGCAATAACTGCCGACGCTTAGATTCCTATAAGAGCCTAACCAGGACGAAAGGTGAAATGAATTGAGTAACAAGCTGATACAGAGGGACAAGAAATTCAGTTGATATGATTACCCTTCGCCTATCGACCCGGGAAACCCAAAAAAAACCTTGGGTCAGGAAGGTCGGCCAAGGGAATCGAACTTGGCCTCCTGAACCCGAGCCAACAATGCATTACGCACGGTGGTTCAAAGGCATACTTATTTGTCTATAGCGGAGGTTATAATATGGAAACATTTGAATGAAGAGCGAGTACTTCGGAAATCATTTGTTACCAAATTATAAATTTTAGGTTTTAACGAGTTTTGTAGTTCCCATATTGGTTCTATATTACCTCTTAAAACTTTTATTGGATTAGAGATAGTCTATTATGTCCCAAGAAGAGCAAAGACTTCCTATATTTAGGGCAGCTCTTGACTCCAAGACGGTAGGTTATTCTGTTTTTTTATTTAACCATTTTTTTACTCATTATTTCCGCTTATTTTCTCATCTGCTTTCCTTAGTTTCACACATATTCACTATACACACAAACACCCATGTCCAGGCCGCGCCGTGGCTCAGTGGTTAGACCGCTTGGCTCTCACCAAGGCGGCCCGTGTTCGATCCCAGGCGACCGCAAAGTGAGATTTGTGGTGGAAAACATGGCGCTGGGGCGGGTTTCCTCCGAGACCTCGGGTTTCCCCCGCCATCTCATTCCACCGGTGCTCCATCTTCATCTCATGTACCATCAGTGTCACCGCCTGCGGTGCCGTATGTAGTTAAAGCGGGCGTTAAACACTACACACGCACACACACCCATGCCCAAGGCGGGAATCGAACACGCGACCCTATACGCGGTGGAACGCTAGACTCACACGCTCTAACGACCATGGCTACGAGGGCACCGTGTTGGGTTTGTGTCGGTTTTCGTTATTTTTTCTTGTTGCTATTCACTCTTATTCTTACAGTTATAAAAATATCATGTGTGAGTTGGGTTCCTTTAACCTTTTTCTTTATTATTGGGTATTTAAACTATTGTTTTGAAAATTATTTTTCTATCTACTAGATTTTAAGCAAGAGAAACACTTGCAGATATATCTACAAAACTTGTTTGGTCAACAGTGAGGGACAAATGTTTCAAGAATTTGATGCTTCTAGTCTTTCCCGAGGTCGCTGATTCAACTTGGAAGAGGCCGGTATATATTTTCGGTCGCAGAAATCTGGAAAGGAAGTAAAGACGATGTTTGTGTCTCACGCATTTATGGGACGTAAAAAAATAAAGAAAAGGAAACTTGCAGAAGTCTCTGAGCGGACTTGCACACTCAGTATGGAATAGGATGCTGGGGACATAACAGACAGCGCACCTCTGTAGTGTAGACGTTGCGTGTTGACCTCACGTTGAACAGAACTCGAGTTCGAATCTCGGTCAGGGTGAGCTATCTAGATAAGCTTTTCGCTAAGGTTTTGGCAGCTCTAAGCTCTATGGGTCGTGGACTCATTTGAGCATCATTTTTTCTATTTCATCTGTCATCCGATGTGACCTAGCCGATTAAAGGACGTTAATTAAAACAGATAATGCTTTTTATTTCTTTTTTTGTGTGTGTTTAGAAACCCTTAGACATATTTCTGTTGAAAAATCAGGATACTGAATTTTTGGGTGGGCTGCACTGCTTCCTCTACTTACTCTAGCTGCTAAGTAAAAGTTTAATAAGAATAAAGCAGTCTTCATTATTGACAATTTTCTGCATCTTTTGTTTCTAATAGCAACATGAAATATTAATCAAAACCGTTGGAAGAATCTTTATGAACAAAGGAAATAATGAAGGGTTGTCCATGTAAAGTATAAGAGAGTGAATTTCCAAGGTTTTGGAAAGTTTTGAGGTGGTTTTTCCTATAAATATTTTACATACACAAGGGAAAATGCCTCTCCTTTGTTTTATACAAGAACCGCAAAACTTTTACTAAAGATTTAGCAGCTTTGCTGATTAAATGAATATTATATGCAGCTCCCTATGTTAGTTTTTGTATACATGTCTGATAAATTATTTGAAAATATGCAAACCCCAAAATATAAGTGCAATCTTTATGTTGGATATGTTTTCTAAAGAAATATCATGCAAAATGCGCAGTTGTGTATAATTGTATTCCCTAACTCTGAGTTTGAAAATAAACCCTTTGTAAATTTATTGTTGTACCTTGGTTTAGATAAACTTTCCACATAAAATAAGACCTGAAGCTTTCCTGGTGACGAATATGCTCAAGTTGTTCTCGGGAAGCAAGCCAGGTGAAAGGACGAATAGAAATCGACGCTTCGGAAGCGTGCAACATTAGGATATTTATTAAATGTAATAACCAGAAATGAATTACTGGATATAACACAAATATAAAGAAAGACAAAATACTATCAAAATTCGCATTACTGAACAAAAGACTGTTTTCAGTAAATTGAATACCAGGTCAGGAAATGGCGTAAGTATAGGAAATTAATTGGGTCAAAGAAACATAACTACTTAACTTGATTATCAAGCTGTATTGATATTTGCTTCTTAATTCGATGGATTTACATTTTAAGACCGGTTTCTGGACTTCCATGTTCCGGGAGTGCACCGTATTCCCTGTGACTGTGGGACACCGTATATAGGACAAACCGGAAGGACCATTGCTGAACATGAACGGATCATTCGTTTAATGCAACCTGAGAAGTCTGGGCTGGCAGAGCATTGTTTTGATAACGACCATAGAGACAACTTTCGGGAGACGACCATCTTAGCAAAATGCAACAGTTTCTGGTAGCGGAGAATTAAGGAGACTGGCCATTTCCTCCCAGAGGAGCATGCTTAATCGTGATGCTGGATTTCAGTCCACCTCCTCTTGAAAACCGGCCTTAAAATGGAAAACCGTCGATTTAAGAAGCACAGATCCATATAGTTTGATAATCAAGTTAAGTACTTACGTATCTTTGACCCAAGTACGAGGGCTGTTCAATAAAGAAAGATCATAATTTTTTACGGTCATAACTTTTTCGCACTAAAATTCAATCTTATTATATTCTGTTAGCTTAATGTGAAACAAACACGCCGTAGTAGTTTCATTGTTGGTATTCCTGGTTCCCGCCTGTGAGAACCAGGCAAGTTCAGGCATGTTCAGTATCGCCTACCGCTGCAATGGAGGTAACACCCGAGGAACAATATGTGGCTTTTAAACTCTGCTTTCGACTCAACAAATCTTCAGTTGAGGCCTACACAATATTACAGGAGGCCTATGGAGAGTCTGTTATTCCCTGCAGAATAGCTCGAAGGTGGTTTAAAGTGTTTAAAGAGGGGAGACAATCAATATCAAAGGAAGGTGGACCCGGTGCTCCAGTGACTGATCTTACGGAAGAAAACATCAACACTGCTGCTGCCATTGTGTGAAAGGATCAACGAATTACCTTAAGATCACTTTCTGAATTACTGAACATTTCATTGGGTGCCACCCACACGTTGGTGACAGAAACATTACACGTGAGACGTGCTTGTACGCGATGGGTTCCAAGACTGTTGATTCCCGAACAAAAGGACATTCGCAAGCAGTTAAAGTTGATGTTAGAGGAAGATCCGGAGTTTCTTTCAAACGTAATCACTGCTGATGAAACTTGTCTACATCATTTTGATCCTGAGAGCAAATAGCAAAGCTCAGTGTGGAAATCTCCTTCATCACCAACCCCCAAAAAAGCAAAAGTGGTTGCTTCTGCTGGGAAAGTTATGGTCATCTCATTCGTTGATATTCATGGAATGGTTTATCATCATGTTGTACCTGCACACACATCAGTAACTGGACAATACTACAGAGATGTCCTGAAAACATTGCAAGTCCATATCGGGCGCAAAAGACCACATTTCTGTGAAGCAGGCTGGATGCTGCACCACGATAATGCGCGACCGCATATTGCCAATGTTGTTGCTGAATACCTTGCAAAACTCAACGTGATGTGCATCCCCCACCCTCCCTATATTCCGGATTTGGCCCCATGTGACTTTTTCTATATTCCCTTACTTGAAGAAACGCCTTCGTGGGAGGCATTATCCATCCTTAGAGGCAGTGTTGAAGGCTGCGGAGGAGATTTTGAAGCATCTCTCAAAAATGGTTTCCAGCATGTCTTTGAAGACTGGCAGAAACGCTTGAACAAGTGCATCGCTCTAGGAGAGACTATTTTGAGAACCATCAAAATTATGAGGATGAGTAAAGGTACGTTGTTTAAAAAAAAATGAGACCGTGCTTTGTTGAACGGCCCTCGTAATTTTCTATACTCACGCCATCACCTGACCTGGCATATAATTTACTGAAGACAGTCTTTTGTTGAATAACGCTAATTTTAATAGTGTTTCGTCTTTGTTTATATTTGTCATATCCATTGATTCAGTGATTCATTTGTGGTTATAACATTTAATAAATATCCTGATAATGGGAGAGTTGTACACTCGCATGACGTCGATTCCTAATCGTCTTTTCACCTAGCTTGCTTCCCGAGAAGTACTTGAGCAAACTTTCCACAGTTAATATACTTTAATAAAAACGTTTAAGCTAAGTTTTTAAACAACTTATTCCAATTGGTCTGTAAAATCTTGAGCTCTCGTGCATTGCTCTAATTGACACAAAATACATACTAAATATAAACTAACTTATTTTATAATGTTTTAATAAGCAAACATTCCTGAACCGGTGGTAAATGTTTTTTGGTTCTCAAGTAAGAGATACAGGACACAGTGGGAAAGTTGCCCAAAATTTCTTACTGCCCTTAAGATACTCACATTTCGTTCTTCGGCTATTTAAATATAAAATGTATTGTTTATCTACATTTGGTTTTGGTGCTGTGCTACTTATATGCACGTACACACAGGCATAGACAGCTACGGGAATGATTTGTCAAATGATTTGTTTCTTTCTTCTTCTGTTCTCTTTTATTTTTAAAGATTTTCACAGCCTGTCCTTCCGGTGAAATTCTTATATCAAATTTCCGTGAGGGATGCCACACTTCGTATAAATTAAACAACCAACCTAGCAACTAAAAATAAAAGTGTTTGCTTTATGCATTTGACTGGATAAAACAAAACAGAGACGATTGAAGTGGCCTCTCAGGAGGATATCCGATGACGTAGTTGCGTAACAAGTGTAATCACAACTGTTGGCAATCAAATTAGCACTTGATGGTGGGAATTTTGTTTTTCTTCCGCTGTTCTTATAAACATTTCGTCGCCGTATGCTCAATTGGCGCCAGTATCTTGACACATGTTGTCTGAAATGAATATTTAGTGTCCTGCACATGATTCACTGCGGGGGAGTACACTTTTCCTTCCAGTGCAGCCCTAGGAGTATACTGCATGCATATTTATGACATCATTCTTTACGTTTAGAACACATTCACCTTTTTTTCTACAAAAGTGTTTATAAAAACAACTTCACACAATGTGGCACTTATGCATTTTAATCCGTGATGCATTTTAAAACATGCATAAATTACTCATAAATTTTACTTTTTTGGATTCGTTTGTATACCCTTCCTTTAACTGCCATGGTCATATCGAGGGTTTTACCTGAAACATTTGACTCTTAGCTAAGGTTATATCACCGAGAGGGGATGGCTCAGGCAGTTTCGTCTGTGGCCCGCAATCGGGAGACCCGGGTTCGATGCCCCTGGTCAACCTACCTTACCCATGGGTTTTTTCGGGGTTTCCCGGGTCTCTAGGCGAATGCTGGGTAGGCTAATTACATCCCCCGAATTTCCCATTATCATTTCACATCATCTCTCATCTGGTGGACTCTTTCAGGGTAGTAGTGTCGGCGGGTGCCTCGGCGGTGCATGTCAGGATGATATGCTCTGAGGAAAACTACTTCCTCCTCCAGTAGGTCGGTTGCCGGTCTCCGCTCCTCTGCTGGGACTATTTCGGGACCGCCAGCCAAGAACCTTCGTGGCTCGGATCGCCTGCCTGGGACCATTAGGGCTCGGCTGCTGGGATCGTTGCCGTCCTGCTGTAGGGGAGCGAGTTCGTTGTCCTGGTCTGTCGTGGGAAGTCTCTATCCAAGTAAACTGTAGGGACCCTGCCCTCTGTACTGTCGTGGCTCCTTGGGTCGGCCAACCGCTGTCTCCTTCGTCTCATCCTTCCTCCCGGGGTTGTCCCCACTCGTTTGAGTTTGAGTCCAGAGGTTCTACTCCCATTAGTCTTGAATCCGTAGGAACAAGACCCGGGCCTCTTTCAACCAGGGAGTTATCCGAGCTGTCCCAAAGGGCGCTCGGCGTCCTCCGTGGGGCTTTCCATAGGACAAGACCTGGGTTACAAACAAGGCCCACCCATCTGGTCCTAGGACACAAGATGGGATGGAAGTGGATACGCAACTTACGCGCGCCAACAACAAAGGTGAAGGCTACCGATATGACCTCGGTGGGGTCGCCTGGCGATCTACTAGCTTTGCAGGCTAGTACCCGGGAGAATTAATGGCTTCCCTCAACCACGTGCTCAGACGTACCCGATTCTCACGGGTATCGGGAACCACTGCCCCCTCGAGACCATCCCAATCCGAACAACTCCCGAAGGAGGGGCTCAGATGTTCGGCCCGAGGCTCCTCTAGTAACGTCAGAGGTACCACGAGTGCTAAGGGACCGCAGCGCCCGCACCACGGCAGCTGAAGCGGACGGATCCCCTCCCCTACGAGATGTCCCCACTCGGGGGCATAGGAACAATGGATCCAGTATGGTGGCCTACGTACCGAATACCCTCCGTAATGAAATTCTAATCCTAGGTTATATCGCGTTTTATCTTCTTTCCACGTGCACATTGACTTTCGTATGCACACTTCCAAACTCTATGAGAGTTTTTTGTAATTTACGTCCTCCAACGTCAAGTCATAAATGAAATGGATGAAATGATGCTCAAATGAGACCGGGTTCCATAGAGCTTAGAGTTACCCGACATTCGTCTGTAAGGATAAGGGAAAACCCCGGATAAACCTTATCCAGGTAACTCACCCTGACAGAGATTCGAACTCGGGACCACCTGAACGTGAGGCAGACATGCTACCACTACGCTACCGAGGCGGGCTCTCTATGAGAGGGTAGGAAATAATTCTAATTAAAGAAACGTGCTTATTTTCCGGCCAGGAATTTTTCTCCGGGTTAATCTAAACGCAGACAGTCTAAATTTTACACGCACAACTTTTCTCTGCCTGTAAATGAATCCTCTTCATTATACCTTCAAGGTTTGTGGCACCAAGGATTGCCGATTCCAAGTCCATCTTTTGTTTCTTTTGTTCCACATTCCCATCCATTGTTGTTGTTTTTCGTTTATGCATTTACATTATGAGCACACAAACATCAATTCACAAGGCGGGACTTGAACTCGTAAACCCCTGCACCTCATCGAGCTGGATAATGGGGGTTGACTTCTCAGGTCTACCCACGTCTCTCCTTCCCACTGGGCTGTACTGAACTGCTTATTTTGGTAGACTTTAGCCATCCATTCTAGGAATAAAGGTGTTTCTTTTCCATTTTTATTTAAAATCTTTATTTTTGTATGTTTAAACTTCCCAGTTCTTTCTGATTGGGAAATCATCTTTAAGATTAACTCCCATTAAGGGCCATAAGAACCTCATCTATTGGTTTTGCTATCTCTTTCTTATACCAATTCAATTTTTCATTTATATCATCGTAAATAACTGTACCAAAATAACCAACCTCTTCGAGTATTTTTCGTCTATTTTAAACCTCAATATATTTTTGTCACAGTTATGAATTTTGTCTTGAGGGAAATTTTCTGGGCTGTGGTTAGTATCTTATCTTGTATTTTGCCTGGAATAACTACGCTGTCGGCTTGTAACAAAGTAGAAACAGTTTCTAATCAGTATGGCCATGTATTTTCTGAGACCCGTGAGAAGGCTGGTTTTTACCTGGAAGGGTTTCCAGCCCGTCATAATAATTCCCAAGCTCCCGGACGAGGGTGAACTTTCTTAACCTTTGGTAATCACTTATCTAACTTCAAGATAGTAGATACATCATTAATCCTTGTGGACTAGAGTTCCCTCTTTCGATATTTCCTCCGAACTATATAGTCCATGTTCACTGTCGATGCCACTGAAGACTCCGCTTGAAATTCTGAGGTGAAACACGTACCTCCGGACACACAGGGCGGGGTCACCGTCTCCTAAAGAAGGCCTGCATCCTAAGAGAGTTCCAATGTCTGTCCATAAATGGAACGTTCATGTAAATTAATAGTCACTCACTTCCTGTACAAGGAGAGTAAATGTAAAATTCTACTTACATAGATTTAATATTTACAAAACAAAACACTTATTCTGTGCTGGATTCACATGACTTCAGCTATTCTTTCTCTTCCAAATTACTTTTACAAACGTTTACTATTGTATACACTTAATTTTAATTAAAGTAAGTTTTAATCACATATTTC
Source organism: Mantis religiosa (assembly GCA_030765055.1). NCBI lineage: Eukaryota > Metazoa > Arthropoda > Insecta > Mantodea > Mantidae > Mantis > Mantis religiosa. The sequence goes on from CM060953.1 coordinate 37,904,968, forward strand.
GTTGTAAATATGAAAAATATACAGAAGGTTAAAGTGTCAGATTATTAAACAGTGAATCGTGTAACGATATGTTTTAGTTAGAACTTTTTATTGTTTTCTGATATGACTTAGTAGGCCATGTAATGACAATATTAAAAACAAATATATGTGTAATTTTGTGATTGGCCGTAATAATAATTGTATTACGTAATGCGGTGACGTTGCAGTACATGGCCAACGAGTTACGAAAAATCAATAATCTTGAGATAGATATATGTTCTTCAGTCTTGTTTCATGACGATGAAAAATGTTGCAGTGAATATAATTGTAAAGGAAAGTTAATAATCTTCAAAAAGAGTTATTCGGTATTCGTAATAGAAACGAGTGAATTGTAATTCAGATTATATAATTAAATAATGTATTACGAATTCGGAGTCACATAAAATTTAATTTCTATCACCAAAAATCCACACCTGAGAAAAGATCTCATGACTCTTATTTAATCAAATCTCGACCTGGATCTTCCAAAGAGTCGGCGTGCTTCCTATCTGCTGCGAGTGGAAGAATAACGCCACAAAATTTGGCTCCCGAACGTGTGGCTCGATTAAGATGGAGAGAGATTACAATCGGTATGTGATGACTTTGAAATTTACTCTATTTGCATGACCACGAGATATCTATTCACTAATTAAGGAATCTAGAAGTACTTAAAAACTCAAATCAATGACTAAACATATTTTCGAAGTGGTTAACGCAATGGAAAGAAATATATGAATAAATTGTGTGATTTAACGCTTCTAATTTCCCGCCTCGGTAGTGTAAATGTAACGTGTCTGTCTCACGTTCAAGAGGTCCCGAGTTCGAATCTCGGTCAGGGTGAGTTATCTGGATAAGGTGTTTTACCGGGGTTTTCCCTTATTCTGACAAACGAATGGCGGGTAACTCTAAGCTCTATAAAACCTGGACTCATTTAAACATCATTTCACCCATTTGAATTCACCGTTCGATATGACTTAACGTTGGAGGTAGTAAGCTTAAAAAAATAAACACTTCTAATTGTCTGTGTAATAAGACCAATATATGATTAAAATTAGGTTTAGGTTTGCTTTTAATTATTTTGGTAGGAATGCCTAAAACTGTTCATATTCCATTAACAACTTCATTATGTGCAGCTATAGTTGGACCTACAGCAGTCTCAGCTTTTGTCTATGTTTTATGGTTTCTATTGATTCAGAATTAATATTATTCCAGGAGAAAATGCAATATGCAAATCATATTTCTCATTCAACAATTTTAAACATACTTTTACATTTAAATAAAAATTTTACACCCATTTTTTTTGGAAAAATAAACAATGAAGAACATTTTCCATGTAAACATAGTTTGGGGTAGAAGAAGTTTTTAAAAATACTTCTTCGCATTCTTGAAAGATACTGGTATAATATACCAGTTTTTTATTCACGAGATTTCATATTTGATTTCTGTTCATATCCTTTCAGCGTACAGGGGCTTTTCGTATAAAAATTCATTATTTAGTTTTGGAATATCAAATTGTGTATTTTTCTTGAAATCTCATATGGAACTTTCGCTTAGCATTCAACGTGCCGGACCTTGTCCGCGACTGCTAGTGGCCATATCTCTAAGGCTCTTCTAGTTTAACTTGAAACATGACCTACTTAGCGCTACCCCTCCCTTTGACAAGGGAGGGGTGAAAAGTTTTGTAAACACATTGCCACTGCTATCCGCGACTGCCTGTCTTCGTCAGACAGCGATACGTGCCACCATCAGTGCAGGGCTTGCTTATTTAAAAAGAGTGCTTTATATTGATAGTGAAATATGGTAATAATGGATAATGGTATCAAAATCGAATGTATGAGAAACAAAGATTAATTTTAAACCGCATACAATCGACTCCATAGCTGAATTAGGTAGACTTACCTCACACGCGTGTCATTGTGACACGAATGCTATCGAGTTAACATGGATACAAATCAATGAAGAAGGTAGGAAAGATGTATTGGGGAAAAGACAGATTGGTTGATATATTGGACAGTGTCATCATAAATTTAGATGAAAGTGACTATGCAAAAAATCCCTAATGGAGGTATATCTATACTACCGTCATCTACCGTTAGTTTTTAAAGCGCTGCACTTGAAAGTATTAAAGGGATAGCCATGCCATGCCATGTGGTGCTGGCTGGCTGTATTTAGCCAGAAGGTTTTAGCCGCGCGCCCACCCGTTAAGGGTTTTACCGCAGGTAAGGTAGATTTCGGGATATTATAGGGTGAAATGTGGGTTTTTAGAGTGGTGTTTTTATGAGGTTACAAGAAGTACCTGGGGGTTGAAGGACAGGAAGGGATAGCTACAATACAACATAATCACGCGAAATTAATCGGAATATTGCATGGAAGTAATGCGACTTGGGATTAAGTAGTCATGGGTTACCTACGCGGGCAATAATGCGTTCTCTGTCTTTCCTCGCTCGCTCTCTCTCTCTCTCTCTCTCTCTCTCTCTCTCTCTCTCTCTCTCTCTCTCTCTCTCTCTCTCTCTCTCTCTCTCTCTCTCTCTCTCTCTCTCTCTCTAATTCTCCTGTTTAAAGATAAACCAGACGAAGTGTAGTGTCCAACGTGTAGCGGCTCACGGGTTCGAGTCTTGTCTTGGCATGGGCTCATTTATGTAGTGTACATCTGTAAAAATACACTAAACAAACGGAAACAATAAATGTATGCACAAGGACAATATATATAAATACATTAAAAAAAACAGGTTTGCTCTACTTTAGGTAATTAGCATAGAGTGTTGTTTGTTTGTTTTTTTTTCTTTTTTTTTAATTTTACGTCCTCCAACATTAAGTCATATCGGACGGTGAATGAAATGGGTGAAATGATACTCCAATGAGTCCGGAGTCCATCGAGCTTAGAGTTAACAGACATTCGTCTTGAGGAATAGGGGAAAACCCCCGCGGAAGAAAAACCTTATCCAGATAACTCAGCCTGACCAAGATTTAAACTCGGGACCTCTTAACGTGAGGCAGACACGCTACCATCTACGCTACCGAGGCGGGCCAGGGATGTGATGCGATGTGGGATTCATGGGTTACCTACCACAGCGCGGGCAATACTGCGCTCTCTCTCTAGTATCCGTATTTCAAGGTACGTCCCGGGTTCGAGTCTCGTGTGTGTATATGTGTGTGTGTGTGTGTGTGTGTGTGTGTGTGCATTTGTAGTGAAGAATTCAGTTCAAAAGCGATAAATACCGAATTGGTTATTATTTAAATAATGTTTTTTTAGTAAATTAGTATATTTTTTTCTGAAAAACTTATTTCGGTTTAGTGAAGTATCCGGAGTTTAAAAGTTAATTACTTCTTAGTTAAAAATGTCTGCCAATGACTTTCCTAAATCATTATAAATTTGTCATACTATAAGAGACAGGCAATAACAATGGACAGCCACTACATAAAATACGAATCTGAAACCTATATCCTCCTTTCATTTTTAAGGACATCTGTGATTGAACATTTGAAATCCTGAACTAATGACGATAACTTTTTAAGATTTATATCATAGATGTAACTTAGTGGAAATATGATAAAGCCCGAATTGTATAAATTTCAATTTGATAGTTTGGGAAATATTGTCAAATTTATCTGTTTTTGGTTTAGTCACCTAAAAAGTCCCTTGCGACAAAACAACTTAAATGTTGGTCTAATACTGTAACAACAGGTTCCCAATATATTCATTTTTTAATTTGCCGTAGGCTTCTCTGCGTCTCAATAACTTTAGGCTCCAGACATTTTTAAAGCTCTGAATATGGCTTTTCTGCCCCAAATTTGAAATTGTTGTGTTTTGAAGTAAAGAAATAGTAGTCAAATGCATGTCACAATAGAACCCAAAGCAATTTCTATTCACTGTTTCTCTATGAACGTGTGTAGCAGGTTTCATTAGTCTAACACTAAAATTGCGAAGCAAGGAGCATGTTAAATGATGAAAAATTCTGACATTTTCAATAACGAGAAAACAAGGATAAAGAATTAGAATTCATATCTAACACTAGCATTCACGTAACTTTCAAACTAGATTGGAGCATTTAAAATGGCTTTCGGATGGTATCTAAGCATTCTTTGGATTCAGGAAGGCTTACTTTATTTTATAAACTAAAAAGAGAAAAAGGTGATTTTTTTTTAAAATGTTCATGAAATTTTAGTCATTCATATCCTCTAGTAATTATTTTCAAATTTTGGTTGCATTTATGGCTGATTGATTGTGAATCTAGCATCTTTGGTGTGTCAGTGAACTGCTCGCCTCGTTATTTATCACTAGATTGTGGAGTTCAATGAAGACGCGTGTTTTCGAGCAGAAAATCTTAATCATGCGGAACCAGATCTAGTTGCACAGCTAATAAACTGCGTCGAAGATAAGCAGCCGCTTGCGTCAAGGATATAAGCGATATTCTCGGATGATTGCCTCCCTCTAACATGCAAGACACACACCAGGAAAATGGTTCAGGCGGCAACTTTACAAGTTCGTAAGATCCAGCGTGTTGATTGATGCTACACAAATGTTTGTATGAATCACGAATCTTGCAATTCCACATTTCCTTATGTTTTCAGTTCCTCCTTCATTGTTAAGGGTTTTGTGTGACTTAGGGCGATGCGGACGCTTTGAGGGAAATATTTTAGTGGTACTTGCTCAAAACTGTTCCTTGAGGGAGAAAAGTTTTAATTCATTCGACTGCAACGGTACAACTACTGCGTACCTTTACAACTGTGGTACTTCTTTGCTCTGGAGTCGAACATCCAAGCCGTTCTAGTGAGTTGATGGATTGGGTTGGTCTCGAAGACTCAGTGGTACCCAGTCCTACCCGCGGGAGATTGGGAACGTCTGGGAAGTAAATGTAAATTGCCTCATATCCACCTGTACCAGAGAAATTCCGATTTGGTGAACTAATATGCTGTCGTCCTGCTTATGTTTTCGGTAGTTCTCCCCTTTAGGGTTCACTTCATAAATGGCTTAACCACTTCACTTCCTCGATAATTGAGAGGGGGAAGGCTCTTTAAACGCTGAACACTGGCAGAAGAACTTTTTTATAATTTTTTTATTGATCGATCAGCAGTACAATGCTTTACAGATCAGAGTAAAAAGAAGGTAACAGTACGATAAGAACAATAACATTCAGGGGTAGGCTAACAGGCCGCCCCCTAACTACATTAAGTTAGAACTCCAATAATACTCTCTGAGAAATTATGTCAATATTAAAGATGTAAGACAGACATCAAGCAATAGAATCACTCGAATCAGATGTATCACTTAGAAGCAGGTCCTGTGGTAGTCTCCTCATCAAGCGTGGGGGCTGGTGCGTGCGGACGCCGATGTTATAATGCACAGCTCCTGGAACTTCTTGCACCGTGGAAAAGAAACGACGGGCGATCCTGCGAATGTAGTCGTGAAGAGGTAACAGTCCCAGTTCGTGATGGAGCTGCTGATTACGGATGAACCATGGAGCGTTGGTAGCGATACACATGAAGCGATTCTGTATGACCTGAAGACGACGTAGATGACATGTGTGTGCGGCCCCCACACTTGGCAGGCATATGTAATAAGAGGACGAACGAGTGATTTGTAGAGTAACAATGAAGACTGTAGGCCGAGGCTGGAACGGCGATGTAACAGAGGTGAGGGTTTTGAAAGCCGCCCGGAGGCCAGTAATATAAGACGATCGATATGAGCACGCCTGGTCAGTTGAGAGTCCAAAAGCACTCCAAGGTATCTAACGGGAGTTGTAGTGGGGAGCCAAGGGACATTGGTCCTATAGAGACACAACGGAGTAAGCGGAGTATATCAGCGAAGAGTGAAGATTTTAGCTTCGGTTTTCCGGTGGTTCAATGAGATCCGCCAAGTGCTGAACCAATGAGTTAGGCGATCTAAAGAGAGCTGTACTACTTGTTGTGCGTGCTGGAGATTAACATGAGAATTATATAGTACTGTGTCATCAGCGTAAAGAGCTATAGAAGTCGGAGCTAAGTCAGGTATATCAGAAATGTATATATTAAATACAGTCGGGGCCAAGATAGAACCCTGTGGACACCTGCGGTAATATTACGTGGGGATGAGGTCGTAGAGGAAAGAAGAATATCTCTACAAAAGAAGAGCTTCTCTGTTGGTATCTTTCCTTGGTTGAAACGATACTTCAGGTCTCGGTGTACCTTGGCTAAACACTTTCATAGAAAGGGGGCATCAAAATACTATACATCTGGAAACGTTAGGGAACCTACCTGCCTTGTGTGTGTCACCATTACGCCTCATTACTCTTTATACCTCACTTAGAAGCAATAGGAAAACTATTGGCACTTTGGTAAATTCCTTTTCCGTTTCGAATCTATATCTGCAAGGGGACTTGGCCAGTCCCAGAGTAAATTAGTAAAATTAATAAAGACAAAATTCCCCTGTCTAGTAAATAGCTATCAGCATAATATCGATATGTAAATCCAACATATTCAACAATCTTTGCATTTTGGTATTGGGAATTATCTCAGTATGACAGACCAACTCAAGTTGATGCCTTTGAAATACGGAACTACATACTTCCCTGGGGTTCCAGTAGCTCTCTGGTGCAATAATGTGTGACTTGATAGAGTTCCATTCCATTCATTGGAGTAACAGTGACTTTGACGTAATTGTAATTACCTCAGCTAACGATGTCATGCATCTCGAATGCACATACCCATCTCTAATGCTACCCGGGAATCAGAGCTTAAATAGGTAGCTAGGGAATTGTATTTGGAAATTAAACATGGCTCTTGGTGCTTTATTTCTCTGCCCTTTCATGACCCAGGACAGTTTTAATGAAAATACTATTTAAAAATCAGGAATAAAATTAGACATTGGTTTGCAATCCAAATTGGACCTCTAAAAACTCACGAGAAGTTAAAAGAGGGTGAATCTCTACCCATCACAAATTCCTGCTTACATCTAGACATTATAACATTCTTACACTCTTCTCATTAGGCAATTTACTGTACTGTTTAAATAAAAATTACTCCAACTGAATAATAAATACTCGTGAAGGTAAACCAAGGCCAGAATCAGCGTTCAAATGTTTAGCAGGAGCACGGAGAAATAAATTTAGGGATCATAGTCTGAAGAGTTCATTTATACTTCTTGGTTATAATCGCAAACAATTGCAAAGCAGAGTAAAAGAAGAAAAATAAAATAATTCTGTCGCCGCTGTTTTAATACATAATATGGAACATTTAAAAATGGCTAACATCTCCTAAATACCAAATCCAATGAGAATGAATATGACGTCAAATACTTTTCATTCTTCTTCTTCTTCTTCTTCTTCTTCTTCTTCTTCTTCTTCTTCTTCTTCTTCTTCACTTCACGGCATGGGCAGGGTGCCCGTTCCGTCTCACAATAATTGCTCCTTCCATCTCTTTTTAGGTCTACCAACATCTCTCTTTCCTTGTGGCTGATATTGGAATGCAATCTTAGGCAGTCTTGTTTCGGACATTCTTTGTATATGCTGCATCCATTACTTTTGATATTTTTCAATTTTACTACTTATCGAGTCTACGTTGAGTTCCTTTCTTATGTCTTCATTCCTTATTCTATCCAACCTTGTGCATCCCTTTGTTTTCCTTAAAAAGTTCATCTCTGCACTTTGAATTTGGCTATTCATTTTCTTCGTGAGTGCCCATGCCTCACTTCCATAAAGTAGTGCAGGGACTGCCATTGTTTTTTACAACTTTAATCTTGTATTTCTTCTTGTTCTATTTCTCAACGTTCTATGCACTGTTCCGCAAATCATTTGGAATGTTGCAAGCGTTTTGCTCACATCTCTGTCTGTTTTCATCATATAATTAAGATTACATCCTAAATAGCTGTATTCTTTTATATAAGATATATTTAATGTCTGATATAGCCCTGTTGGTAGCGTGGTGATAGCATGTCTGCATCACGTTCAAGAGGTCCCGATTTCAAATCCCGGTCAGGGTAGTTACCTGGATAAGTTTTTTTCCCGGAGTTTTCCCTTATCCTGAAAGACGAATGTCGGGTAACTCTAAGCTCTATGGACCCCGGGCTCATTTGAGCATCATTTCACACATTCCATTCATCGTCCGATATGACTTAACGTTGGAGGACGTAAACTACAAAAAACGTCTAATATCAAACATAATTCAATTAAAATTGCGAGTATCTTATTGGTAAAATAAAAATAAAATATGTTCCATAGAGAGGTTAGTTTTTATGGGGAAAATTCTGTGAAAATCTTTAGGATACATTCTTGGAATACATTGACCTTTTCATTTTTGAGCTATGTGTTTCATACATATAGCCTAAAAACACCAGAGGAAGGTTCATGTGTGAGAGTGAAAGGGAAAGAGAGATCGCGAGATATACTCGTAAATAAAGAAAGAGCAGGATAACTAAAATCTGGTTAAATACAAATTACTAGCTCTTTCCAAGGTGTGACTCGGAGGTTTGCAAGAAAGCTACCTCACGCAAACTATTATTTAAATGTAAAAAATATTATAAATCAAATACAACTAAAATTTACATCTGGAATTTTCTCCGAATAGCCTGGGAAGTCTCTTTCATTTTGAGTGTCATTTGTATAATTGGTAAGCCGTAGGAGATACTGCTAAGAAATATAGATAATTTAATGTCAATTTATTTATTTATAATATAAAGTTATTTATGTGTCTGGCTGGCAAATAGCTATTATATTTTTAATTATCATTTAAAGAGATTGAAATTTCCGGAAGGTGCTTTTTAAACTGCTTAACTATGATTTAAGCTTACTGTATAGTTATTTACCTAAAATGAAATGGGTAAGTAAAGGTTATTTCATCAGCAAGAAGTAGATAGTAAACATGAGCATTTGTAACAATAATGTGTAGAATATATTAAGAAATAGTTTTTATGATAAAAGTGGCGAAAAGGAGAATTTTATTCTGTGAGCAGGATAGCTTGCGGAACGGGCTAAAGTGGGTAGAGAAATTCCTGCGAACAGAATAAAATTACTTTGTACACGAGTGGCATATAATATTTTTAGACTGTACTGAATATTTATAGATATATTGTAGATAATAAATTGTGTTATCTATTTCGGAGACCTGAAGCTAAACATGCTGCGATGTTCAATTATTGCCTTGCTTAGCATCAGTGTTGGCAACATGACGAAACATTCTATAGACAATCTTACATAAAGGAGGCAATGAAACTATTAAAACGAAAATAATATAATAATCTTTAATGTATTGATAGGTTAAAAGCTTCACAAACAACATTTTAAATTATTAACTGATTACAAGTTTCACTAGACCTATCTTTCTCTTGAGGGAATTGTGATGCTTATAGTGCAATTACTGCAATTTGAAATACTTATTCCTGATTGAGTCGTTAGTGAGGGTATTGCACAAGAAACTAAAGTTGGCTACATTGGAGTGTTACATTTTTTAACCTTGTGGCAGAATTGTCTTCTTTAAACACTACTCATAGATGTATAAAGCTGGATTTTTAACTTCATCTAAGAAATATTTTTATTGGATTATGCACGTGGGATCTAACTCGTAAGTGGAATATGGAGGCTTATTGTTAACAAAATGCCTACTTGTCATTAAAGTAAATATATTATTACGAAGTGAGATAGCTCTACGGCAGTACGAGAGAACAGCACCTTCGGAAAGTCTCAGGTTCGATTTCTACGTACCTTGGCCATATTTTGTGGTTTCATTTGGTTGGCAGGTGAATGCTGGAATGTAACCGGAAGGTCCCATAAAACAGAACTGTGCAGGTTATCTTACTGCCCTTTGGATTCTCTGTCATCATCCCTCCCTCTCAGACAGTCATATTATTAGCACAGCGTGGCTATCTACAATGCTCTGCACTGATTGCGTGGGTGCCTTTAACTTTTGTTTTATCGATCTGATATTATTTATTTCAACAACAATGAACTTCACTCATTAGTCGTCAGTAAATAAAGCATTCGTGTAGTTTTGTGCATAGCTCCCTTAACCAGTGCTCCCCCTGTTGTACTCATTCATCCAGAATTCTTCCACTCGTTAGCTCATCTCTGCCACACTCATTTGTCATTGCTACTGCCTGCCCATTCACCCGTGAATCTCGGTTCACCTATCTCCCACAGCCTCATTGTGATGTAGTCACCAGAAATTTACATTTACTCTTTGGTTTTACTGATTAGATGCATTTGCATCACATATTTATGATTGTTGTTCTTGTTGAAGAAGTTCGTTCTATTATTCTGCTCGGTTCCTTGCTCAAAAATGTTTGTCATTCACTCGCTCTCATTCATTCAACTCTGCTTTGGCTACTAACTAGGTAGCTTTCTTGTTTTGGTACACACACACACACTGACTTTGGTAAGAATTCTCTTTGTCACATTTTCCTTTCTTTTCCAATCTTATTTTTTTCTGTGCCACTTTTAAGGCGTCCCAATCGAACTGTAAGCTTGATAAATAGATTTCATCGTAAATGACACATTTTTGTCTCGAAAACTCCTCTTGTACACGCGTGTGTTTTTGGCTTTATCTAAAAGTGTAGTATTTTATATTCACATGACTCCCTACCTACTCACAAACTATTCTGACACAGAAACTTAATAATATGTTCATAACAACAGAGTGTCCACTGAATAACTACCGCATATTGACAGTGAGAAATTACTGAATGTGTTGGAAAAAAGTAATATCACAAAGAAGTTATTTAACATAAAACGCGTGTTTTAATAAGTCTAATTTTTTGTGAAATAAAACATGTACACATCATATGATTTACCAGTTATTAAAAATTGTGCAAAATGCCTTCTGAATCGAGGACTTCACATGCTGTTTCCAGAAAATTCAAGATATACCTATATTTTATTTGTTATGCTTGGAGGTTTGGATTTTTTTATCTTCGTTTCAATTCTTTGGAGTCAAGTTTGGTATATATCAAACATTTTCGCCCGCCTCGGTAGCGTAGATGGTGCCTGTCTTCCTTACGTTCAAGACGGTTCCCGAGTTCGAATCTCGGTCAGGGTGAGTTACCTGGATAAGGTTTTTTTCAGGGTTTTCCCTCATCCTTCAGGACAAATGTCGGGTAACTATAAGCTTCATGGACCCTAGACTCATTTGAGCATCATTTCACCCAATTCATTCAGCGTCCGATATGACAACGTTAGGGGCCGTAAATTTAAAAAAAATCAAATATTTTGCTTTTTAGGTTATGCTCTTCACATACAAATGAACTTTATCTAGACATGACGTCTTTTGAATTCAGAGAGTACGTATTAATAACAAATTAGTAAATATTAGTGCTAAAGGGTTCTTTTTCTTATTTTTTCGGAAAGTTTCACTATGGTATTTGTAGTAGCAAGCAAATTTTTTGAACCTTGTAGATCCTAAGATATTACGTACATCGGTACTGATGCTTTTGCACTTTTACTTTTAACAGCGATTTCTAAATAGCAATTGTTTTATACAAAAAATTAAGTATCTTAAAATAATACATACAATATGCTGAAATATTTACCACCGAAGTTTAGCTAGATACTGAAAACAGTCTTTTGTTCAGTAATGCCAGTATTGATAGTGTTTTGTCTTTGTTTATATTTGGGTTATATCCAGTGATACATTTGTGGTTATAACATTTATTAAAATATTCTGAAGATGGGAGAGATGTAAGCTCGCGAAACGTCGATTTCTAATCGTCTTTTCATCTAGCTTGCTTCCCAAGAACAACTTGAACATATTCGTCGCCAGGAAAGCTTCAGGTCTTACTATGAGAAAATCATACATTTATTTATTTTGCGCATGAACTAGACCAAAGAGTTGTTAATAAAATTCACTATAATAAATAAGCTAAAACTTGTGTCCTCATTTCCAAGCAACAACTGAAGTTTAAAAATCATTTTTCAATATGTAGATATAAATTTCTACATTGTAATTTTAGTCAACTTTAGAACATTTCAGGAAATTTTCATGTAACCTGTACTAGAATTATTCATAATATGGTGAACAAATGTACACGTGTGTAATTGTTATTTTTCACATGGACTTTTGACTTAGTTCTTTTGCCGTATATTTGGATGTAATGATTTTCACACGGTCTGTCACATTATGCATGTTTGCTGTGGGTCACAGTATGTTTTATTCCTGTACAAGAAATGATGAAAACCATGTACAGCCGGTCGGGTGAAAACGTGACGCAATTCACTGACATACAGGTTCTATCGTCAATCACGGCCCCGGCATTCTGAAGCTATGACAACGTTTGCTATTCGAAAGAACAGAGTTGTTTTCAGCTCTCCTTTAAGGAACGTTTTTCTGTTCAGCAAGTACACTAACGGACTGGTTTGTTTTTGGAACGTTTACAGTTACTACTTGCTGTAGATGCATATTTGGGAGATCCCTGGATGTTCTGGATTCTGCCCACTAAAACTTTGGGTGCTTCTAGATTTCGTATTACGTGATAGTACTGAGTAAATGGGGGGATGCATGCTCAACTGAAATAATACTTCCCCGTACATATTACAGGACTGCTTGGTTGACGGGTGGTCGGGGACTTCCCTGCATCTCTGTGGCCTGCGGCCTGTAGACATCTGAGGTTCCTTTACTTCATCCCTTCCTCTTGAGAGGGGAGGTGACAGTCACAAAAGATATTTGTAGTTCTCAGTGCCCTATTTATATAAACAAAACAAAACCTTCTCTACCACTTATTTATGGTAAGCAGCTATAGTGTTACTCATCACTCAAAAATCAATATTGACTTAAAAAAACAATTTTGAAGCACCATGTATTCATAATATAATTTCTAGAAAACATTTTGCAGCGTGTG